>NW_006494910.1:7469873-7517635 GCF_000471905.2 Amborella trichopoda | reverse complement strand
TATATATATATATATATATATATATATATATATGGAAAAGTCTTCTCAAAGCCTATGGAAAAAACTGAACAGTGATTCGTCTACCCTCATCACCGTCCAAAGTTCATCGCACGCATGATTGTCTGGTAATGTTTCATTTTAAATGTTTTTTTTAAAAAACAGGAATGACCTAATTTAAAGCATGTATATATCTTAGTGAGACGCATCTAATAAAAATATATAAAAAATAATTCGTGACAAATAAATTGACCAAAATACCCCAAAATGTTTTGGGGGTATTTTGGAAAATGTTTTCATGTAAAATATTTTTTTGATATTTTTCATAGATTCACCTATTTTTTATAAACACACACTCCAAATTTCAGGTTATTTTGATTTATAGAAACAAAATGAAAAATAAAATACTATCGGACAATTGTGACTGTGCGATGAACTTTGAAGGGTGATGGCAACCCCTCAAAATACAAAGTTTCAAGTTAGAAGGGGTTGTGATGGGTGTATTTATCAAAACAATCATTACATTATCAACAAAAAATTATTTAAATAAGTACCTTTACTATTAAGCAAGGGCAAATTTGAAATTTTCACTAAAGTACAATGGTATTTTGAAATTTAGTGTCCTGGAACTTTATTTATAGAATGCTTTTGTCCTAGTTAAATTTTTAATTTTACCCATTATGGAGATAACAAAAGTACCCTTTGTCTTGTAGTAATATTTACAAATTTGCCATAAAAAAGTAACTTTTTTAAAAAAATAGAAAACAAAATTAATAAATCCACCCTTCACAACTCTCTCTTTCTTGAACCTGTGTAATTTGAAGGGTTTTGAAGTTTAGAATATCCTTATATATATATATATATATATAATTCAGGAAAAATAAAAATTTAGGAATAAGATCTCTTGAAGTACATGGTATTGATATGATTATTAATTCCTGTTCTTTAAGGTTCTTGAGTTTGAGTTTGTAGGAATTACCTAGATGGGTTTTTGGTTACCACATATGGTCGACTGGAGGATTTTTTTTAAACCAAGTCTCTTACTCTGCATTCTCGGGGTATCACTATCTTTTAGTATTGTAAGGACCTGAATGTTTTTGGCGTCGTGCGTGCATAAGGAAGCCGTCGTGCGTGCATATGGGAGTCGTCATGCGTGTCGAAGTCACCGCCATGCATGACATCGTCGTGCGCAACACCACCATGCACGACACCGCCGTGCGTGCATATGGGAGCTGCCGTGCGTGCATATGGGAGCCGCCGTGCATGTCGAAGTCACCGCCATACGTGACATCGCCGTGCGCAACACCGTCGTGAGCGACACCGCCGTGCGCATCACCGTCATGCACGACACCACCGTGAGCAACACCATCGTGGACATCAGCACCGTGCATGTCACCGCCATGCGCATCACCGCCATGCGCATCACTGTCGTGCGCAACACCACCGTGGGCGTCACCGCCATGTGTGTTACTGCCATGAGCGACGCTGCTAAGGAGGATGTTGTCGTGCACATCACCACCGTGCGCGTCACAGCCGTGAGCGTTGCTGCTAAGGAGGAAGCCGTCGTGCACGTCATTGCCGTGAGCGATGTGAACGAGCACAATACCGATGTGAGCATTGCTATCGAGAGTGAATGTATAGGGCAGTCCAGGGAACTTCTATGCTTGCTCTTTCATGAAGCACTTGCATGCCACATGTCTACCACTGAGTGCCACTTGCATGCCACCTGCCTGCTGCCTCCCCCTCTTTGCTTATAAGTGCCTCCCTTCACACCCCTGTCAATAATTTTTGCTCTCTCTCTCACCCACGACCTCCCTTTCAAACACTTAGAACCTCAAGCTTGGAACCATTTTGGAAGCTTGGCCTGTGTGGGGGAAAACTTGGAGTCTTTTGGTGCATGTAAGTGGATTTAGCTTCTATGCTTTCATGCTTTGTTGGTATATGTCTTCTTAATTCATCCAAGTATGAAGTTAAGCATGATTATAAATGTGATTTTGGAAATAAGAATGAGTGTTCAAAGTATGAAGTTTAAGCATAAATATGTGTGTGACTTTAAATATGAGTATGAAAGTTCAAATCATGAAGTTTAAGCATGATTATGGATGAAATTTTGAATATAAATGTGGTTGCATGTTATTGAATTCTTGCTGGAATGTGCTGTTTTTCCAGAACTGTGACCCCCAATTGTATGAGTGTGTGAGCATAGAAAACACCTCTATTGATTATGAAATTTGGTGGGAAAGTACCCCTTTGAGTCTATTTTAGGAGGGGAAAGACCCCATATCAATATCTCTTTTGATTGGAAAGTTATGAGTCAGTTTCTAGAATATGCCAGAATTATGAAAAGAAATTCTAAGAACTTTACATGTTTTTGTGTAAGATTGTTCACTAACCAAATCATGTTAGAAGGAGCTTAAACCATTTTTGAATGAAATATGAGGGAGTCTACTTTAAATATGGTTTTGGAACCAAGATGAAATTTCCTACGGTTTGGAAATTATGCCCCTTTTTCTTTGAAGATGTCACTGTTGTGAATGTAGGAATTTTTCCAGAACTGTTACATGTTTTGTGCAGCATTGTTTACTGACCAACATGTCTCATAATGAGGCCAAATCACTTCTAAATGAAAAAATGTATGAATCTATTTTAAAAATGGTATTGGGAGCATGATCAAATTCTATGTGATTCGAAAGTTAGTTTCATTTTTCTACAAGGATACCACACTGGATTTTCTGCTGAATTTTTCAGAACTATCACATGTTTTGTGCAGCATTGTTCACTGACCAAAATGTCTCAGAATGAGGCCAACCACTTCTAAATGAAAGATAAATGAGTATATTTTTAAAATGTTTTTGAAACCATGAAACAATTTCCTGTGGATTGGAAGTTATGTTCATTTTTCTATGAGACTATCACATTGAAATTTTTGCTTTACTATGAAATATTGAATGTGGATGGTTGTAATAAGACATGCTTTGAAATATTGAATGTGCATGGTTGTAATAAGGCATGTTTTGAAATATTGAATATGCATGGTTGTAATAAGACATGCTTATGAAATATTGAATGTGCATGGATGTAATAAGACGTGCTTTGAAATATTGAATGTGCAGTTGTAATAAGACATTCTTATGAAATATTGAATGTGCATGGTTGTAATAAGACATGCTTATGAAATATTGAATGTGCATGGTTGTAATAAGACATGCTTATGAAATATTGAATGTGCATGGTTGTAATAAGACATGCTTTGAAATTTCATGGTTGAAATAAGACATGTCACAGATGTGATATAAAGCACTATGCAATGGGTCATCCATTGATAGGGCGATATAATATGATACGAAAGTTATGACGACAGTTGAGATCTTTCCTAAACTCCTGATGATAGAAAGGGAGTTAGGATGTGAGTCATATGGATCCCCATTATATGTATAAATGACACTACGCAATGGGTCATCCATTGATGGTGTAACGCCCTCCAGTTAGAAAGTAAATGAGAGTCATGTCTAGCAATGCCACCGCTTATCAAAAGCCCTAAAGCACATTAGGGATTGTGTGTGTGAGTGTGAAAACAATACGAAATAGGTCATATATTATCTTCCCTCTTGAGTAAGGGTAAAAGTCCTAAGCAATGGGATTTGACTTGGCTTGATTGATTGGGCTTCTACTTCGGGAATAGGTGATATTATGATTGCTTGCAGTCATTATATATTTGCTTGAATTATTGATCTGTTATTTCAATGAAAAGAGTTGATAAGCTGTTAGCTCATGTGATATCTCATATCTGATTTGTGCTTGCTCCACCATAACAGAAATTTCTCACGACATGTTGAACTGTGATGCATGACTCCATATTATATAACCTGCATGAATTCTAGGGACAGTTATGAATAGTTGTGTATAGGCAGGAATGCAAGACGCTTTGATCTACTTACTGAGCTTCATAGCTCATCCCTTTGACTTTCTTCAATGTAGAGTGATAACTCGCGATTTGAGGTCAGATGGTTGGGTGATCGCTGCTGACAGTTGAAGTCTGATCTTGACGAGGAAGCGTCTTTTTTATTGTAGGTTTTAGAAGGTAGTTTGGCCATATAGTTGTTTGGCTTTGATGTTATATAATTATTGTTGGGCCTTTAGTGCCTTGGACATATTTGCAAAAAACATTTGGAGCTGTATATATATTTTGGTTTTAGTCTGCCCAGCTTTTGATGATTGTGTTTGGAGTTTTGTTTTCTTTCGTGGTTTGCTTTGATTCCTTCTTTTCAAAAGCATTGAACGCTCTCCCACCTGAGTGGCATTCGCTACCTTTGGTCGCAGTCATGCACCTTGTTGCCCTCCGGCAAGTATGATAAGGGGGCAGGAGGCGAGGATGTGACATGTATACTCGCTCAATCCTTTAAAGCGACGAGATCATTTTATCGGCTACTTGTAGCCGTCACTCATCAAGATTTCAAGAGTAGCTAATTGGGCATCGGCTTGTTGCTTATATTTCGATTCTTGGTGAGCGAGTATCCTAAAAGGGTATCTCAATTTGAATTCGAAGCACCACCTCCATGTCATAGACTAGCGAGTAGGGTTCATTTTCAAGGCTATTTTCTCATCAATTCTATAGGCCCAAACTGCAGCTTGTAGTTTTTCATGCCCATCCTTGCCATTCTCTATGGTTCGATCAATGATCTTCAAGACGGCTTTGTTGGCCGCTTCAGCTTAGTCATTTGCTTGGGAATAGTAAGTCAATGAGAACTTTTGCTGTATCTCAAATCTTTTGCACATCTTTGCTACCTTTTTGTTCTTGAAGTTTGTCCCGTTATCGGTGACGATTATCTCAAGGACTCCAAATTTATAAACATCATAAGCAATGTTGTTTGCAATGAATCGGGACATGTTGTCATTCTATATTAGTGAATGAGGTGTCCTCAACCCATTTTGTAAAATACTCGGTAGCAATGAGGATATACCTATGTCCATTAAAGGTTATTGGAGTGATCATCCTAATTATATCCAATGTCTACATGGAGAATGGCCAAACTAGTGGTATGGAATTGAGTGGCATGGATGGAATGTAAATGAGAACCCCACAAACTTAAAATTTCGAGCATCTCTTCATATATTTCCAACAATCTTCAGCCATGGTAGTCCAGTAATAACTTTGTCTTCTCGCTTTGTGTTAGAAGGGCTTCTCCTACATATCCTCCTTCATTGTGTAGTTCTTTGAGCACCACATCGACTCTTAGCTGGTCTATGCATCTTAGGAGGATTCCTTCATAGGATTTCTTATAGAGGATGTTGTCTTTAATCAATAAGTTAATCGAGAATCTTCTTAGGGCATCCCTATTTCTTTTTTATGCGTCTTTAGGGTATATTCCATCTTTTAATAGGACCAATACGTCATGGTATCACAGCTTAGCCCTAACTATTTGGTTTGGCTCCAGGAGAAAATAACTCTTCTTCCCTTTCCAGGTTTTGATTTTATTCTTATGGATCTATCTTAGGAGTAGAAGAATCACTCTTACGCCTTATATAAAAGGATTGGGTACTCATTTTAAAGGGAATGTCCACCCTAGATATGAGCATGGCTAGGGTATCAGTGAACCAATTATTTTCCCTAGTCCATGCTGGAATGTGATCTTCTTGAAGCATTTAAACAATTTTTTTACTGCATTGGTAAGATTGGAGTTTTTTGCCTCTAACCTTCCAATCCCCATTCGTTTGATTTATTACAAAGATAGAGTCGTCGATGACCCGTTATTGATAAATTCGAAGCTCACGGGCATTCTCGGGGTTGGCTATCAAAACTTCATACTCTGCAATATTATTTGTGTAGGGGAAGTTGAGCCTTGCAGTAGTTAGAAACAAATTTTTTTTGGGGGGAGCATAGGATGACTTAGAGACCATTCTCGTAATCATTCCTAGCCCCATCAAAGTATGATTCCCATGTAGAAACCTCAATAACAAAGAGGTCCTCATCATGCATATTAGTATGGGTGGGAGTGCTATGGGGCAAGGCATGCTCAGCTAGATGATCTGTAATTGCTTGCCCTTTGGCTAATTTTTGAGTGATATATTTTATATCAAATTCATTCCGGACCATCCTCCACTTAGTTAATCTCCTATTGAGAATAGGTTTTTCCAACAAGTAATTGAGTGGATCCACTTTGGATATGAGCTTAATAGTATGATATAGTTGGTCAGACCTCGATTTCATCCCGACTAGGGACCCGGTATGGGATCTGACCTGAGATCGCTCTCTCAAAAACCACTCACCCACATGTGCGGTGCGTGTGTGATGTGCAGATAGGAACCAACGATAAGAGAGATTTTGGGGACAAGGGAGTTAGGCACCTAACTCGCTCGATTGGGTTCGCGGACATGCCGAGCTCTTACGAGCCCTCTTAGATTACTATAGAAAGCCCACTGGCCTTCTCGACACAGTTTGGACCTGTCTCCCTTTCTGCTTACACACTGCACTTTCTTTCTTACGCTTTGTCCTGGAGTTGAGGACCCTCGGTTTGCCCCTCTTTATGGTTTGGGTAATAGACTTAGGCAGAATAAGCTTGGGATTTAGGTGGGGGTAGAAGAGAATGGATGATAGAAAGAGATAGAAGAAATATAGGGTAAGAGAGAGAAAAGGGAGAGAACTACCAGATGATCTTGCAGCCTTCCGGCATCGTCTCCCTTAGGATGTTATTCCGGCCATATCAAAAAGGGTAGCAGACCTAAGCTTGATACCCCGGAGGCACGACAAAAAGAAATAGACTTATTGGGAACTCGAGAGCCCCAAGGTCGACCTAGTGCATGGGCCTCCTTACGGAGTAGATATGAATAAGGGAGAGAGATGAAAGATGAAGAAAAGATGAGAAGAGAACCACTCTATAATCCTGCAGCCTTCCGACATCACCTCCTCGAGGAGGTTATTCCAGTTATCTTGAGAAAGGTACTAGGCCTAAGCCTAATACCCCGGAGGGGTGGCGAAAAAAGAACGACTCCTTGGGTACTCGAGAGCCCCAAGGTCGACCTAATGCACAAGTCTCCTTAAAGAGTGGCAACGAAAATAGAAGAGGAGGAGAATGAGAGATAAGAGAAGAGAAGTAAAAGGAGAAGAAGAGAGAGTAAGAAGAAAAGAGTGAGAGAGAGAGAGTGAGATGGGAGAGAAGAAGAGTGAAAGAGTTAGAGAGGTGAGAGGGAGGTGAAAAGAGATGAAAGAGAGAGATAAGAGAGTGAGAAAAATAGAAAGAGACAGAGAGGTGGGGCGGCCCAATCGCCTCTCTCTTGGAGAAGAGAGAGAGAGGTTGGGGCGGCCCAGTTGCCTCCCTCTTAGAGAGAGAGCAAGAGGTGGGGGGTGGCCAGCCGCCTCCCTCTGAGAGAGAGAGAGAGAGATAGAGAGGAAGAAGAAAAAAAATGAAAAAGGAGAGCAGAGGAGAGAGAATGTGACTAGCTACCTATCAAGTGGACCGGTAGCTAGGTGTACTCCCAAACGGTCCTTTGAATGCTCCTTGAGAGAGGCTATGTCTTGGGGTGGAGGGTTAAGGTGTTAGCGATCCTATGTAGGCTAGGATATATGGTGTATAAGCTAAGGGGTGTAGGGTTTGAGATTAGTGGAGACAATAGTCTGTGGTGGAAGTTGCTGGTCTAAGGAGTATAGTAGGGTTGGGTATATAGGTTATGGTGTCTAGTTTTGGTGTATAGGTTAGGGTGTAGGGTATAAGTTGTATAGAGTAGGGAGTATGGGAGTATGGAGTTTAGGTGTATGGAGTATGGAAGTGAGAAGTTTGGAAGTGTGGAGTATGGGAGTGGGAAGCCCAAGGGCAACTCTAAAAAATGAAAAGTATTTTCTCTCCTCTATCTTTGGTTCAAGTCCAAAGTCAAAATGGCTCAATATGCTCTTAATTAAACTTAAATCAAGTACCCTTACAAACGAGAAGCCCTTGGGGTTTATATAGAGTCATCCATAAAACATTGGTGGATGCTTAAAAGTTAATCTAATTGATGAAAAATACAATTAAAATGAATTAAAAGTGAATTTCGTTTTTATGTAAAAATGATCATTTTGCCCATCCATACTTTTCTGGAAATGACATGACCACCCCTAAAAAGGGGCCTCTTGCCTTCCCTATGGTTTGGGCTCATTTTGTGTGCATTTCGAGCAATCTAATGTCATAGAAATGTTGGTCGTCTCGAGGTGATCGATTTGATATACACTTTGAAGCATGAATCAAACTTTTGATCAAGGTTCAAACATTCGGCTAGAACCCATAAATGTGAAATCTTTGATCTTTGATCTTGTATGTTTTGTCGTATTTTTTGTTATCTTTCTTGTCACAAATCAAATGGGAAGTCATTGTGATCGTTTTGCAATGAAAACACCTCGATTTGGAGTCCATTGATCGCTTTTCTATTTTTGAAGGTCGTCAAAAAATGGAGTCTGTCTATCGAAAGATTGTGCCTTCTTTCAAGCTGTAATAAGATGTCTTCCCTACATCCATTTCAAGCATATAATATGTCAAAAGCTCTCTGAGTCACGATCGTAATGAACCTAAGCTTGAAGTTGTAGGAGTAGAAATCTTGAGATATGATAATTGGATTGACGACATACGTTGCTCGAAAATTTCTGTAATTTTATGTTTTAGCACACTTCTCTCTAATGTTTCTCCTTATTCGGGAGTCCCCATAGTGTGTCACCCACCAAAACATAGATCTCGGTGAGAAGAACAACGTAGTTAAATTTGAGGTCTATTCGCTTCAAGATGAGAGAGAACTTGGCTGCACAAGTTGCCCCGTTTTTTAAAAACAAAGTTACGATAAGAGTAACCGATTCAAAGGGGCTCAAGTGAATAGTAAAAATCTTTCCATTTTTGAAAAGTAGGACCTATAAAGGTATGTTTGAGCTGAAATTCGACAGGGTGATTGTTTTCAGCCTTTTAAATCCATCAATAGTGGTTCCATGGTCACTAGAGGTCTCTAGAATAGAGTTTTAGCTATGATGCACCATGGTCATATGAGTAGCCTAGGCCAAAAATTGATTTTGTACCTGTTTCTTCTATACGCGCCTAAATTGGACAAAAATTTGAGGGCATCCTTAGAACATCATAAAAAGTTCATGTACTCGATTTGGAGCTAAAAATACGTCATTATCAAGGCTCTTCAAAATTAGACTTACTGGTGTGTGGGGATTCCATAGTCCATAGGCGTGACTGGCACCTACGAGCCTGGGTTGTAACCATCTCTCTATTATTTGTGTTGGGGAGTTAGTGTGTCAAAAATATGCAGTAACAAAAGTATGTAATCTCTGAACTTTTGAGTTGCTCATACCAAGGTTAGACAATTTTTCTCCATGTCTGAGCACCATGTTTTATTGTCAACTATCGTTTTACTAATGTAGTAGATGGTTTTTTATTTTCCTTGATCATCATACTACCCTAACACCGCAGCCATTGGTTTTTTCTTTTAATAGCGATTAAAATTAAAGTAGTATCGAGAGAATCACTCAAGGTATATAACAAATTTTTTTTATAAAACTTCATATAGTATTTCATTTTACTTTAGGAAAACCCCCACTTATTACAAACTCCAAAACCAAACTTTACAATGGTCTTCAACAACAACTATGCCCATATAATTTGAGTGTACCTTTTTACAATTCAAATGAATCTAAATTACATATATATAAAAAAAAGACTAAAGTAAAAATGTGCATAAGCTTAAAGTATCCAATGGGAAGCCGATTTAAAAAACAACCATCGTGCTAATATCCAGGTTTCGATCTAATCTTGGGAAAAAAATATATTATCACCACATGACATTATTCTCATTATCATATAAATCCCCTAAAAAATGTAATAATGGGCATAGGACCATGTGAGACAATGGGAAATTTTAGAGCCAAAACAGGCTCAAAATGGAATAGTTTTGGCCTTAGGGTTTGATTCAAAGGTCTAAACCAACATGAAGTCTCAACAGTTTGCACAAGATAACTTTAAAAATATATCAACAAATGTACAAAAGGAGATGCTCTTTTATCACTAACACTTAAGCACTTGAAGATGAAACTTGAGTGAAATATGCATATTGTTTTCATGAATTCTAGCAACTGATCTATGATATAACAACAGCCATAACTGAGTGAGAAGTGCGTGATGAGGTTGTAGACTTCATACCTTCATTACGAGAGAAAGGCATGTAAAGGTAACTCTATTTATGATCTTATATAATTGGGGGTGGACTCTTCTTTAGATTGCTCATGTATGGAAATGGCCAATCCTTTATAAGATTCAATGCTTTATCTGGTTATCAGGGCAAAATAAGATTTTGACCATAGATAATCTCATCAAAATGGGTAAAATTCTCCCAAATATTTGTAAAATGTACAAAGATGATGGAGAAACTGGATCACATCTCTTTGTGCACTGTAGGTGTGAGGGTGGTTTTGCTACAAGATATGTTGGGTATTATGACTCAATTGGTCTGTCCTTTTTTGCCAAAGTTGGAGTGTATTATCTAGCAAATTATAAGGGGAGTAGTTTGTTGGGAGATATGGAAGGAACACAATAAAAGAACTTTTGAAGGTGAGGCTCTTCGTTTTGACAAAGTTCTTAATAATATCATGAATACTTTATGGTATTGGCTTTCGGTTACGAAGGAAGGCATATGCATTTCCGAGGTGGATGTGAGATTAAATCTTACTAACTTAGCATTCTCTCGAATTGCTAAAAGTAGGCCAATGCGGCATTGGCTACCACCACAATAAGGATGCTTCAAATTAAATTTTGATGGAAGTTCTCGCGGTAACCCAGGTGATGCGGGTATTGGAGGAGTTGTGCACAATTGGAGTGGGTCAGTAATGTTTGCTTATGCAGGTCCGATTGGTTTAACAACAACAAACCATGCTGAATTGGCTGCCCTCTTAAGTTTTTAGAACTAAGAATTTGGGGACTATTTGTCTTGTGGAAAGATATTCGTTGAATGTTATCAAGTGGTGTAATAGAAAGCAACGAGTTCTGTGGGAGCTATGCTCTATCTGGTGCCAAGTGATGGATTTGGTTGAGATTTCTTTCGACCATATTTACATAGAGGCTACTAGTGTTGCAGATACCTTAGCAACGAGAGGTGTACCTCTTGCTTTGATCTTAATTTCGAATGATGTAAATTTATTGTAATTCCTTGGCAATAATTTTTTTTAACCTTTGTAAAAAAAAAAAAAAGTTTCATGAGCACACTAAATGGTACACCTTTAGCTGCACAATTTCACATTTGATAGCTAGGGTTAATTCTGACCATATCTTTTGTACTAGGGGTAAACATTCTCATTGAATACTTTTTTAAAATAAAATTGAAAAAATAGCTTACAAATGGCAAATATATAAACATATTTTTATTAATAAAGAAAATATATTTCAAATACTCACTATTATTTCTCATATATATATGTGTGTGTGTGTATGTGTGTGTAGAAAAATGCTGGATTTAGCTCACAGCTCATATGAACATATGATCCCCGATCTGACGGTCACGACCTCATTTTGTATTTGAATTTTAATTTTTTTTACAAATCCAAATGGCTTGAAATTTTAAGCGTCAATTCTTCTCATCAAGACGCACCTAATAAAAATATTTAAAAAATAATTTACAAAAACTAAATTGACCAAAATTCTCCCAAAACATTTCAAAGATATTTTGGTCAATTTACACTATTGTACTCTACTTTAGTTCTTCTTTGAGTAATCATAGATAGCATGCTTACAAAGATCATGTAGATGGCTCCACCGAAATGGACAATAGTGGAGCATGTCGGCAATGACGACCCTTATCGGCTGCTACTATTGATGCCCCAACAGTAGTTCCTAAGATGACCATAGCACATCATTAGGTGATTGTAGGTGGTAAAAGAGGAGCATTCATCGAGTAATTTGGAGGTGCCAGGTCAACGAAGAAGCCAACATAGTGACGGTGATGGCGATGATAATTTTAGGCAGATATTGAGCACTAGCCAAGGTGACATGCCAGCGAATATTGCCAAGTTCAGCGTGCATCTCATATTTGATCATTGAGCTGGAGGACAAAGTTGTAACAGCCTAAGGCACAATTTCTTATTCTTTTGTGTACCTGGAATTTGAGGGTGCTCATTACAGTAGCATTTTCCTCGAACCTTTTGATAGAGGAGTTTTACAACATTGCTTTCGCTGCTGAAGGCTAGTGCATTCCGTTTGTAATATACAATATGATTGTTCCTATCTCTGATGTACATTCCAGAAATCCGCTCAAAGGATGTGGCACAATCCACAAAAACAACTATCCCTTTTAAAGGTGATTTTCTAGCTCCAAACACAATCCACCATGCACCTATTTTCCGATTCCGCCAATACCTGATTGCTGGTTCTTTTCCAAAATGAATTATGTAAGCCCAGGTGGTTTACATAATTTAACCACTCCATAACTTGAAAGAGCAGTATCTCTACATTCACAAGCCTTTCAACCTTTAAACTAGGCAGTGTTCTACTGAGATCAAGATCCTAAAATTCATAGAGAGCTTGTGAGACATGGGTCCACTGTATATGAAATCAAAGCAACTCAGAATTTTTAACCTTTGTAAATTTGTTGTAATTCCTTAGCAATAAATTTTTCTAACCTTTGTAATTTTTTTTTTTTCCATGAACACAATGAATGGTACACCTTTAGCTGCACAATTTCACATTTGATAGCTAGGTTAATTCTGACCATAGCTTTTGTACTAGGGGTAAACATTCTCACTGAATATATAAAATTGAAATAATAGCTTAAGAATGGCAAATATATAAACATATTTTTATTAATAAAGAAAATACTTTTTCAAATACTGATCATTATTTCTCATATGTGTGTGTGTGTATATATATATGAAAATGTTCTAGCTCATATAAACACAGGAGCCCAACGGCTTAGATTCAGATTGAATCTGAGCCGATCTGACGGTCACGACCTCATTTTATATTTGAATTGTAATTTTCTTTTACAAATCCAAATAACTTGAGATTCGTAGAAAATAAAAATAAAAATTCAAATACAAAATGAGGTCGTGACCATCAAATCGGCCCATATTCCATTTAATCCATTGGGTTCATATGAACTAGTTGTTGTTTAAGATAGTGTTTTAAAAATGCATGTGGGGTGGATCATCTACCCACTAATCCGGATCTGAATCGTCCAAATCAACAATTTCATATGGGCAATCTAACAAAAAAAAAAGGAGAGCAAAACAAATAAGTTATATGTAAAATAGAATATATCACTTTTCATTGTTGATGTGCCTGTTAAAGTGGTTGGTTGCATTTTAGAGTTTGGAAGATTGATTCCCAATAGTAAAATTATTTTGTATTTAACATGAAAAAATAATAAAAAAAGACATATACCCCCCTTTTAAATTAATAATCATGTATATACCTCCAGGTCAATGAAAATCCCATAAAACCCCCGGAAGTTTATAAAAAGCTCGAAAAATCTCCTAATATATTTTGTCTTTTTTTCCCCAAAAATATAACCCACAATACTTTCACTCTCTTTTTTATTCTATTAACTCTCACCACAATGAACCTTACCCTCTTTCTCCCTCTACCCCATTATCGTCTCCCTCTTTCTCTCTCTACCCTATAAACCTCTCACTTTCTTTTTTATCCCCATAATTTTTTTTTTCCTACCTCATTATGCTTCCCCCTCTCTTCCTTCTCTTCTCCCTCTCTTTTCACCCCATAAGCCTCTTCCTTTTTCTCTCTACTCTGTTGCCCTTCCATTGTGCATAGTAAATAATTGATAATCTTCCTCTCACCTTTTATAGGAGTAAGAGTTAAACAAGATTAAAAGGAGAAGGAAAAGTGATTTAGAGCATAGGAGTTGGTTAAAAAAGGAAGGGGATTCTCGAAAAAGAAAAAGACAAAACTAGGGGTTAGAATTCTTGGCCTCTTTTTATAACCTCTGGGGTTCCTTGGACTTCCCATGTAGCTGGGGTGTATATAATATCCTTGGTTTAGGGTACTAATTGTTTTGGAATACACACTAATTTCAGTTTTGTTGCCATTTTTTTTTTTGATATGGGAAAAGTTTATATAACATTGCAACCTTGAAATGTAGAATTATAGATGCACCTCAAAAATTCATCGAAAAAGATTGTTTTAATGTTGAAAACCCTGTGATTGATGATCATCTTGACATAGAGATGTATGACTATGAAAAATAAAAAGATTTTGGATCTCAAAAATAGTGCATCTTACAACATATTATCTACACCGTCTATTTTCAAAATTTCCATATGTTTATAGATCTACTTGATTTTAACCATTTTTAAAATTTAAAATTTTATAATTAGATATAAAAAAAGATTTTACGATAATCTTAAGACTATTTTATTTCAAAAATATATACTATGATAAAATTTAAAAGTCCACCTTAGTTAGATTGTTTAAGGTTGCAACCTTATAGAAACCACCCATTTGATAATGTTAACGTTAAGTTTGTTGCCATTTCTTATGCATCAAAACTGACTTCGATGGTAGGCCATAATGTTTATACTGCACCAATACTAACACCAACCCCGAAGAGCAGGATCAAATATAACGGCCGTTATTTTTAATTACGGCCGTTTTGGAGCCACGCCATTATCCATTTTCCACCGTCCTGATCTATATGATCACGCTATATTGCCCATATATAAGTGCATTGCTGCTTTGTTTTCCGCACCTCTCCCCACGTTTATTTGTTTGTTCCCGACCTTTCCTTCAAATGAGGGTTTCTACCATGGCGACGCTGAGAAATTAGATCGCAGTCAGGAAGAGGAGCAGAGGCAGTTGGAAAAAATGGAGGACGACGAACCAGGAATGAGGTTGAGCAAGAGGTTCTCTGAGAATGGCGAGGTTGATTACAAGATAAAAGCTGGAACGGCATGGAGTCATTCTTATCTGAATCAGAAGCCCTGGCACCCCCTCTCTTACCCTAACCAGAGGCGAAAATGGATTGCTGAACAAACTGACGCTCAGCACCATCGCAGAGCTCAAGAAGTCGCCCGTGAGGTAAATTCCAAACCCTATCTCTCTCGCCCTCGACCTTTTTTTCTCTCGTTGCATATATTTGTTGTTCTCTCTCTGTCCTGCTTCTTTCTGGGTAGAGAAGGAAAGTTTTGAATGACAGCGACAACTGCATTTCTAAACAATCATCTATTTGGAGGGCTTCCCTCCATTCTAATTTTGGTGATGATTGTCATGTGTACATCCTATCTTATTTCTTTTGTTTTCTTTTCTATTTCCGTTTTCTCTTTCATTCTATATATCATCATGTATCTTTATCTCTTTCAGTCTCTCCTGCTTCATTTATCATCTAATACATGATAAGTTTTTTGGTGCCATGAAAAGACAACTTTATTATTTATCATCTAATACATGATCAGTTTTTTGAAAGATTAAAATTATGAATTTTCTTTCGTTTAAAAGTAATTAATGCCAATTTAAAAATAATAAAATTGAACTTTTAGAAAAGAAATCGTACATTATCCCATTTTTCACCTTTTTAGTTGCATTTGTTTTCATTTATTTTAAACTAATTTATGTCGAAATTAAACAATTTGATTTTTCAACAATTCATAAAATAATTCCTATATGCAACATTTGTTATAATGATTTTCTAAGATTTTAATTATGAAAAATTGTTTGTTTTAGAAATAATTTATACCAATTTAAAATAAGAGATTTGAAATTTTAGGAAATACATGAGATGTGGCTTCTACTTTTCATTCCTTTTTTTAGGGCAACTCCTACTTCCCATTTGAGAGAGAGAGAGAATCTAAGAAATGGTTGGAGTTAGATATAGATATGATGTTATTGAATTTCCTTAGAAGTAGCAATGGAGAATGGCTGAGAGGAGAGGGATGATCTACTAATTCCAAACTTATGCATTTTCTTAAAGAGAGTTTTTAGGAAATAAGAGGGAAAAGGAGTTGGAGGAAGGAATTCAAAATTCATACTCCTATTTATTTCCATTAGTAATGTGGATTTAATTTGGATATGAAGTATTTGATATAGGGAGAGTTTCCTTTTCCAGTTAAATTCCCTATTACACATGTGTATTCTCTTTCTGCGTGTTCTCCCTTGAATTGAATCAAGAATTCTCCTAGCCTTATCGGTGGCTTGATATATGCGGATGTCTTAAGATGGAAAAAGTAAAGTTATGGGGTAACACCGATTATTGTGGTTCTCAATAATCCTTTCTTTGGATGGATCCCTTTAATTGTTTTTTCTTGAGAATGATATATATCAATTTTCAAAAACATGGAGGCGGGCGCCTAGGCGGTTTGGGATCTGGGCTGCCTAGGGCCTGCCTTTTGGGGAAGTGCAGATTCTTGCAGATTTTTGGCCTTCCCACACCTCCCCCCAATTTCATTGTATATAGAAATGACTTTTTTTATTTAATAAGTAGGTTTTGTATATAATATATTGTTCAAAACTCAGAAGTCAGGAGTACATATCAAACATAAACATTTATGATTTTAGACTGTAAATTAAACAGTTAAAACTCAAAAGTCGAACTTGAAAACATTTACAAAAAGTGAAAATTGTAAATACACACAAAAGCAAGATGAGCCATCCAAAAAAGAATTAAAAGATGGTCATCTAAAAAACTTCAAATAGGAAATGAAGTAAAAATAATTTTTACATTATTTGTACATTGACCCTTTAATATATTGAGTTCTTATTAAGCCAAACATAAATCTAGGTAAAACATACGCATCAAAATTGCAATGATTTAACACAAAATTGAAAAAAAAAATTAAATATGCAATTATTTAATAAAAATGTTTTTGGGAGCAAACTCAAATGTTTTGGTTCCCAAATCTCCTCTTTTACAACCACTAAAAGCCTCAAAAAGATTGGGGATGAATATCCTTTAATTTTGTGACCATTTGAGGAGGTCAAAAAAAATTTTGATCTCTCCACAAATCTTCAAAATCTTGTTTTTTTCAAGTTTTTTCTCACTCTAAACTTCACTAACAATGTTTTTGGGAGCAAGAATGGCCCTCCAAACTCTTTCCCCCCTTTTTAGGGGTTAAAATGATGATTTTAGATATTGCTCGAGTTTTTTTTTTTTTTTCTGTCATTGGGTGAGGTGGTGCCTAGGCGCCCGCCTTTTGTGCCGCCTAGGCGGGCGCCTTGAAGGATCCGCCTTAAGCAGGGCGCCTAGTCCAAGGCTAGGCGTTTTGGAAAAAAGGCTGCCTAAGCGGCAAGGCGGCCGTTTTTTGTTCATTGATAGGGATCCCTTCCATAGTTGTTGGTAGTTGTCATGTGTATGTTCTATTTTGTTAATCAAGTATGAGGTTTATTGGGATCTAAAAGGGAGTTGTTATGTCATTGTGATTTCTTTTTCCCAGTTTGCCCAAGAGCAAGAATTTTTTCGACAAACTGCTGCAATTTCGAAGAAAGAGAAGGAGAAGGTAAAATAAACCTTCTTGTACTTCAACTTGTTCTAGGTCATCAACGTCCTTGGTTTTTATATGTGTCCATGTGTTTGAGGTTAATCTGCATGTTCATTTAGCTGCAGTTCTGATTTTCACTTTTTACCATGGTTATCGATTGTAGTATTCGGGGTTTAGTGGCTTGCCTAACCAATTCTACTATCTAATTTTTTTAACAATCATAGTTATCGAGATACTTTACATCAGTATTGGTGCATAGGTCATTAGGCGTTACTTGATACGAGACCACTTTTTAAGGTTACATTTGGAAAGGGCTATTGAGTACATTGAAGTCAAGTATGCTAGCTCTTAAACTTACCATAGTGGTCAATGGGATAATGTTTGGTAGTGCCTTGCTATGGAGTGGAGAGAAAAAAAAAAAACGGTGCTATGGGATGCCTCAACCATCACATTAGCGATTAACAGGTTGAGACTCAACCTGACTTGTCTTCACCCCCGTTCCAATGCACCAATACTGGCATTCTTTATATTGTCAATGGATATCTTTACTGGTACTCTCTATATCAACCATGAATATATATGTAGAGAAAATTAACATTAAAAACTTAGAAATTATCGTATTTGTTTGTTCTATGGAACTTTATTGCTTGTCTCACCTTGAGGAATGCTTCATGAGATTAATGATCTAAGTACTGAAGTGCTTGAGTTATGGAGTGCCATCTCTACAGTTGTCTTGCTGATCAATTTGTTAAAAGAAACGTAAAAAGAAGGTAGTGGTGAAAATCTTTTGAGGCCTGAAATTAGAGTCTTATAGATTTATAACGAACAATTTGTTATTGGATTCTCCAAAATTTGTTAGTTTTGGAGAATTTTATGTGTCATCTTTGCACAATATTTGACTTGTCGCATTGCTCAAAGGGAATTTTTTGATGGGAAATTTGTCATCTATGGCGTGAAATTGCATTCATTATTTGCAAATAAGCCTAAAGGATATTCTTGAATGCTAATGTAGGTATAGTTTTTAACCTTTCAAAAAAAAAAAAAAGATGTAGGTATAGACCAGTCACATAATTAAAAAAAAAAAAAAAGGAAAATGTAGTATGATGCATATAAACAAACACTTAGGCCAATATCAACAAGAATATAATACTTCCAAAAATAAAAAAAAATGTCAACAAGAATATACTAAATCATTAAAAAGTAACCATTGACATGATTAGAAGATATAATCGAATGCACTCTTATGGAAAGAAGAGTTTAAAAAGATTATTTCTTTACCTATACCCTATTGAAACTGATTTCTTTCTATTTTTCCTAATATAAAACAACAATAATAGAAAATGGGATAACAAACATTCTTGGGGTTTGATTTAGAGAGAGAGCAAAAATCACTAGTTTCTATCTCTCTTTCCCTCTAGAAACCATCTTTTTTAATCCCCAAACCCACCCAAAACATTTAAATGACAAAAATGTCCCCTTGCATTTTTAAAAGGACCAGTGTTTCAAAAAAGCTAGGTAGCGCATAGGCGGCAGGGGGGGTCCAGGCCACCCAGCGCCTAAACGAATGCCTAGAACCTTGGCGGCTAAGTAGAAAGAAAAATGTTTCTACAGTCTAATAGTATAAGTATAACACATAAGAGTTAGGGACTTAGGGCACATCAAATGTATAGTACACAAGTCCACATAGCACACTATCCTCCATACTCCATACGTTCATGGTCTGTTAGTCCACTAAATCTAATATTAATAAGTGATGCTTGGATCAAATTCTCGTAACTTTGAGAAACCCTTAGATTCTATAGAAATCACCAAAAGCTAGTTTTTTGGGGGTTTTTCTCTCTCTAAAATAGGCTCTAAATGGGGTTTAGGTTTCAAATGAACCTAAAACCTACGATTTTTCCCTTTTAGTATAAAAAGAAACCAAAAAATGGGCATTTCTGCCCCTGGGAGGGGTGCAAGCCCTGGGCGGCCGCCTAAGGCTGGGCGCTGGGTGCCCCTCCTAAGCGGGTTCCTTGGGTGTCCAGGGAACTTGCTTAGGCCTGGGAGCGGTGCCCCGACCTTCTGGACTTCCTAGGCGTTGGGCGGTCTGCTTTTTAAAACATTGAAAAGGACAAAAGAGCCCAAAATTGTGGACTTTTTTTTTTTTAATAAAAAGGGCTTGTTGGAGCCTCCATTAGGACCATACAGTCCACCGGTTCACATGTCCAACCGTCGTTCCAGGGGTTGACAGGCTGGTCCAAGTGGGTGGACCGGACCAGCTTGGGTACTAGTTCACAGCTTTAAAATCTTTGATGCATCTCATGTTTTTCACTATATAGTTATTTTTTTACCATGAGTGTACTTTATCAATTGCCCTATATGGTTTGTTGCACTGTCAACTCTTTTATTTATATGACATTCTCTTTTTCCTTTTTTTTTGGTACAACATTGATTAAGTAAATAGAAGTATCATCCCCTGCAATGGGCTATTATCTGATTGAAACTTGCGATATGAAGTGTAGTTTTTAGATAATTAAACAAATTCTTCAACATCCAAAAAAAAAATGAAAAAGATAATTGAACAAATTCTTTTCCATGATCCCATCCTGTCGACCATTCATTTGGCATCATATGTTGGGTTATATATAATCTCAAATCCTTTTTGAAATTCATGATTTCAATCTCCCTAACCCCCTCCCCAAAAAAAGACCCTTTCGTGTTGTCAATTAGTTACATCATGTTCTAGGAAATAGGCCTGACACTACTGCCACAACCAGGAACAACCTTAAACTTTGTCATATTCAGAAAAATAACTTTGTCATGTTCATGAAATGAATTATGACTTTTTTTAATGAAAGAGCATTCCCAAACCATAGCCTAGCCATAATCTTTTGTGCGACCTCTTTCATTTTCTTGCAATGTTTAAGGTGGGTCGGTGGCCTAGAAACCCATGGGTAAACCACAATTGAGGAGGTAATTATAGTCTTCTCTCACAAGTCAAAGCTTAAACTGAACATGTGCCCTACAAATCTAAGGCGTATGCATAAGGCATATGTAAAATGTTGTTGACCAAGAAAAATGTTAAGGCATGTGCATGCAAGCAACGCTCTTGGTTATTAGAGAGAGAGAGAGAGAGAGAGAGAGAGAGAACTGCTCATGGTTCCATGAAATCAAGGATGTGATCAGAAAATGCCCAAAAAATATGGGGTTTCCCAAAATTAGAAGCAATGTGAGATAGTGGCCTTGGATATCTAGAGTTCAATGAGAACATGCTCATTGTTTCATGAATTCAGGGTCTGATCTAGGTTTTAAAAACTTGGATCAGTGGGTCAAACCTATTACACCCAGTCTCGAGCCGCGCCAGCCTAATCCTTATCCTTGATTCAACTTGGTGGACGCGGCCAATTTTTTAAAAGTAGAAGAAAAAAAAAAGGGAAAAAGAAAATAGAGAGGCAAAAAATAAAAAACACAAAATCAAAATCCAATATCTGATTTCATCTAATAGGAGCCATATAACTAAATCAAAAATAAAAAATAAAAGTCAAGAAACACTTTGGGAAGAAAATAGCAGTAGAAAATGAAAATTGGATTTTAGAGTGTTTTGTTTTGTAACGGCTTTTGTAGATCAATGTGATGGGACTATCTTGGGAAAAATTTGAACGAAGGTGGTGATACAGCGAGAGATAAATTCAAGATTTTTGATTTTGGTTTAAAAAAACTCATGATATTTGGAATCTCAAATTTTCTATTTTGCTTTTCAATCTAATAAAATAGGGGTATGTTAGAGAGCGCCTCTACGAACAATTTGAATCAAATTGTAGATGATTTGGTTGAGAAATGGGAGAGATTGCAAAAAAGGTCAGCAACATTATTGAAAATGAGTCACCAGAGCAATCCCCAGAATCATCTAAAAATATCTCACAAAGAACCCATACATGGTTTTCCTAAAGTAGTTTTGTTTTATAAAGAGTAGATTTGCCTTTTATTAGTGGTTTTACTATTTACCTTTTTAGTGTGTGGAAGAGTGCGTGACAAATGTATATAATTATAGCTTTGTACTTGTTGCTTTTATTTTTGCTTTTAAGTGGATGTAAAAACAAGTGACATGTGGAAGTACCTGATGTACCTGGGTACTGTATAGGTTTGCTTTAGGTGACATGTAGATGTACTTGATGTACAAGGGTACTGTATGGTTTTTCTTTTCGTCTATGAGTCCATAGTTTTGTTAACTACTGTGTGGTAAGTTGGGCTGTGATGCACTATTAATATTGTAATTCCTTTGTGTGAAATAAATCAAAAGTGCAGTTGAGTTTGCAGTTTGCAAACTAATTGGGTAACCAAGCCTGGTAGAGTCGTCGTGTTCTAATAGTCATTTGGTGGACTTGTGTAACCCCATTCCCGGACGAAACTCACGATATTGAAGTTCTCTTTTACTGTGAGTGTAATATTGGTTGAGGACACCGTGAGGCGTTGTTAACTGTTCCAGTGGCTGATTTGATCGAGAGGGCCAGTAAGTCGCAACACTTAAAAGAATATCTCGGCGAAATGTTGGCGGTTGAGCATAATACTTATCCCCTTTTGTCAAGCTTCTTGTCTATTTGCTTTCTACCTCCCTGTTGCCTGTTGTTTTAGGTAGTCCCTATTCATTTTTTAAACAAAAGAAAAAGAAAAAAAGCAAGGTCCTATCTCTGTCTCTCTCAAGTGTGCTTGTGCTTGGGCCTCTCTTTCTCTCTTTGTTTCTCTTTGAGGATTTATCTGTATTTTCTTATTTTTCATATTACCCGGAAAAATTCCAAAAGATAGTGTCAGATCTGTATTTTCAACCTATATAAACCCATCTTTACTTGCTCTTTCTTAAAGTCCTTCGTATTCCTCTTTTCCTTGTTTACCTCTCCTTACTTTTTTTGATTATTGAGTACTCTCTTCATTCAAATCATTTTGTACTCCCCTCTTAATTCTTTGTACTTTTTTCATTTAAAGCCCCTTAACTCTTTTTTTTATGTATTCTTTTCATCATTCTCTTTTTGTGATCCTCCCAAGAACCTTCTTGACCCTCTCTATAAATAGAACACTCTTTAGACTCTCTTTTTAAGTCTTCATCACTCTCTCTCAGTTCCTAAAACTTTTCTTTTCTTACCGAGACTTCTCTCACTGAGACTTTTCTCTTCTCTCAACTCTCTTCACCTCTCTCCCCCTTTTTGGTATTAGAGCCCATAAATTCGCTCTTGTTTGCCCCCTCTTTACAGTAGGAATTCTTTTATGTGATTTTTGATAATAACTTAAATAAACACACTGGGAGAGATTTAAAGGGAACAAAAGGGAAGCAGAGAGATAAAGAGAATATTTATTTATTTATTTACTTTTTTAATTTCATAAAAAGGGTTTACCTAGTAGGGTAGGTAATAGGGAGGTAGAAAACAAATAGGTGAGAAGCTTGACGAAGGGGGATGAGTACTGTGCTCAACTGCTAACAGTCCGCTGAGATATCCTTTTAAGGGTTGCGACTTGCTGGCCCTTTCGGTTAGATCAACTATCAAAACAGTTAATAACACCTCACAATGTCCCTAACCGATATTACATTCACAGTAAAAGAGAGCTTCAATGTCCCGAGTTTCGTTTGGGAATGGGGTTAGACGAGTCCACCAAATGACTGTTAGAGCGCGATGATTCTACTGGGATTGGTTACCTAATTAATTTGCAAACTGTAAACTGAACTTTTCTTCTGCTTTATTTCACATAAAGGAGTTACATATTTATATTGAAACATAGCCCAACTTACCACACAGTGGTTTACAAAACCATGGGCTAAACCATAGATGAAAAGCAAAGCCATACAGTACCCTGGTACATCTGGTACATCCATAGATCACTTATACAATACCTTCGTACATCAAGTACTTCCACATGTCACTTATTTTTATATCCACTTAAAAGCAAAAATAAAAGCATAAAAACAACAAGTACAAAGCCATTATTATATACACTTCACACTCATTCTTCAACACATTAAAAAGGTAAATAGTAAAACCACTCATAAAAAGCAAATCCACTTGAAAAGAGTTAATGAGCTTGTAAAAACCATGGGCTCGGGTTACAACCGGAAAATTTCTTTTATGATGAAGACGTTTTCTTCATTAAATGCTTCTTCAAGTTGTGCAACTGTCTCGATCAGGGACCGATCCTCTTCGATCTCAGATTTTGTGAATAGTGCTTTGATTTGCTTTGGAGCCTTTTGTGGACGTTGTGCAGCCAAATGTCTTTCTTGCTGGCAGGCATAGCAAAGTCCTCTGGATGTCGGTTTTACCCCTTGTTTCTTTTGTAGAACTTGTAGGGTTTAAAGTATCGTCTTTTATGAATTTTTCTATATTTGGGGATGTTGTATTCTTCTGCTCGTTCAATGGTGTTCATACTTTGAATCCTGCTTTTAAGTATGTCCTGGTATTATCTTTGTAACACAATATTTTAATTTCCCCTCTGGCAAATCCGAGTACATCAATCATTACTAGATTTTGCACTAATATGTTTTTCATTGAAAGTGTTTCAAGCACAAGCTCAGGGATATTACTGGGAAGAGATGCAAGATAATATCCATTACTAGTTGCATTATTGTGTAATCCCAAGCTGTAGCACTCATTGCTGTAGATTTTTTAATATTCTTCAAAATGATCAATGCTTTGGAGCTTTTTCTTTCCTAATGTTTGTAACATATTTTATTGGAGATTCAAAAAGAAATTCCGAAATTAATTTGGACCCTAATTCAGATATTCCTGCCATAAAAATGGCATTTTACTTGGCATCATCAAGATTAGTCCACCAATAACCAGCTCTTTCTTGCAAGAATCCTGTAGCATACCTGATGGAATCTATGTCTGACCATCTTCTTATGCTGCCAACATACATTCCTTTGTGTACCTAAGTAATGATCTTTTATTTTATTTGAGGAGATTGAGTAATTCATCAATATTTACAATTGGAATGTCTTCTCCTATATTTCTGAGATCATATTGCTCAACAGTAGAAATTCTCATCATTTTCACTTGGGAAATTGAAGATGATTCTTTCATATATTCAGAATTTTGAAGAGGAAAAGAAAGAAAGCTAGGAAAACTAGGAGGCTTGAATTTAAAAGCTTTTGCAGCTTTGTCTTTGTTTTTCTTTTTGTAGCTTTCTTTGTTTTCTAATATTTGCAAAACCTTTTCTTCTTCTTTTTCTTTTCTTTCTTGTCAGCCAATAATTCTAGATTTTTCTTTATTTCTTGAATGTGAGTTTCTATGGCTAATATATGCTTTTCAGCATATGAGGTTGAATGAATTAAGTAATTTAACTGGCATATCTCGTCCTTTTGAACTCTGTCAGAATCAATGTTAGGAACCAGGAGGTAGCTTGCATCTGCCTTGATTTAGGACCTTTAGGATTTTCTAGTTGCTCTGGAGTAGCAGTAGAATAAGCCATTTTGGGAGGCCAATCTCCTCCAATGACTAATGACTGGCTAGGATCTTTTTTCACTGTGGTTATCATGCGACTCTGAGCAATTTGAGCGGCTTCCCTATTTGATGAATCTATAATTTCTCTCACAGGGGGATTAATATTGATAATTGGGAGAATGGGGGGGGGGGTGGTGGTAAAGTATTTCTTTGGCTAGTCTGAAGGGCTTTGTTTATAGGTTTCAGCGTGATGGTAGGGTAGTTTACTGGTGTTCTATACGGGGTTTTGGATATCCTTTTGAAGCTAGCTTTTTCGTTTGAAATTGACGAGACTCCAAATATTCAGAAATAGCAGGAAAACCCGTTATGAAGCTTTCAAAATTTACAAAGGAATCAACTTCAAACACAAAATTTGAAATTTGAGGGAATTTGACACTATAATCTAATTTTGAACAGGACTGTAGAACTTGTTAGATTAAAAATACACCTATACGCTATGGCAGCATACACATACCCTGATAAAAGTTTTACTGCTTTTATTTCTATATAGACCAAGAAAGCATTGGTAATAAACTCATCATTTAGGTTGAAAGAGAAGTTTGGAAAAACAGTGCAGATATTATCTATGTCTAAACATCCTCTGAATTGAGATACCAACGCCTTTTCCCACTCTAAATGTCTGATATTTAAAAAGGAGACTAAATATTCCACTCCTAAATCGTAATTGAAGTGTGGATGAACAAGCATATCCATTTGTCCAAATGGACATATTGATATTTCTTATTTTTCCACCTTTCTGATTTTTCAAAGATAGGTAAAAATACAGGACAAATTCCTTTACCTTTGACATGGAGATTGACTTCAAACTGACAAATTGACTTGGAAAATTTGGATTCAAACAGAGAAAGATTATACAAATCTTGTTTATTAACTTCAGGGAAACTAACATTACCTTGACTATTTAAGACACTTTCCTCTTTTGGCACAAAAGAATGCAATGGAACAGAGGAGGATGGACCAATTAAGGATTTTGGATTTTTCGGGGTCATTTTTTGGGTTTTTGATGAAGAGGCTGAAGAAGATCTGGATCTTAGCATTTTCATCTGGGAAATTGGATGGTCTGAGTATTTAGGAAACGCTCATTTTGCTCAGGATCGTCTTTTAGAAAGTCATTTAGCCATTGAGGATCAGGGGTTTCCTCACCAGTTTGAGATAAAGGCATATGAGGATCAAATTCTTTTTCAAGCAATTCGCTTTTTTCTTTCATCATTTGTTCATATTTCTCAAATCCTGGAGAGTATTCGGGATATGACTTTGAGCATGAAGCTTTTTTAGAAGAAGAGGAAGAGTCTTTTTCGTCGAACTTTCTTTTTAAAGAAGATGAGCTTACTGAAGATGAACTTTCAGCAAGACTTTCAACATTCTTTATATCTTTAGGGGGGAATTTTTTGCAAAAGGTTTTAAAACTTGTATAGTACCAATTTTCAAAGAAAAAAATGGCTTGTGCATGGCTTTATGATAACATCACTGATCCAAAAAAGCCAAAAACAATTGGTTTTGAAGATAGACCTTTACTTGAAATCAAGTTTTTGCATCATTGGAATAAATATTCTTCTGTGAGAGAAAGAGATTTAATCATTCCATGGATGGTTCATGATCTTCCTGTATTTCACCTAAAGAAAAAGGCGAAAAGAAAAGAATGGGTATGTATCGAAGCATATCCTTACCCTTAATTAAATATTGGGGAAGTGTATATTATAGTAATGATGGAGGAAAGTTTTATGCTCTGTCAGTACTATACTTGGCCCCAAAAGAAAACTTTGTCTGCCCTGTATTTGTTAAAAATCAGAAAAACAATTTTTAGGAGATGATTTCAGAGTCATCAATAAGAAATTTGTTGTGCCATGGAGATCTCGAAAAGTTTTAGACTCAACATCTACTTCTACTCCTGCTCCAAATAATGCAAATACAGATGATGAAAATGAAGATGATGAAGGTGAAGAAAAAGTAGGAAGTAAGATACTTGGAAAGATGTAGTGTCAGGAGAAAAAACAAACAAAAAGGAAGAATGCTCGACATCCTGCCCTAACGAATTAATCGAAGAAGACTCTGTAACTTCGCTGTCCAGTGAATGATGAATCTGTTGATTCATAAGTTTTTTTTGATGACAATGCTCATAATGAAAAATTGAAATAGAGTTTGCAAAGTGATTATAAGGGTGATTATAAGAAACTGTTTGAAAAAACATTCCAAGAGGAAGAGATTTCGAAAGAAAATATGTATCAAATTCGAAAAATGGTGCATTCTCAAAATCTATTACTAGTGTCAGCAAAAATTGCAATAGATAAAGGTGAAAATTGGAAAAAGATAGAGTTATTTCTTGATACTGGCGTTAATATAAATTTTTGCACCAAAGAATATGGAAAAACTGGCTGAAATATTCTCAAGGACAAGATGTTTATACAATGAATGGTTGAAGAAAATTAACAGAATTTACCATTATTGTTCCTGTTAAAATTGGAGAAAAAATGATTTTGGTATGAGATAAGGCCTTACACAATATCGAGATATTTGATAATTTTTACTATGGAAGGAGACAGAGAAATTGTTCCTCGAATTCAGCCTACTTTCAAAATGAGGACAAAAAAGATTCAAAATAATCATTCTATAATAAAAATTATGAAAGATGTTATGAAACTAGAAAAGGGGTATGAGAATTATGAAATAATTAGACAAATATAAGGGCATGAGCCTAGAAGCCGTTTCAAAATTACTTGATATAAAAGAAATCACAAAATTCCTCCAAAAATGTTATGTTAACCATCCTCTGGAAAACTATGATAAAGATTCACCCAAAGCCCATATACGAACTCTTCATAATATTCCAGTTCAAAGTAAACCTATAAAATGCAGTAAAGAGGACGAAGATGAGTTGAGAACTCAGATAACATAATTGATAGAAAAAGGGTTAATCAGGCCTTTCCAGTTCAATTACTATTGTGCAGCTTTTATTATAAGGAATCATTTAGAAGAAAGAAGAGGAAAAACCAGAATGGTAATTAATTATATTCTTCTAAATCAGGTGACAATAGATATTAAATGGCCATTACCCAATAAGGAATAGTTGATACAGAGAGTTGCAGGAAGAATTTTCTCAAAATTTGATTGCAAATCAGGGTACAATCACGTGAAAATTGAGGAATAAGATATTCAGAAAACAACTTTGTCTACCATTGAAGGTTTATACGAATGGCTAGTGATCCCCTTCGAATTAAAAAATGCTACTCCGTCATTGTTTCAGAGGAGGATGGATTCCATCTTCAAACCATTATCTGAATTTACTGCTAACTGTATAGATGATTTTGTTGTCTTTTCTGGTAGCATGTAGGAACATCTGGGGCATCTCAAAACATTTTCATAAACAATGCAAAAAAATGGAATAGGCTTCTCTTCTTCAAAAGGCAAATTTCAAATTGCCATAGAATCAATTGATTTTCTTAGTGTACATATCTCCAAAGGTGAAATACAGATGTAGCCCCATGTCATTAAGAAAATTGAAAAATTTCCAAACAAGCTGTAAGATATATTGCAATGCCAGAAATTTCTTGGTTGTCTCAATTATGTTTGAGACTTTATTACTAAGCTTTTTGAGAAAACCAAGAAAATTAGAGAAGCAATGAAAGAAGAATCAATTCGATGGTCTGAAGAAGTCGCTCAAGAGGTAGGAAACCTCAAAACAGAAGCACAATCTGTAGAGATAGTTGAAGATCTTGTATTTATCTTGTATTTATTTTTTATATACTAGGTATAGAAAGTTACTTACTGCAATTTATCTTGTTGTACAAGTTAACTTGCGGTGCAAGTTACCTCGGGTTGTATTATATATGCATGTTGATGATGGTCAATAGAGATTTTTTTTGGTCGATTTAATAAGTCTTTCTAATTTCTCTTTCTAAAAAAGAAGGCTAGGATTGACATAGGTATCGAAACAACCTTAAAAAAAATATACCTAATTGAAAGCTTGGACCAAACAATAGAACAGAGGAAAAACAACTTATAGCAGTGACGATAATCAATTTGAGAACCCGAGGTAACTTGGTTGCAAATAATCAAAACGTCAATGCACTAAGGTAACACTCGCAAACCACTTTGCTAACCGTTTACAAATCGTACCGTAGCAATGGCATGGTTGCAAACCACTTTGCTAACTATTGCGAATTGAACCTTTACAATGACGTGGTTGCAGGCGAGGGATATGGAAAGTAGGCGAGAACGATGTCTCTGGTTGCAAGGGACAGGGGTGTGATAGACTTCAATAGCCTGCCAGAGGTGACTGTTATGATTATGTCATTAAAAGCTAGAAACCTTGGTTTGAATATGGTTGCTGCCTATCATGTTATTCTTTTGGATCTTTGGTGGAGTCCAACAATTGAAGATCAAGCTGTTGACAGAGGCAACCAATTTGGGCAAACTCATCATGTGACTTCGATTTGAGATACCTGTTCATGGTCTGAAGGCTCGATTTCGATTCCCATATTGTCTATGGTTCATACAAGATGCACGAGAGCGGTGAACAACTTAGGAAAAAAATAGCTTGTCTAGTAACAGAAAGTCTACCTCCATAAAACTTCTCCACAATCAAGAGATGAAGAAACCACCGGTGAGCAATGGGTCGCTACTGGTAGATCGACTTGCTTTGATACCATGTCAAACACAAAAAGGCAGAGGAAAAAATATCTCTATTGACCATTATCAGCATGTATATAATGCAACTCGAGGTAACTTGCAAGCAAGATACATTACAGTAAGTAACTTTTTATACCTACAAGATAAATACAAGATCTTCAACTATCTCTACAGAAGCCGAATACCTCTTCTGTAGAAGCCAAATATCGAGCAATGTCCTCAGCTTGCGGTGAAATTACTTCGTTGAGAGGTCTTTTACATGAGCTCAATATTCTTCATCAAACTCCTTGTATCAAATCCGGTATTCCATGACCGTACAAAGCATATAGAAGTTGATTGTCATTTCATTTGTGAAAAATTTTTGACTGGGGAAATTATACTCCTACATATTACCTCGCAGCAACAACTTGCAGATATTCTTACTAAGGCAATGACTCGTGCTCGTCATAACTATCTCATTGACAAACTGATGTTGTTCAACTAACCTCAGTTTGAGGGGGAGTGTAGAGGTAGTTGAACATCTTGTATTTATTTTATATATATCCGGTACAGAAAATTACTTACTGTAATTTATCTTGCTGTGCAATTTAACTTGTGGTGCAAGTTACCTCAGATTGTATTATATCTACATGTTGATAATGGTCAATAAAGAGTTTTTTTCCTCTGCCTTTTTGTGTGTTTAACACAATCTCTGCCTTTTCTTGCACCCGTATATAGAGGTCCTTTTATTCTCTTTACAGATGCATCATCTGACACTTGGGTAGCAATTTTGCTAAAAAAGGAGAACAAAGAAGAAAGAATATGTGCTTATACTAGCGGCCAGTTCAAGAAGCATGAGCTAAATTATTTGACTGTAGAAAACAAAATATGGACTGCGGTCATAACAGGAGTCGAAAAGTTCCACACAAGAAACATTGATCCTCAGAACCGACTCTTCAAATCTGGTAAGTATAATGGAAAAAGAAAATCACCAGCAGTCCAAAATTATAAAGATATACATGGTGGCAGTTCATCCTTTCGTAATATAAATTTTTAGTTGAAAACGTTCGGGAAAAAGAATATCATCTGCCATATGCCCTCACTAGAGAAATCAAAATGATAAGAATAGTACAGAAAAATTTAGTATAGAAAAATTAGTGGCTGGCATGGTCTTTAGAAACCCCGGAAGAAAGACAAAAGTTTTGTCAACAGGTTAAAAGTTTTTTTCTCATAAACCAGAAAATATTGATTTGATCACAGGAAATTGCCCTAATAGTGTGTGCTTTCTCACCTCTGCTGGAAGAATTAGTATAGTGATATACAATTTCAGATGGACTTCTTTTGAGCCCGAAGTAATTTTCTAAGTTGTTGAAAAGGGAAAAAAGAAGAGAAAAATGATTTTGTTCATCTCTCTGCTTCTCTTTTGCTCTCTTTAAATCTCTTTTTGTGTGTTTCCTTAAGTTCTTATAAAAAATCTCAAAAAAGAATTATTCTCTGTACTTCCTAAAGTCCTTTGTATAACTCTCTCCGTTTATTACCTCTCCGTTTTATTATTGAGTACTCCCTCATTAAAACCTTTTGTACTCGCTTCTTGCATCTTTGTACTTCCTTCCTTTAAAACCGCTCACCTTTTCTTTTACGTATTATTCTCATCTTTTTCTTTATAATCTCTCTTGTGGTCCTCCCTTGAACCCTCTTTACACTTTCTCCCTATAAATGGAATCTTCTTTAATCTCTCTTTCTAAGTCCTCATCACTCTCTCTGAGTTCTTAAAACGTTCCCTCTCACATTGAGACTTTTTTTTCTCTCTCTCTCTCTCTCAATTCTCTTCACATCTGTCCCCTTTTTCTGGTATTAGAGCCTATAGTTTCAATCCTATTTGCCCCCGTCTACCGTAGTGAAGCGTGGTGAAGGAGTTTTGCAAAAATGGCATTCTACATGTTGGCAATAAGGTAATCGCTCAATTTGACTTATATGATGAAAGTGAGCCAAACAAGTTCACCATTTCTGTAGTAGCTCATAAAGGAGGAAATCACTATTCCTTCATAGATCTACAACTGGATAGCTCTCTTAAGTAAGAAGATTTTGATGATACTGCTTTGGGAAATCTTGAATGGGAAGGTGCTCTGTTTCTCATAGCTAAAATTGTTCAGTGGGGAAGAACATTTCCAGATTTCAAAAGAAAAGAAGAATTGTTGAGTTTGTAAGAATTCTTTGTGTTTCTCTCTCCCTTTTTTAGTTCTTCTATTATTGTGTACTTCTCCCCTTATCCCTTCATATATTTAACCTATTTTCATTTAAAACCTTTGTACTTCCTTTGTACCTCCTGCATAACTCATTGTACTTCTCTCCCCCCTTAGGCCATTCATTTAAAGCCTTGCATTCATTCTTCTCGTATTTACAATTTCAAAGCCATATTTGCTTTTGTAGTCCTCTTTAGAACCCTCTTTACACACTCTCTCTCACTGAGACATCTCTCACTAAGACTTCTTTCTCTCTCTTACTTGAGCCAACTCTTTGAGTCTCTCATAAAATTCTACAAAACCCTTCTCTCTACTCTCTTCACCTCTCTCCCACTTTTTGGTATCAAAGCGAACCTATGGGGTGAGAGAATGGTGAGGACTTAGAAAGAAAATCCAAAGAGGGTTCTATTTATAGAGTGAGTGTGTAAAGATGGTTCAAAGGAGGACCACAGGAGAGTTTATAAAGAAAAAGATAAGAAGAATACGTAAAAGAAGAGGTGAGGGGCTTTAAATGGAGAAAGTACAAAGATGTAAGCAAATAGTACAAAAAGGTTTTAATGAAGGGTTATGCAATAATAAAAAGAAGTAATGAAGAGAGAGAGTTATACAAAGGACTTTAAGAAGTGGAGAGAACAATTCTTTTTTGAGATTTTTGATAAGAACTTAAAGAAACACACAAAGATAGATTTAAAGAGAACAAAAGGCAAGCAGAGAGATAAACATAATCCTTATTCCTTTTTTTTTTCCTTTTTAATAATCTAGGCAATTGCTTTGGGCTCTAAAAAAGTCCATCTGAAATTGTATCTCACTATGCTGATTCTTCCGGTAGAGGTGAGAAAGCAATTAATATTAGGTTAATTTCTTATAGTCGAATCAATATTTTTTGGTTTAGGACAAAAATAATTCCGAACTTGTTGACAAAATTTCTGCCTTTCTTCTAGGGTTTCTATGGACCATGTCAGCCACTCATTTTTCTGTACAAAATTTTTTTGTACTATTATTGTTATTTTGAGTTCTCTTGTGAGGGCATTTGGCAGATGATCTTTTCCCTGAACCTTTTAAACTGAAAATTTATATTAGGAAAGGATGACTGTCACCATGTATATCTCTATAATTTTGGGCTGCTGGTGATTTTCTTTTTCATTATATTTATCAAATTTGAAGAGTCAGTTCTAAGGACCAATGTTTCTCCAATTAAACTTTTGTGAAAATTTTCGACTCCTCCTATGACTGCAGTCAATATTTCTTTTTCAACAGGTAAATAATTTAGCTCATGCTTCTTGAACTGATCGCTAGTATAAGCACATATTTTTTCTTCTTTGTTCTCCTTTATTAACAAAACTATCGCCCAAGTGTCAAATGATGCATGTGTAAAGAGAATAAAAGGACCTCCATATATGGGTGCAAGAGGGGGCAGAGATTGTGCTTCTGTTTTGAGGTTTCTTACCTCCTGAGCAGCTTCTTCAGACCATCGGATTGGTTCTTCTTTTATTGGTTCTCTAATTTTCTTGGTTTTTTCAAAAAGCTTGGGAATAAAGTCTCGAACATAATTGAGACAACCAAGAAATTTTTGGCATTGCAACTTGTCTTGCAGCTTGTTTGGAATTTTTTCAATTTTCTAAATGACATGGGGCTGCATCTGTATTTTGCCTTTGGAGATATGTACACCAAAAAAATCAATTGATTCTATGGCAATTTGAAATTTGTCTTTTGAAGAAGATAGGCTTATTCCATGTTTTTGCACTGTTTTTGCGAATGTTTTGAGATGCTCCAGATGTTCTTGCATGCTGTCAGAAAAGATAACAAAATCATCTATATAGTCAGCAATAAAATCAGAGAATGGTTTGAAGATGGAATCCATCATCCTTTGAAACTGTGAGGGAGTATTTTTTAGTCCGAAGGGCATCACTAGCCATTCATATAAAACTTCAGGGGTAGAAAAAGCTGTTTTGTGAATATGTTCTTCCTCAATTTTCACTTGATGGTACCTTGATTTGCAATCAAATTTTGAGAAAATTCTTTTTACAACTGTCTGTATCAACTCTTCTTTATTGGTTAATGACCATTTAGTATCTGTTACCTGATTTACAGGAATATAATTAATTACATTCTGGCTTTTCCTTTTTTTTCTTTTAATGATTCCTTACAATAAAAGTTGCACAACAGTAATTTGATTGGGATGACTTGATTAGCCCTTTTTCTGTCAATTCTATTATCTGAGTTTTCAGCTCATCTTAATCCTCTTTAATGGTATCAGAGCCCATAGGTTCGCCTCTCTTTTCTCAACTCTCTTCACCTCTAGAAATGCAACTTTTGATCAAAATAATAATTTTTGGTGGCTAAGAGGGATTGATTCATGTCAAAATTGATTAAAATGGGGCTTATTGGTTGAATAAGCCACAAAGGAAGACTTTTTTTTTAAAACGTTTTTTACCTGATAAGTGGGTGTACTGGGCGACTCACCCAAGACTTGGTAGGAACCAGCGTAGTGACTGTCGTTCCCTAAGATTCAACTAGATCAAATACTATTCTTAAGTCCCTGAGTCGTATGCTTAAGAGGCTTGTAAAGAACCACAGTCTCAAAATTAATGATGTCTTTCCAATAGGTATAATACCATAAAACATTAATTGGAAACAAATTTCTCTCTCAGACTACAAAATTATCTTCTAATGGGTGTCACACCACTACTCCAGTAAACATTGATTGGGAAAATATTTCTCTCACTTACAACAATTATCATCCAATCGGAATGATAACATTTATACATTGATTAGGATCAAACTTGAACGGACTTCTCTCTCACTACAAATTGTCATCCAATTAGTAGTAATAAACTTTAATTGAGTGAAATATACAAGAATAAATTTTTCTGGCATTGTCAATTTGTTGACACCTTCGTATTGAAATTTTGGCAGAACCTCCCCTTTAATAGAGTCAGTTTCTGCCTAAATCTCTGACAACATTTCTAGATCCAATTAAACTCCCGTAGGAATTAAATCAGGTTTCAGAAGTTGATAATATAAATACTCCTAGTCCTATATCAGAGGGTTTCGGAGGTTATAGGGTGATACAAAAAAAGAATCAAGAAAAATTCGTATGCCTTGTAATATAAAAGAAGTGAGGGTGTACTTTATTTCAAAATCTCGTAAAGAGAGAGTAGAACCCCATCTTTCCTTTACAAAATGAGCTCTCACAAGCTCCTTGTTAACCTTGCAGAGAGAAGCTTCATTTCAGAGAGAGTAAAAACCTTATCTTAATATAACCAAACAAACTTGCCTCCTTTTAACACTTTTTGTATAATATAATAAATATTTTAATTAAGCTATGATGACGTGTTAAAGGGAGGGATATTGGTAGAAGATTTACTTTTAAAATAGGGATAATGCCACTTGAAAATTATGTGGCACCAAATCAAGGAAACAAAGAGGTTGAAAAGTGAGGAAAAGGTGGAGATGGTTCCTAAGGATCAAATTGTTAAAATGGACTATCAGATTGTTTTGAAACGAATTTAGCAAAAAGCTAACAGTTCCCCACCTTTTTCGAAGCAACAAAACTCTCTCTGAACATATCTTGGAAGACGAATGCATAGGTGAAGGTGTCCTACATAATTGAACCCAATGTTAAAAAAAGTGTAGGCGAGTGTTTTGGGGGACTGGCCGCCTAGGCGCCTGCCCAGGAACAGGGGAGCCTCACCAAAAATGACCCTCCCTCCCCCCAAGTTTTAAATGAAGATATAAGATGTTGGTTTTTACTGACACCCTAGTCCTGAGAAACAATGAGTATATGATGTCAATTTGAAAAAATAATCATATATAAACTTCACATAAGAATTAAGATATAACATAATTATCAATTTATCAAATAAAGTAAAGCAAAAATAATAGTATATTAAAAGATAGCACATGGTACAAAAAAGAAATCAACTATTCATAAAAGAATTCGATATAGGCCCAATTTCGTCATTCAAATGAGGAAAAATTCAATCTTTCAACTACGAACATGTAAATGTAAATTCTTCTCCCTCTTTGTCCATTTTTTAATTTGTATCTCTCCCTCTTTCTCCTTCTTCTCTCTTTACTTATGTTTGTCTGAACACGCAACTGTTGGAGTGCCATCTTTAGTTTTTCAGCTTAATGTATTCTTTCTATTTATAATAAAGTTAAGCTCTCTCTCAAAAAAAAATGTAAATATATCATAAAAAAAAAGTAAAAGAAAAAGAAAAACAAATGATTCACAACATAATACGTTATAAGAAAAACAAATCAAAACCCTTATTGAAATATGATAATGTTTTAAAAATATCAAAAGTCAAATCAATGTCGGCGCAGACCTCGTATATTGTAGCGCCTAGGCGGCGCCTTACTCGCTTAGGTAGGCTCCTAGATGTAAGCCGCCTAGGTGCCCGGCCTCAGTTTCACTTAGGCGTTTTGGTAATTTAGCCTCTTGGGCGCCTGAGAGGCCGAATTTTCTAACATTGAACCTTCAAATAGTATTATGTAGAACGCTTACCAGGACCTTGAACTATCTCCTTTTTGGATAAGCCTCTCACATATCATACATTCCCTTTCAAATGTTGGGTTTTCTAATAGGCTTGCGCATTTGAGCTTTGCACAAATCTTAGTTTTTATGAGTTCTCTAGGGAATGCCCAATTCCCGTAGGAAGTAGCCTCCACTTCCACACTCAGTTCTAGGGAACGCTAATTCCCCTAGGAAGTGGCCTCCACTTCCACACTCACATAGATGGATCCATGGAGAATGCCCTGCAGTACAACACCCTAGCTTAAGCCTTACATCATCTAGGCAAGTGGATCAATTCTAGAGATGACCTTTGAACTTGTTGATGTATTAAGACCATATCATTTAAGGCTAGATTAGGATGATGATGTTAATTTAAAGATGGCACCATAAGGTTGTCCTTTCTCGAAAGCTGGGGAGGTCTGTAATATATAGATTAAATACTTTCTACCTTCTAGCCATCTATTTACTGATTTTGTGATTGACCCGGTCACACGCAAAACACTCCAGGCCTATGTGATCAATGAAAATATGTTGCTGTGATCTCCGATGTCAGTGTAGTAGGGGCATTATTGCTTGGTGGATGGACTTAGATGCCACTAGAAATGTCTTCATTGGAGCGTGTTTAGGACCTATAGAAATGATGGGGTTGATACCATCCTCTATAGGGGCTGCCCCATCTTTGCCAATATTATTGGTAACAAGATGACTGAATTAAAATTCATGTCCGTGGAGGTCCTTATTTTTTGTAGTATGCCCCGGATATCCGGAGATATCTTGTTCAACATAAGCATTACGCCTCAAGAGGTATGTTTCGTATAAGATTGGTTTTTGGCCTTTGTGTGGGTAAACTGGATATACATACCAATAATACAATTAAGAGCATTGGATTATGGGGGTCCTCAGATATCTTAAAGGAACCATAGACTATGATTTGTACCATATGGGTGAATCTGCTGTATTCAAATGATATAGCGATGCATCCTTGATTTTGGATTCCAATAAATCCATGACTATTAGTGGATGCGTATCCACTTATGGTAGGGGTATATCTTTTGGGATTCCAAGAGTTAGACTTGTATCTCCAAAGCCACAAAGAAAAGGAGAAAATTTCCTTGGAATCCACTGGTAAAGTGGTTGAGGTTCTTAGGATTTGATGGTAGACACACCACTTGTTCAAGGCCCATGTCTACAATCTCAATTCAGTGTGACTACACTGGCGAGACCGTAGCACCTTCCTCTGCCTTCTCTTATTTGTATTTTGCTTCTTATTGGTGCTGCTGGGAAGTGACAGTTATTGTGCATCAAGAGAGAGGTAAAAGATTCATTCTGAAAAATCTTGATATACTCGCTTGAGGCGTAGTTGGTTAAGATCTTTGCGTGGAGATGGAGTACTATGGAGTACTCCACCTAGAACTTGGCAGAATTATTAATAGAAGTCCTTGCAAGGGGCCAAGTCTGGAAGATGGCTAGAGGGATGGGATTGAGCCCATATGTTACCACAAGTTGTTGGGAGCCCTACCTAGGACAAGGAGATCCCAAGTCCAAGGTTCAAATGGAAAAACTAGTCACTTGTGTGATGTCTGATTAGATATGTTTGGAAATTTATAAAATTTCTTCCCCATCCTTGGCTGTGTGTTACAACATACTCCAATGAATGGAGATGTTGAGCTTCACTCTTAATGGTTCCATTTGTCTAGATGATGTGAGTCGTAGGTTGGGGTGTCGCCCTATAGGCATCCTCCATAGAGTCACCTATGTGAGTGTGGAAGTGGATGCTGCTTCCTATGGGATTTGGGCATTTCCTAGAGTGCTCATGAAAACTAGAATTCATGCAGGGCCTTAAATGCACAAGCCTTTTAGAAAAAACAACATTTTGGGAGGCTTTTACATAAAGGATATAATTTAAGGTTACATTCACTCATTAACTTGGTAAGCGTTTTGCAGAAGGAAAAAGTTTATATAAGGTTGCAACCTTATACTGTTGAAATAAGGTGCAGATAAAAAACCCTACTGTGGAGAGTGCCCTGGCATAGGAGAACCCTCCAACTGATTATCTCGACCTTGAGATGAATGGACATGAAGAAAGAAAAGAATTCTTAGTTTAAAAAATAATGCATCTTGTAACAAGTTATCTAGACCGTCTATTTTCAAGATTGTTAAGTATTTCTTGATCTGCTCGATTTGTAGAATTTTTGAAATTGCAAATTTTTTAACTGAGGATAAAAAGATATTTAAAGCCATCATAAGGTTTTCGACCCCCAAATGACATCTCTAATTAAATTTTATAGGTGCGCCTTACGTTTACAGTATAAGGAGCAACCTTATACAAACCTCACCCTTTGCATAATACTATTTGAAGGTTCGAGTTTGGAGGATACCTTTACTTGTGCATTCATCTTTCCTAATATGGTCAAAGAGAGGTCTTGAAACAGGTGGGAGATTGTTAATTTTTTTTTTTTAAATTTGTTTCAAAATAATTTGATATTCCATTTTAATAGTGTGATCCTTAGGGACCATCTCCTCCTTTTCCTCACTTTTCAACCAATTCTTGTTTGATTTGGTGCCGCGTGATTTTCAAGTGGCATTCTCCCTTTTTTTAAAAGTATATACTTTCACCATGATGCCTCCCTTTAATATGTCACCATGGCCTTAATTAAAATATTTATTTTATTATTCAAAAGGTGTTAAAAGGGGGTGAATTTGTATGGTTACATACATAGAAGGTTTTTATTCTCTCTCTCTCTCTCTATCTCTCTTCTTTTTGTGAGAAAGTTTTTCTCTCTACGGGGTTAAGAGGGAGCTCATTAGAGCTTGTTTTGTTAAGGAAAGAGTTTTTACTCTTTACGAGGTTTGGAAGTAAGGTATGCCCTCTCTCCTTTTATATTACCGAGTACATGAATATTTGAATTTTTCTGGATTATTTTCTGTGTCACCCTGTAACCTCTGAAGCTTGATCTAATACTTAGGGGAATTTAACTGGGACTAGGAGCGTTTCTGTTATCATCAACCTCTGAAATTTGATCTAATTCCTAGGGGAATTTAATTGAGACTCGGAGTGTTGTGAGATTTAGGTATAAACTGATTCCATTTAAGGAAACGTTCTGTTGAAATTTCACGAAGAGGATGTCAACAAATTGATCTTTGCCAGAAAAAAATATTCTTGTATATTTTACCCAATCGAAGTTTATTACCAACTATTGAGAAATAATTTGTAGTGTGAGAGAAGATGTTCAAGTTTGTTTCCAATTGATGTTTAATTGATATCATTCAGATCGGATGATGATTGTTGTAGTGAGAGAGAAGTTTTTCCTCAATCGATGTATACTGGTGTTATATCCATTGGAAATATAACCCAGGCTCAAAAAAACGGATTCGGGCGCCTAGGTGGTTTGGGCGCCTAGGTGGTTTGAGCTCCCAGGGACAGGGAGCCCTCAACAATATCAAAAACCCCCCCACCCCAAAAATAAAAAATAGGGGAGTTCTTAGGGCTAGTTTATAGCTTTAGGGAGTTTTGAGGGCAATTTTAAAGCCCCAAACTCCTCGTTATCATGAAATAGATGAAAAAAATCAATAAAAGAATACGATATATGCTCAATTTCATCGTCCAAGTGAGAAAAAAATCAATAATTCATAAAAAAAAGTCAATCTTTTAACTACAAACATGTAAACATATCGTAAAAGAAAAAAAAAAGTAAAAGAAAAAACACATGATTCATAATATAATGTGTTGTAGCAAAATAAAATCAAAACCCTATTTTAAATATGATAATACTTAAAAAATATCAAAATCAAATCGGTGTCGGTGCAAACCTTGTCCATTGGGTTGCCTAAAGTTCGCAAATCATCTATAAGAAGCTCCAAATCCACCCATGAACTATTGTCTTTGTTTTGGGAAGAAATCGGAAAAATATAAAATTTATCAATCTTTCGATAAATCACAAAATAGTGGTTTTTGAAAGTTTTTTCTCACCCTAGAGGCCATGGATTGTATATTGGGGGGTTTAAAATACCCCTTAAAACCCTCTTCCCCCCTTTTTAGGGGGAAGAAATTATGTATTTTACCCTCGCCCGAGGGTTTTTTTCCTCCGCTTGAAAATTGTCACAAGGCGGTGTCTAGGTTGCTGCCCAGACAATAGCGCCTAGGCGGCGTCCAGAAGCAAAACACCTTATGCTCTCGTCGAGACTACGCTTAGGCGTTTTGAAAATTTTTCCGCCTAGGAGGTCAGGTGGCCGAATTTTCGAACTATGAATATAACATTGGAAGATAATTTTTGTACTGTGAGAGAGAAGTCTATTTTCAATCGAGGTTTATGGTATTATACCGATTGAAAAGACATTAGTATTTTGAGATTGTGTTTTTGTTGTATCTTGGAAACTCAGGAACTCAGAAATGGTATTCGATCGTTTGTTGTATCTTGGGAATGTACTCATTGGGAGCTGTTTGCAGCATTGAATTTTACTGAGGTGGGGCTTTTAACACTTCCAATAAAGCGAGTTCACTCGTGCCTTTGGATCACCTGATTTTGATCCTTGTCCTATGGTTGTTTATGTCCATCATGCTGTATAGTTAACCGCGGTAATAACCGGCGATTTCAAGTCGGCTCGGTGATTTTTTAATTTATGGCTGACCTGAAAATGCTTACAATTCTAGGGTTTAGCAAAGAGATGCGAGCTGGCACGTGTAAGAGGTTTTAACGAGAGCAATGCAACCAAAAATCCCACACATCTTGAATAATCATGTATGAGAGAGAGAGAGCAACAGTCCATCCATTCCCAATAAGTAAAATAAAAAAAAAAAAACAATGATGCTAAGAAGAACCGATTTTGTGACTTAAGATTTTTGCTGAAAGAATGCGAGAAAGATTGACAGACTCATGTCCTCTGCCAACATCATCAATGTTGTCCAAAGAGTTACTGAGAGATTATTGGAGATGGTTTGAGAGTTGAGTAGTGCTACCTCACTAATGCTATTTATGGATGGGGAGGTATATTTAGTTCTTAAAGAAGAGATATGGGGCTCTTCACTTTTTCTCACAATTTAATTAATTAGTTATTATTTATATGATAAAAATATTATATGATAATATATTAATGTCAAATACACAACTCTTTGTTTCCAAATTCTGAAATTTCGAAGTAAATTTAATGAAAACGATTGTTATTAAAAGGATTTGAAAGGGTTGGGTCTAGTTAAGTTGTGTTGGAACCCACTTGACCTTATTTGGCTCAGGTTGTTTGGGCTGTTTGGCTGTACCAAGTCCATCCCTTGTTTTGAACATTCTTTTTTTGTTTTTCGTTTTTGTAAAACGAAAACCTAAGTATATTTATTTGAGTATTGAATGCAAGAGGTTACAGTTGTAGAAAAGTAAAGGGTTGGGGTTGGAGAATTTTTTTCATTCATTCTTTAATGGGTGGTTTATTTCTTACATTTTCTAGTGATGCACGACAATTAGAACAAATGAAAAAATACACCCTTGCATAACTAAAGATTTTGTTACAAATCTGCGGAGAAGAGAAAAAAAAAAACATGGAAAGGGCTTTCTACTTTTAAGTCTACTTGTAAAAGATCTTGTCTAAGTCAGTATTTGAAAACTTCTGAGCTAGATCAGAAATGGTGGGTGGGCAGTCTGGGTCTAAGGAATGCTGGTTTTGCATGCTTCCAACTAGTTCCTTTATTTTTTATTTTTCCTTTTTTTAAACAAAAAAATCCTGGAGAACTGGTGAGCTGGATTATAATTTGCTCAAACTGTCTCAGTTTGGCCCATAGTTACCCAAATCTCTCACTGAAGGTCGCGATTCCGATTCGGAATCCCGATTCCATGAAGTTTAGAATCTTGATTCTTTATTTTAAGAATCTCGCTTCCAACACGTATAGAATCTCATATCCAATATTTACTAGTTCTCGATTCTCTACAACTGGTGAATTGCGATTCAACACTTGTCGAAACTAGTTTTCACATTTAGCGGAATTCTACCATTTCGCTTCCCCCTTTTACTTTCTTTTTGCATTTTTCTGAGAAGTGATATTTATAAGTTTTCAAGGTAGCAAACTACTCGAGCTAGACACTCACTCTCATGCTACAAGCAATAATTGAAAATTCAGCCGCCCGAGTGCTTAGGCAAAAAATTTTTAAAAACACCTAGGTGCAGTCTAGGCGGGGTCATTATGCGCCTTGCTTCTGGGCGCCTGCCTAGACGGTCAACGCCCTTTCCAGGTGCTAGTTTTATGGGTGCCAGCCTAGGCGCCGCTCTGTGACAACTTACGGCAGGCGGAAAAAACAACCTTCGATAAGGGTAAAAGATGTAATTTATCTTCCTAAAAAGGGGGGGAAAGGGTTTTACAGGGTATTCTAAACCTCCAATAGAAAATATGTGGCCTTTAGGGTGAGAAAACGCCCCCCAAAGTTTTTTGAGATTTATCGAAAGATCGATAAATTTTTTATTTTTTCGATTTCTTTCTAAAACGAAGGCAATAGTTTGTGGGTGGATTTGGAGCTTCTAGTAGTTGATTTTGAGAACTTTTGGCGACCCAATAGACGAGCTTTGCACCGATATCGATTTGATTTTGATATTTTTAAAATATTATCATATTTGAAAGAGGGTTTTGATTTTATTTTTCTACAACATATTATGTTATGAATCATCTGTTTTTTTTTTTTACTTTCTTTTTTTTCTTTTGCGATATATTTTCATGTTTGTAGTTAAAAGATTGATTGTTTTGGTGATTAATTGAATTTTTTTCACTTGGACGATGTTTGGGGTGGGTAGGTGGGGAAGGGAGGGGGGTTTGATATTGGTTAGGGCACCGTGTCTCTGGGTGCCCGCCCGACCGCCTAGGTGGCCAGGCACCCAAACCGCTTAGGCACCCGAATCCGTCTTTTTGAACATTGGCTACAAGGTGTTGTCATCTTTTTTAGCATGAAATGAACAATAGAAACCAAAGTGGTAGTATGCATTCTCTACTTAATTCTTTGAGTATGTATTGTATTGATCCAATGGGGAGATTGCAACTCCAAGATGTTTGAAATAGTATAATACAAATAATATAAATGTGTATGTATGGCATGTTCAGTGAATGGCATCGAGACATGTAATGGCATTGAGGCATGTATTGTTTCCATCTCAGTTCCCTCTCAAGTCCAATGATGTCAGCATCTCGATTCTGTGAATGAAGAAATTTCGATTCCATATTGGTCGATTTCAGCTAGATTAAAAACGTGATTCCATTTATGTAGGGATCTTGATTCTATTTTGGTCGAATTTTGATTCTTAAAACTAGGAATCTCGTCCCCCACAATTTCTCTTGTATGAACGTCGATTTTGAAAGCAAGAATCTTCCAGCTGGTGCGATTCGTTGTTTTGAATTTCTAAATAGTTTCGGTTTCCGTGTTGCTTTGGGTAACTATGGTTTGGCCCACCTCTTGGGTTTCTAAAATAGGTCAATAGAATAATTAAATTTATAGAGACTTACATTTGGAAGGAAAAAGTTTATATAAGGTTGCAACCTTAAAATGTAGAATTAAGGTGCACCTCAAAAATCCATCATAAAAGGTTGTTTTGATGTTGGGAAATCCTCTTATTGAGCGTCTTGACATTGAGATGTACAAATATGAAAAGGAAAAAAGATTTCAAGTCCCAAAAATAGTGGCTTGTAATATATTATCTGAACCATCCATTTTCAAGATTTTCATATGTTTATAGTCTACTGGATTTGAACCATTTTTGAAGTTTAAAATTTTATAGTTAAAGTATAAAAATTGATTATCAAGCCATCCTAAGAATTTTTGACACCAAAATTATATTTATGATAAAATTTAGAGCTGCACCTTAATTTGATTTTTTAAGGTTGCAACCTTATACCAACCACACCCCATTTGGAAACATGATTGGCAATCATTTACATTAAAGATTATCTTTTAACAAATTTTAAATTGAAATACTGTATGGGGCATTGTACAGGGAGGGGTGTGATCAAAGTTTGAATGGTGGGGTTTATCAAAGAAAAAAAAAAGAAAATGCATGCACCACACATAAGGAGAAGATTATGTTTTAACAAAACACGAATATTCAACTGAAAATTACTCTTTTTATTTATAATTTTTTTTTTTTGCAGAATTTGAGTAATAGTATGGTGAATATTAGACAGCCACATGAACTTATGAAGTTTAGTTGCTATGTTGTGTGAAATTATATATCTTATCCTTTTCAATTTATGGTATGAATATTGCCATTATTCATTCGTTGTTGTTTTTTATTTTTTATTTTTTTTAAAGTTTTCTTATTGCTTTTCATTTGTTGCTTGCTAGTTTGCCTTCCAGACCTATTTCTTTTTTTTTTTCATTGATCATTTTATAGGTGGAATTGATGCAAGCTGTGAGCTTTATGTATGTCCGTCCTCCGGGTTATAATGCAGAGAGTGCCAAAGCTGCAGAGTTGGTGAAGAAAGGAAAAAAATTGAGCAAAGCAATGGTCATCAAGAGCATTCTGGAAATCAGGGACCTCTGCAGTACTATATCTCCTTTCCCTTTTAACTATGTTTTGTCTTCTTATCTTGAAAAGTGTCGCATTGGGGCTCTGATTGGATGGCTTGAAGCTTACTGCTATACTCATTCTGTTGCATTCTTCCTTTTTTTTTTTCTAGGGATTCTAGCTTACCATGTAAGGATCATGCACATGAAGATAAGAAGAAGCCAAGGCCAAAAGATGTATTTGGTCGTACTCTACCGACAGAAGAAGAATTTGAGGTTCTGAAGAATGCGCCACGGTATATCTAAGTGCTTCATTAAGATTGTGTGATTTAAATATTTATTTCTTACCATATTACGTATGCCTTGTTAAATGGTACTAGAGTAAACCCTAGCAGAAGTGCATTTTGCTTGGAATGGGGACACAATTAATAATCTCAAATTGACTAGTTGTTATATTTCTGGAACATTGTTTGTATGAGCAGTACTTGACATAGGTCCAATTGATCCTCTTTAACTTTAGTGTGACTGAAACATTCTAACCTTGTGTTATTTTATATAGAGAAATTTATATGGATGTCATTGTGCTGGCGATTTGAGAACATGCATCCATTCTGCCAAAAGAGAAATATTGTGAAACACACTGTCACATTCGGTTTATTTAGAATGGTTAAGGTGTTGGTATGATACAAGTTGTTCCCTCTGGATGTGAATTGGACATATCTAGAGTTTCCTAGATGCTGTAGCATGTCAGTGTTGTATGTGCAGTATTTGTGCTTTGGTTTTTCTGTTTGCATTGCTTCATTCTTGCTTTGTCTTCTGAAAGTGGTAATCTATTATAAGATACAGGAAAACCCAAAAAAAATGGTTTTGCTCTATTATATCAGTTTCATTGGATATTCATGATCCTCACAAGATATTTCCTTAGCTTTTTCACCATAAATTGCCATCTATGGCTTGTATTTTGAGCATTATCATTGAGGCTTGTCTATGAACCAAATTGTAATTGATTGCAGGTTAGAGACAGGTGTCCCTGTACGAGCGAAGCCCTTTGGGGTTGAAATACGTAATGTTAAATGTGTGAGATGTGGAACTTTTGGCCACCAAAGTGGTGATCGAGAATGTCCCATGCGAGATGCAATCATGCCAAATGAGGAGAGCCGTTTGAAGAGAGATGATCCTTTGACTGTTATTATGGCACAAACTGATTCTAGTGAGGTGAGCATAGTGATTTCTATTGATTGTAGTAGTAGTAATAGTAGTACGATACACAGAGAGGTCATGTTGAATATCGAATACATGCCTGAATGTGGAATTGATCTGCTGAATATCGAATACATGCCTGAATGTGGAATTGATTTGCTCAGCTTTATGCATTTTATCCCTTCCCAATATGAGCATCAAGAAAGCATAGTACCTATGTTGCATGGTTATGAGTAATTGGTCGATGTCAAACATGGGTACTGTGCTTCCGTTTCCTCGAATCGTGAAGAACAGGATGCTGTGACACTGCTATACTATAAAAGAGAAAAAACCAACATTGTTTAGTTATATTCAATCTCAATCTTAGTTGCCCAAAAAAGGCTAAATTCATCCATATTTTCGAAAGTCAATGTGTCTCTGCTCAAAGCAAAAGAGAAAGATCAAGTGTCTAATGATTTAGTCAATGGTTAATGAACAAGAACCTTGAAGAATCTGCATGGATGTGTTTTTATACATGTCCAACATGAGTATGGCACCCCGACAAAAGGATCTATTGTTTTACATAATTGAGAACTAGTCATAATGCATCCATAGGGTTTTTCTGAAGGTCTTATTTGGTGCTGGGTTAGTGTATGGAAAATGTAGTTTTGGTACTGCTTTATCCTTTGATCATCCTAAGTGCATCCCTTGCATTTTCAAAGCCAAGAGGTGGTCCGCATAGCAAAGATCTTGGGATCAAATCTTTGGAGTTTAGGCTTTAGGCAACTAAACTGTCATCCATTTTGCTTCCGAGGGCAGAGGGGCTATATGCATGGTATTTCTCTAGAAATGCATGTGAATTACACAATCTAAGAGATTAAATGAATTTACCTTTTTAAAAAATTTGCCATTATATTATTTGTACACTTTGCTCGTAATTTAGTCTTCCATTGTTATTAATGTTCCATGTGCTAATCAATTTACAGCCTTTGAAATGGGAACTGAAGCAAAAACCTGGTGTTATGAGCCCCCCTCGTGGTGGATTCAAACCAGATGATCCTAATCAGCAGATAATTCCAGAGGAAATATTCGATGAGTATGGAGGTAACTTATTAAACTCAAAATATCCTCGTCTTTTTTCATTTCCCATTGAAAATAACAATGGCATCTTCAGTACAATGATTTCACACATCTGAATTTGTTTTCACTACCTGAATATTTGAACTTTGAAATGATAACCTTGTTAGTACTCACTGAAATATTTTTGCATCTTCTATCTTTCCTAGGCTTTCTTGATGGGGGTAGTGTTCCTGATCTTTTGGCCAATTTCTTGGTGGCCAAGTCTAAGAAGCACTCGAAAAAGAAAAGAAAGAGTGGCAACTCATCTTCACATAGCCGTCATTGTGATTATCATCACAAGACCAAGTCAACCCCAAATTCCCCTTCCAAAGCAAAAAGATGGAAAGAGAGAAAATCAAAGAAGAGCCATACGAGAGAGAAAAAACATCACCGTTCTTATTCACGCACATCGGAGAGCTCAGATTCTGAAAAACATAGTAAGAGGAAAAAGAGAATGCGACAGAGATCAGATTCAACAAGTGGTTCAGATTAGTCAGGGCTGATATAATATTATGTATGGTGTATTATATTTACTTTTTATGTTAATAGAAAATAACTTACACTCCAAGCTTTAAAATTGCCTATGAGCAGATTTCTAGGGTTCGTTTGTGGGCTCGTCATCATCCAAATTCCATCAAACAAATACGGTCATCTGATATATATATATATATATATATATATATATATATATATATAGTAGTAGGTAGTATTATTACTACTACTTACTACTTACGTACCACT
>NW_006494910.1:7449817-7469853 GCF_000471905.2 Amborella trichopoda | reverse complement strand
TACTACTACTAACTAACTACTACAACTAAACTAACGTACGTACTACTATATATATATATATATATATATATATATATATATATATATATTGACGGAGATTATTTCTCATTCCAATTCACGACATATGGTGAATTTTAAATATTTACTTCAAAAGCTAACAATTTACATATGATACATGTAAGCCTCATTCCAATTCACTACACAAGGTATCTCTTATAAGGACTGTAAGGCTTATAAGACTCTTGTATTCGCATTATCAGGTGGCCTTATGAATCTCCCTCACTAGGGGGTTTAATTGAATTGGAAATTTTTAGCCTTATAACTAACAAAGCTGTTACAAACTTATAGTTGGTTTAATTAGAAATTTTTTCTTCTGGACTTTTCTATAGGATATCTAAGCTAGTTAATTGGAAATCCTTTTGGTTTTCCAGGCTATATAGGGTTGTAACTGACAGCGCTATAGTTGAGCCTTATAAGGGCTCTGTTGGTTGTAAGGCTAGGACTTATTGGTTGTAGGTGCTTATAGCTCTGTTGGTTGTAGCCTTAAAAGGCTCTGTTGGTTGCAGAGCTGGTTATAGGTACAATCAGCTATGGTTACAACTTATAGGCCTATAGTTGGTTGCAACTATAGTTACAATCCTTACAACCATAGTTGATTGTAGTTACCATATCCTTATCCTTATAGTTACAACCAATTGTTGTAGGCCTCATTAAGTTATAAGTTTATAAGGTTGTAAGGTTATAACCTTATAAGGTTGTAGGTTTAGGTTAAGGTTATAACCTTAAGGTTATGGTTGTAGCTTATACTTGGTTGTAACTTTAAGGTTATAACCTTATAAGGTTGTAACAATAGGTTGTAGCTCATAGTTGGTTGTAACCTTAAGGTAATGTAACTTTAAGGTTATATTATAAGGTTAAGGTCATAACCTTAAAGTTACGGTTGTAACCTATAGTTGGTTGTAATTTTAAGGTTATAATAATCGAGGTTTACAAGTTGTAGCTAATAGTTGGTTGTAACCTTAATGTAACTTTTAAGGTTATAACTAACTCTAGGCTACAACTAATTGTAGGCCTTAAAAGGGTTATAACCTTAAGGTTATAACTTTAATTTTATAGTTACAATGATTGAATGTAACCAGTGGTTTAAAAAACGAATCAGTGCCCTGGATTGAGCATCCCAAAAATCTATCCGGATCAAAAACCCCTGAATCGGTCGGATTAGGCTTTACAAAAATCTATAAAAGTTATTAAAATTCATTATAAATATTGTTTTTTAGGAATTCAATAAGAAATCGGTGTATTACATTATTAAATTTTATTTTTTTTATCAAAATACGAATATTCAGATGATCTTTCTATGTATGAATTTATTTTAACCATTACATTTACATCACACAAAAAAAAAATCATGGAATTATTATGGATGAAGTACATAATCATACATGGACTACAACAAAGAATAATTTAAATTGATGAAAAAATGACCACCAAAATCTCGAATTGGTGGAGAACCCTAATCTTTTAAAAAAAAACCCAAATTATTATAACCTAACTAACTATAATCTAAAATTATTACAACTTAACTAACTATAATATTATATACTGAAATTAAAATTGTTGGTTTACATTTTATAATTATTTTACTATACAAATAATAACAAATTCAAAATATCTTATAATATCATCTAATGCAAAATATAATAGTGACAACGGTAATAAAAATAGTACATTATATAATTTATAATGCAAATAAATTAATAAACAAAATAAAAGATTTAGTTATTAATGTAGAAATTATTAGAATGTGTATCATTTTTTCAAATGGCCTCATTTTATAAACCCTATCTTTAAATTAATATTCTTAAAGATATGTTAAAGACCACCATGTTATAAAATAAAAAAAATAATTAGACCATTTATTCATAGATAAAAAAAAATCTAATAATAAGTATTCATAGATGAAAGACAGAAAAAGAGCTAACATGCTTCAATGCTATATTGTGTTACCTTTACATATCTAATTTAAGCTTATAATAATCGTAGCTTAAATGCATGTTTGAAAAGCATGATACTTGTTGTTTTATCTTTTATTTTGTTTTTTTGACAAGAAATACATGTTGTATTACCGTTTATTTTTTGTATTACTTTTTATTTTTTTGACAAGAACTTTTTATTTTTTATTTTTTTTACAAGAAATACTTGTTGTATTATCTTTTATTTTTTTGACAAAAAACTTTTACTTTTTTTGACAATAAATACTTGTTGTATTACCTTTTATTTATTTTTGACAAAAACCTTTTATTTATTTTTGACAAAAACCTTTTATTTTTTTGAAAAAATAAAGCAATTTGATAAGAAAAGGAATTGATAAGAGAGCCTTTCATTTTTTTTTTGACGAGAACTTTTTATTACCTTTTAATTTTTTTGACGAAAACCTTTTATTTTTTTTAACAAGAAAAAAAAATTTGATGAGATAAGAAAAATGACCAGGACTTTTTATTACATTTTATTTTATTTTAACAAAACCTTACTTTTATTAACAAGAAAAAAAAAATTGACAAGAGAAGAAGAAAAACAAAGTTAAAATATGACAAGATAAGAAGAAAAACAAAGTTGATTCGAACAGACCTCCATGGGAAGAATCGCAAACTAGCGACTTCCATGTAAAGAAAGGCCATGCTAACCTGTACACCACATGCTACTATGTGATGTAATCAACCCAAATAAAATAGCATAATATATCATCTTGTCATGTTATAACCTTTTCTCACAATATCCTGCATCGAAAAGGTGGAAGTAGGCAGATGGGAATAAATACTTCCTTGTACTCCAAACACGTATCACGTGCCAGTCAATGTAGAAGCTAAAGGCCCTTGGCTAGGGATACGTGGTGTGGTGTGGACCGTAGGTTTTTTGACGAATTTTAACTCATACACGTCATGCAACGTGATTAATGATGTCATACGTCATGTAGCGTGTTTACTGTACAGACGTGATGCAACGCGATTAATGACATCATGTAGAGAGTTTACTGTACACACTTCATGCAAGACGATTAATGACGTCATGGAACGAGTTTACTGTATAGAATCACCGGTTCTTCTCTAGAATTGGGTGTTCCAACGTCTTTTAGCGGAATTGACACGGGGGGACCGATTCCCGTGCTGACTCGGGCGAGTACGTTGCAACTCACCGATTTTTTAATCACCGGTTGTAACTATAAGGGTTGTTGTTATAATTACCATAACTTTATAACTATAAGTTATAACATTAACCTATATTTATAAGGTCATAACTATAAGGCCTACAACTATTATAACTGTAGTTGGTTTTAGTTACATCCTTTAAGACCTATAGCCTTAAAGGGCTTTGTTGGTTGTAGAACAATAAGAGTCGTAGGCCTATATAGGTTGGTTATAGGCCTTACAAGGTTGCAGAGCTTTGTTGGTAATATGCTTAAAAGGGCTCTGTTGCAAGCCTATATTGCTATAATCACCTGGTAATGTGTTTATAAGGGCCTGTGGTTGTAGCAAACCAAAACGTTCCCAGCTCCTAGGCTATAACCAAAATCAACAAAAAGCCCTATGGTATTTCTAACCCCCTCTGTTGGGGAATATATGTAGCTTTTATTTTTAATTTTTTTGGGTATCGAAGGGGATTGCCCTAAAATTTTGAGACTATGCACCTCAATAAGTTGCACCCAAAAAAAAAAGGGAAAGAATAATTCATTTTATCACGAGGTCATCTACATAGCATTCCACCTCTTCATGCAACATGTCTTCGAAGACTATGGTCATGGCTTGTTGCTAGGTGGCTCATGCATTCTTGAGCTCAAATGGCATCATCGAGTAACAATAGACTCCCTTGGGAGTCAAGAAAACTATAACTTCCTTATCTTCAGGAACCATCCTTATCTAGTTATACTTCGAATAACTATCGATGAAGGAGAAGGTGAAGTTTGTTGTTGAGTCGATAAAAATTTTGGTGAAAGGAAGTGGAAAATCATCTTTCGGGCATGCCGCATTCAAGTCGCAAAAGTTTATGTACACCCAGAGTTTCCTGTTCTTTTTCTTGATTCGGACAACGTTGGCCAACCATCTTGGGTACTGCACATCCGTTCAGCTCTTAACTTCCTCGATTTCTGCTTCACAGGTTTGAAAGATGGGTCTATCCCAAGTTATACACTGTGACTTAGGGATCAAGACTAGGCATCTCATGATAATACCATACAAATACATATCTATTAGCTAGAAGGAAGTTAGCATATTCTTCCTTTTCTTCGGGAGGTATTGCTGCTGAAATGAAGATTGGCCTTGGGTCAGTTTCATTACCAAAGTTTATCTCCTCCAAGTCGTCAGCTATAGATTGTCCATCGTCTTCCAACACTTTAGGTGCTTCCTCTACTTTCCAGTCATCAAAAGGTAGGGGACAAATGGTTCATGGGTTGTTTCGAGCACCATCATCTCTTGGTAGATGACTGGAAGCTCTTTCTCATCTTCCTTTGTTTCCAAGACCTCTGCTTCTTGAGAACCATGGGGGCGAGGGGGGATTTTCCAGCTAGAAAGGGGTACCCTCGAGAATCGAGGGCTCATATGATGGAGGTGGAAAGGGGTACCCTCGAGAATCGGGGGCTCATATGATGGAGGTGGCGAATCCTGGGATGGCGTTACATGGGTAGTCTGATCAACCATAAATGACTAGGAGGTAGGTAAGTGGGCTCATATAACCAAGGCCTTGCTTTCCAATATACTTTATTGGGGTGGACTTCAGGATTTCGAAGGGTGCCATCATGCCTTCACCATCATTCAGCCCTTGATTAGAGGCAAGCTAGTAATCTCTCCTCCTCATTATTTGATGAGCTTGGGGACTGTAGAGATCCCATTTTGGAGGTCTACTATATTCGCAAATGTTGACTCTTAAGAGGACTTCGGTTCATCAAGGCTCCAAGATTCTAGGACGAATTTGAGTAAAGGCTTAGAGATGAAGAATGTCGGCAGAGTTTCTTCCATGACTGCTTTCCCCTTGTTCATGAGGTTTAACTTGGAGAGAAGGCCTTCAACCCATTGCATTAGTTCAACAATACTATCTCGCTCCTTAGTTTCTGCTTGGGGAGCCGGGATGTCGGGGAAGAATTTGGGAGGAGATGGTGGGTTGGCCGTAGCGGTACAACACGCAACATCTTCTTCTAGCATGGCGATTGGGATGGTCAGGACTTTTTGAGAAATAGGTTGAGAGTTGGCCACAGTAGCATGACGTGCAACATCCTCTTCCAACATAGCATCAAGACGTTTTAGGTGAGTAAGGGGAGAGTTAGCCGTAGCAGCATGACACATAACATCTTCTTCCAACATGGCTAGTAGGATGGTCAAGACTTTTTGACGAACAGGGGAATGGTTGGCTGTAGAAGCAGGGTGTGTAGCATCCTTTTCCAACATGGTAGCTGGGTCAACCAAGGTCATTGGCTTCTTGTCAGGCATCACCTTGTCAGGCTTACCTAGCCTCTTAAATGTGATGATCACCTCATCGTGCTCCATGACTTTGCCCTGTTTGGGCCACCACAGGGGGCGGCTCTTAGAAGCTGTGAGTGGATGATGATGCTTGTCCCTCGTGGTACTGGGGCAATACCACTTCAGGAGAAAACGAGTAAGGCAGGTCTGTATCAATTGGAGTTAAGGGAATTGCCTTTCCATATCTCTCTTCTTCTTTGTACATTTTGCAAGCATTCTCGCCACATCTTCAACATCCTCATGGGGAGACTTGTCAATTATCCTAACGGTGTACCTTGGTATAGCTTATACATGTGGCATTTTCTCTTTTTGTTGCAATTCATTGGTAATGTAATACTTGATATCTGCATAATGCGACTTTGCGGTAGGAAAGGGTCTTTTATTAGCATAAACGGTGTATTGCCTTCCATCTTGTATGTATTAGAAGAAATGATGGAGTGTAGATGGAACCACCCCATGGCCATGGAGCTAAGGACAAAGCAATATGTTCTAGAAAGTATTGGCATCAATCACATGAAATTGAGTATAGACATTCAAATCATCGATCTTGAGATGAAGATGGATGGTGCCAGCCGATCTCTCCGCAGACTAGTTGAACCGTTGGATTGTGAGGTGTGAAGGCTTCAAGTTTTCGACTCCCAATGACTATAGGGTTAAGACCCTTTTCAAAATGAGATTCACCACATAACCTCCATCGAGCATAATCCGATTAACTAGGTGAGCATGCAACTCACCAACCATGAACATAGGTCGATTGTGAAATTTGTCCCACAGCAGGAGATCATAATCTAAGAAACCTTGACCTGTTTGACTTTGGTCTCATAAACCTCAGATTAGGCAAGAGCTTGAATCAAGGCCATACGAAAGTCTTTCAAAAACATGAGGGAATCATAGACAATTAACAAGGTTGGAAGTTCTTTGAGATGTTCGACCATATCATACTTGATCTTCTCTTCATCAGGGCCAGGTATACCTAGGCTTATGGCCAGATTTGGGGGTATAGGAGGTGGTGGACGCACTCTGTTTGTAGAAGGGTTGGCCGTAACCATTAGTGGAATAGGAGGGGACTGGCTAGGTTGCACATTTCGCGAGCTTGGGTGGTCCAGTATACTTGAGTTAAGCAAGTCAACCGGGGTATTTCAGGAGTTCTGGCAGCCTCAGCCTCCGAGGGGATTAGGGTCTTCTTCCTGACTGTAGTTCAACTTGGTTGACTTCTGCGGTTCTGCTCCCAATCGTGATCCACACCCCATGAGATGCTTCATGGGAAGGGGTGTCTTCCCTTCTCATCTAGTCTTATTCTTCTTCGGTGAGCCAACGAGTCTTCTTGGGCTTCGGATTTCAGAATCGCTCAATTAGCTCATTGAGAGTGGTCTAGGGCTTCTTATCGGTGAAGGCCAGGACATTGCCAACGCTTAAGACGCTAGCCTTTTGTGCCACTATCTTTCTCATCTGCTTGTGATGTCGTCGACTGGTGTTTCCATGTCTTACCTCTTCATTGAGGTCTTCAAAGTTCAGGCACTCGAGAGTGAGTCCCGAGAGAGGTGTTGTGAGGGAGAAATGTTTTGAAGAATCAGGGATGGATAAAAAGGGAAAGGAGCTTTAAGGGTCATCACTCAAGTTAGATTGAGCCGGATAGCCCGAATTGGACTTGAAGAGGCTTTTAACATCTTCACTATCATTGGACGTGATCGAAGATCTTTTAAGTCATAACCCTTGTTGGAAGATGTCAAGCAGGTTTTTACGTCATCAATTGCTTTAGACTATTCTGAGTGGCTTTTAGCGTCATCACTTGTGTCAAATGGGTATAGGGGATCTTTAAGGTCTTCACCCCAAATGGACCTGATTGATGAGATTTTAAGGTTGTCGCCTATCTTGAATCGATTGGGGGTGCTTTTACTGTCATCACCCATGTTGGACAAGTTAGGGGTTCTTTTAAGGTCTTATACCGTGTTGGACCATTGAGGGGTTCTTTTAGAGTCATCGCCCACATTGGACTCATCATGAATGGAATAAGTGGAGGTTACATCAAGGGTGGCCTCTCGGTGTACTTCCATATGATCGGTTAGTTAATTGCTTTGCAACATGATAATTTTTCATGGAATGAAATCATATAAAGTGGGAAGTCGAGAGATTGGCGGAACGAATACTTCTTCAACCAGTGGTTGAGGTAGTTTTCCTTTTAGGTGAATGGCTTTCCGAGCCCTTTCGTTCTTCCCTTTCTTGGTGGTGGGGAAGGGTATGTGGTGATAGAATGGAATTGATGTCATATTCACTTGTCTCGAATTGCCTCACTCTTCAGGGCCTTAATCTTGCCTCGACCATGGTAGACCTGCAAATGATTGGACGACGGACAAGGTTCATCAAGGGAAAGGGATTCAAATGGCATGTTCTTGAATGAGATGGTTCCCTCAGTGACTTGGATGGACTCTCCACATGATGGTGTCAAGTTCTTCATGGCCAATTGGCCACTGGTCATGAGCTACCCCAAGATGAGCATGAAAGCTCGACACTAGGATATGTCACACCCCCTTTGTTGGTGATAAGGACACTAGAGGTTTCGCACCCTTGAGCCATGTACCTCAATTCTTTTTGCAGATAGGGGTGAGTCATGCCTTTTTCGACCAAGATTGAGAATAATATAGAGAGTATGCCGAGTTTCAACTCCCTTGGCTGCATCCTTTGGGGTTGGTCATCTTTGATAGTGGTTGAGTCATGCCTTCTTCGACCAGGTTTGACATTCTGTTTTAGCCTATAAGTGGATAGAGTTTGGTGGTAGCCGGGCGTACCACTTGAAGGAAGGCCCAAAGAGAGTCTCCACAAACAATCAATTCATCAGATGCAAACTCTTGGCATGCCTACACAAAGTGTGCAATATGTTGTTGGGGTGAGCCAATGCCGTTGAAGATCGAAAATCTCCCCTTTTAGTAAGTTGATGGGAATGGGAGCATGTCAATATAGGCCGAGTATGACTCCTTGTCAGTGTTCGCAAAATAGATCCGAAACGGTTAACAGGCTAAGGGGCTGGGAGTAGTTTGAACCGGAACCGGACTAATCGGGGCGGTTAAAATGACTAACCGGTCAAGTAGATTTTTTTTTTAAAAAAATGGGTAAAAAACCTTCAAAAAAATAAAAAAAATAAAAAAATTTAGATTAAATGTATGCTATCATATTACATACATTTATCTTACAAAACAAATTTGAAACAACTTTTTATATCAATTAATATTTGAATACTATAGAGGTATGCAAGATAATTTATAATTTGACATTAATTTAATTAATGAAGTTACAAAGTCCAACTAACAATGGCTGGTAGTAATGAGAGTGGCGAGAGGGATCATAGTACTGTTGTGTTTCACTATCAAGGTTTACAGGGCGAAAAATTTGAGCAAGGCATGGTGGAGTCTGTAATGCCGCAGTTGTTCCCCCTCGCTAATCAGGAACATTTCCCATGGTACCCCCTTGGCCAAAGTCTCCTAAGCTTGTCCAGCCTTCGTGCTCTCCCCCACCCTGTTTTTGTTACCCCACCCTGTTCTATGTTATGGCCCTCAACAGCTTCAATATTATCATCATCATGAATAACCAGGTTACGGTGAAGACTACGGCTTCGTCTCTCCCTTGTCGTATAATTGCTACGCCTTGATGCCTGGACTTCCTCCCGAGCCAATCTCATTGAATCTTTCCTAATCATCGGGCACCAAATCATGCTGTGACCATTTACATTCTTGGATGACTGGATCTCGCTTGTTGTTTTCCATTGTCCCATCTGTCTCCTCGTCATCCTGCGACTCATCTTCATCCGGTGTATAATCATCATCCTTATCCATTGTCATGTCTCCTTCATTGGATGTTGCAACATCCGCATTATCATCCATATTGGCAACTGCTCCACTAAGAAAATCTTGGTTTAGTAGTGGGGTCCTTTGTGACACCCACTTATCGGCGAGGTCCCTCCGAAATAGGTAATCAAGATTGATCGGTGTGTAGTCTGTGGGGGTCCTCCTTATATGTCCCTCTCTCAATTTCAAGTTGTAATGAATGTACACCAAGTTGTGCAGTGTCTGAGTCTAACTTATTCGTCCTTGGGGTGTGTATCCACTGAAATGTACTCCAGTTTCTCTTACAGCCCGTGGAAGCACAGGTTTGACTCAAAACTCTAACTGCAATCTTTTGTAATTGCTTTGTTCGAATCTGTGTATCATCCACCATTGTGCTGAAACAGAAAAACATAAAAATACTTAACAATAGAAAATAAATTGATTTTAAAAAAGCACAAATAGTATGGTACTAAACTATTGCAAGTTTTAACTTAAAACTAACATATTCAATTTTCCAGCTGCTTTTTTGGCATTGTTGTATGCAAATACCCGATTTTTTTCCATGTGCATAATAAGCTTAGAAATAACAAGATGCATATATAAGAAATTAGGATAATATAGAAATACAATTCATTATTCTAAATTAAAATTTTATTACATACATGATTTGATTAAGGTTTACGTGCTGCATACACTCCATATGAGTTTCAAGATCAGGCTCAAGCCTGCAGATGTAGTTTCTTATCCCCTCCATGATATCTGCATCATCTAAGGTGGCATTGGAGTACAAGCTTTGTGGATTAAGAAAGAACCTTGCATATGGTTTGTTATATTATTAATTATGGTAACTTTACTCGAAATTGAGAAAGAATCATGAATTGCGACAATGAATCATAAATTAACTGTTGCATGGATGTCCCGGTGCAGTTGGTTTCTCCACCTATGATCAACGCTCTTCAGTCCATATGTTATTCTCAAATATAGCTTCCCTTGCGCATCTCATTGCATCGAATAGAAACCCCATTGCGGGTCTATCATTAGAGTCAACTAACCTCAACGCCCACACTAGAGGTTCAGTTACAGAAACAATATGGTTACATCGAGCCTAGAACCTCCGATCGACAAGGATGGTTTCAACCTACCTTCTATGTTGACTCATTGCTGCTCTATCAGTCTGCCATTCATTAGAGCGTATCATTGACCTCAATCCTACCTTGTTGACTAATATTGATTGTATAGTAAGAAACGCTGTAGCGAACCTAATAGTGGACTCCCTGATAATCTCTCACATGTAATGCTCCCTTATCAAAGCATGGAGGTACGTGTGATTGTATATAAATCTTGTAATTAGCTTGTACTTCAAAATACAAGTTTTAACTTCTTCAGCTTCCCTATTTCCTTAAGTATCAAATTAACACAATGGGCAGCATAAGGAGTCCAATAAATATTGGGTCTTCTTTCCATTAGCAACAAGCTTGCTTTTCTGTAGTTCGTAGCATTATCAGTCACTCCTTGGACCACATTTCAGGCCTAACCTTATATACAATTTTGTCCAAGTGTACTCATGTTAGTCTTCTAGTATGTTTCTTTCTTGGTAAATCAATTCTAAAGTAGTAAACAATGCTCCTAGGGCAACTTATTAAAAAATTGACAAGATGCTTATGAGACTTGTCTTTTAAACTGTCTATCATGATGGTCACTCATGTATCTGACCAACAGACCTTGAATTGTGCAATATGCTTATCGACATCATGAGTAACAACTTCGAAACATGGCCCTACAAACTCCTTTGTAGTTGGACCTCTAACACCCGGGCTTGCCTCAACTATAGAAGCTACCATTTGTGGGTGGAAGTCTGAGCTCATATAATTAAATGGCAGCGCATTAGCATACCAAAATATGCTAATAATGTTTCTCGCCTTTTCTATTAATATGCTTGCTGACGAAAATTTTATTTTTTTTGATGATATTGTGGCTTATGGGGATCAAGTCTAGAGGGGTCGCGGGCCATTGGTGGCACTGTTATGGGTTCATGTTGTTGAGTAGTAGATGGCTGACTATAAGAGGATGGGTGACTAGAGAAACTACGCCTCAATCTACTAGATGTGGACCTAAGCAATGAAGGCCCACATCCTCCTCTACCTGGTACTACAGGTTCTTGATGCTAACGGCTACTGGATGCACCATCCCTTCTCCCATACATCTCTTAAACTTCCATTTGTCTATAATTCAGCTCTTGGAGGATGGCAATCTTAGCTCATTCCATTTGCGCCTTGAACTCTGCTTCTTGGTCCTCTTCCTCATCTATTAGACTTTCTTATCCCTCCCTACCTCCTCTACATCCCATTCTCTCTGCATCTTTTTTTCTTTTCCTTACGTAATTAATTTTAACATTTGCTGTTTTACTTCCAGTGGCACTTCTTTACAACCGGTGACATTACCCTTTACCCAAGCAAAGTGTTCTTTTAGGTAATAAATATCACTATCCATTTCCTTGTTACAAAAATTATATCGAACTCTTCATTTGTCATTCACTTTTGTGCCATATTGCCATGTCACATCCCCCCTCATCATCTTATTATTTTCTTGTAAATTTTCCTGAATATAAAAGTTCATTAAAAAAATATTTATTTGGGAAGATCACTCTACTAAGGGGACCTTGTAAGCGTGGTGATATCACAATAAATATTAATTTACATGTATTTGAACAAGAAAAAAAGAAAAAAGCAAAGCAATAATTAATAATGCAGAGCCCCTTAAATGTTAAAATCCTGGACAAAGGGTGAAATGGCCATTAACATAGATTTGTGCACATATGAATAGGGTTTCTACAAGTCCGCTGACTCACTTAAGGAGTGTATATGCCCAAAAAATTACAAAAAAAAAAATAGTTATAAGTTAAAAAAAGGTGAAAAAATATGAAAGAAGAATTTGAGAAAAACTTATTTATAATTGGAAACAACTCTTGAGTTTTTAAAGTTATTTCACTAAAATAGTGCCCGAGCCCAAAATTGTTTATACATGATGTCTATATAAGACCACTTGGTTGAAACTTCATGCATATTCAATGACTGCTTTAGAAAAAAACAAATGAATCTGACGGTGCCAATGACTCCGGCCCAACTGTAATAAATAGGTTGCAACAATTTGAGATTTCACATATTCAAATCCACACATAATTCATAAGGGGTTGAGGGTTGGATTTGAAGTGATAACAATCTGCAATGGTACCAACAATGGTACCAGCTAATGAGCTAGCTCTCTCTCTTCTATCACATTGAAAATCTAAGGGAAAGCAGTTCTTTTTTATTTTTATCCAAGGACCAGGCTTTTCAATAAATAAATAAATAAATAATCCAAGGGACAGTAATCAACACCAAAGATCCCATTTGTATGAGTTTAACTGAAACCGAGAGATATAAGATGAGAGAGCTATTTGCCCTTCAAATGCTCAATTTTTTACATATCAGTGGAAAATTCTATAAGGGGAGATTTCACATTACGCCCCCCCACTGCCCATAAGAAATCACAAGAATATGTAATGTTTGGAAAAATAATGCACAACACTCTAGGATCCTTTCTTTTCCTTTTTTGGCTAGAGCTCCACCACTTCAGGCTCATACATCTTTTGCCGAACTCAAAGAATGGCTTAAAAGGTAAGACCAGAGAACATATGAACATCATTCATGCTTTCTTCCACTTGCACACCCCAAGAAAAATCATAGATTGAATATGAAATGTGACAAACAAACATCATGAATTCATGCACTCTAAACTTGATTTTTTTTGTCAAAATTTACCATAACCTGCATTATATTGTTACAGCTAATGGTGAAAATCAATTCAATAGGCCATTGTATAAAGAACCAAAAAAAGCCATCACAAGCATCATAGATAAACTATGATAGTCCATCATCCAAATGAAAAGCAAACATGAATTCTTCTACATAAGAATTACCATAGAAAACATCAAATACCTAGAAGTAACACAAAATAACGAAAATGAGTATACATCGATGGACCTTGAGTGTCATGTAATCGCGACTGAGAATGTATCTTCCATCCTTCAAAAACTTGATATTAGAAATCGAGGCTATAATATCAGTGAAAAAGGATCTTGATCCCTGTGAAAAAAGATCTTAATCTCAGTTTAATACCAAGTAGTATTACCCAGAATTAGTAAAACTGAAAAAGTGAGACTTAATTTCTTAACCAGCTTAACATCAAAACATATCAAATTTTGACTAAAATATATCGAATATCAACCGTAAATGCAATTCCAGAAACACAAATATCACGAACACATAAAAAATATAACAAAAAAATTATATATGTATTTCTCCATGGAGTTTCCTGCAATAAAACAATTTCATTTTTCGTATTTCTCCATGAAGTTTCCTGCAATATATATATATGTATTTCTCCATGTATTTCTTCATTTTTTATTCAAGAAACCCTAAATTCGTAAAATCGAGCTCCAAATGTTTGTTTTTGTTCTCAAATCCATTCTTTTATTGAGTGCAATCAATAATCTCAGTCAAATATTGTCTGAATAATCCTAAAAAAAGCTGCAAATTAATAAACAAATTAAAAAAAATCGGTTTGGAGCTTACCTTATTTGCTTCAATCTCAAAATCAAGTTCCAAATCTCTCCATTTCAATGAAATCAGGGCTCTAGAAATCTAGATATCTATGTGATCATTAAAATCTCCTAATTTTTATCGAAAAACAATGAAAAACCACGCTAAAATCCTTACATTGGCCAATTTTTCATCAAAAATTGAAGAATACTAAAAAACACTAATAAAAATTGCCAAAAACGACATAATCTTGGAGTTTTTGATTCAATATTCACGGATTTACAGAAGATTTGAATGTATAAGTACAATAATTGAGCGACAAAAACAAAAAAAGGCAGTAAAAAGAATAAAAAAAAGCCTGCAAAGGACGGATCATGGGTTCTGTCAAATATAACGGGCTCTTCTACAAATAACAGGCACTATATATATGTGCCGTTAAAATGTTATCTTGGTCGATATCACAATGAACCGGACTGGTTAGGAAGAACTGGCCGGTTTTGAGAAAATATTGTCGGTTAGATATCGTACTGGCCTGTTTTGGTGCCGATTTTTTTTGAGAAACATCATATTTTCAGTGTTAACGAAAAATTAGCCTTAATTGGAATCGGCACCCTACTGGTACCAATCTAACCGGCCGGTTCCAGTTTTGATCGGCCGGTTTTGCGAACAATGCTCCTTGTATAAATTTGTCCCTTGCATTCTCGGGACTTGCATGTATCATAGACTTTGCTCAACCATTGTTTGGATAGCCTCTTGAGTGATTACTGTTGGAGCTAGGCAGTTCGGGAGTCATGACAAGGAGGCACTTGTGCTGTTGAAGAAGGTGGTGGCCTTCGTTCTACCTTCAATGATGGCGGCACAACGAGTGAGCTACCCCCATGATCGGAAGTCACTATATGTTGCCTCGTGTTTTCAACTTCCTTAAGTTGTTCCATAATCTGATTCAATATTTTTGTGAGATGAGCTATCTGCTACTTATGGTTGTCCATCGTGACATCCACTTGTTTATCGAGCAGTGGTGCCGAATGTATGATAGGGCTCATGCACCGTTTTGGGGCTGGCTCCGGAGTCCAGGAATGAGAGGCTAAGGCTGCCCCAGTTAGGCTTGGGCTATTCTTAATGCTTAAGTAAGAACCAGTTCTTGATGGTATTGAAACCGTGGAATGAGCTGGTTCAGTTTTTGACGGTCTTGGGATCGAAAGGGTGTGGATTCGTGACAGTCTTGGGATTGCGAGGATATCGGTTTGTGACGGTCTTGGGACCCTGATGCAAACCTACTTGTTTCCTCTTCTTTGGTTCATTTCTGCTTGTAATGAATGGAACGGTTTTCACCTTTTGAGGTTTTCTTGCTTGTTAGGCGTTGGTGCCTCTTGCCTCTTTATGGGGATCCGCAAGCCCTTCTTTTGTTTGGCCTTCAGGTTTTCGGTATACACATTTCCAGAATTTGGATTGTGTACGGGACTCGAGATGAGCAGCCCACTTCAAGCGAGTTAAGGCGAGGGCGATCAACTCAAGTAGTGTGTGACTACCCAGAGTGGGAGGCTTTATGGCCGTCTTGGCGGAGGATTCAGGCTTTGGAGGGAGATGGGGAGGCTGCTCAACTTGCCTTAGGTTCTTCTTTGAGGATTGTCATGCAAAGAATGCAGTTGGGATAAAATGGTACTTGAAGAAAAGGTCAGTGAGTACCAGGTGGTAAGGGATTTGGATGGCTTTGCCACAGACGTAGGGGTGACTAGTTCCCAAGTCTGTTTGCTAGGGTGGTTGGGCACACACTCGCCTTTTATTGTATTGTCTCGTTTGGGACATGACGACCTATGACAACCTCCAATGGTGTCCCAAACCCTGTTCTCAGCTTCCTTGGACTCAAGGCCTCAGTTCAAGGGGAGACAGGTGGGTGCACCAGAGTGGACAGAGTGCTAGGTATCCTCCTCCTTAAGGCAGGGGTATGGGCTAGATGGACGCGGATGGTTTGTGTGTGTGCGAGTTGGGGCGCCAACACCGTCCCATGGAACCTGAGGAGGTAGTAAGCACATGTGCAACATTCCTATGTGTGTTGGGGGAGGACTTAGGCCCGACCTTGGCTGAATTAGAGGGTCCGACACCTGTGCTGCTGGCCTCTCGATGATGTGCGAGTGGTGGGGTGGCTTTTGGGCCACCATTTGTGCAATGAGAGTGTATCTTATGGTGTGACCGGCAGCTTGGCTACTGGTTAGGTGTATGTGTGTGAGGGGTGGCCTTAGGGCCAGCCTTGGTGAGGTGATCGGCAGCTCGGTGTGCGTGAAGGGTGGGTTCCTTGTGGCAACCTTGTGTACAAGCATCCACAGCCTGAGGTGTTTTGGTGGACTTGTGTCCACCTCTCAAGTGAGAATCGATGACCTAGGTGCCTGAGTGGGCACCGTCGGCTAAGCCACCGATGAGGGTGTGTGAGAGAGTATGGGTGGCCTTAGGGCTACCATATGGGTTGCTAGGCCGCCGGTGAGTGCAAGAATGAGGGGGGTGGGTGGCCTTTTGGAAACGATGTGTAGAGTGATCAGTGGCTAGGCCGCTAGTGAGTGTGACAATTAGGCGGGTGGCCCTTGGGCCACCCTTCAGTGCGTGATCAGCAGCTAGGCTGCTTGTGAGTGAGGATGATGGGGGTGGCTATGTGGCCACCCTTAGGGTGCACACTTGAGGCTTGGCCTCTGGTGGCATGGGCAGGAAGATGGGGGGTGGCCTTTGAGCCACCCCTTAAACCTTGGCCGACGCCATCGGTGACTGGATATATGAATGAGGGGGTGGCCTTCGGGTCACCCATGAGCGAGGCAATGGTGGCCAGGCCAGCGGTGTTGACAAAGAGTGGGGAGCGTGGGACCCTAGGTTCCCTTCTTAACCCGAAAGGGGTGTGAGCCCCGGTCACCACGCATGAGAAAGGAGGGAGCGACGTGTCGGCTTGGAACCCGGCACCCTGTGGATAAGCAATCAGATGTGGGAAATTCATCCTATCTGGATATAGAAGTGCATGGACTCTCCAACCATTGTGTGCGCTCGACTCAAGGATTGAGCAGAGTGAGAACCAACAATGGGGTGGCGTATCCCCAATGGAGCTGCCCCTTGGTTTGCCTTGTTATTCTGCGCTTCGGTCCATGCCCCCCCTCCTCCCCCACCCAGTCGTTGGCACGTGCGTGCGAATGTGGGTGACCCTTGTGTGTTCCTATGAGGATAATGGTGGGCAGTGCAGTGCGGTTGAAAGCAACAAAATAAAAGAATGATGTAAGGCTTACCTTGGGGTGAAGGGGTTGGGATACACCTGAGCGAATCGCCCTTTTAGATCTTGGCACTTGTATTCCCTTGCGGAAAGCCCCTTGGTTGTCAATTGATGTGGTTTGGACTCAACCCCTTGCTCTCTTCCGACTCAATTCCCTCGCTTGAATCGTATGCATGAGATGGGTCAGGTCTTATGGACTCCTAGGCTTGTCCTCAGTTTGGAAAAAGGTTCGAATGTATTCTTGGTTGGGTGTGGGCTAGACTAGTTGAGCTTGGTGAGGGGTTGGGTGTGGGCTAGACTAGTTGAGCTTGGTGAGGGTACGTGAGTTCGTATGAGCTAGATGGGCGTAGTTAGGGTAGACTAGGTTCATGTAGATTAAGTGGGCTTAGTTGGGGTAGGCTAGGTTCATGTGGGTTAGGTGGGGTCTGATTGATCTAGGCTAGGCTCATGTGGGTTAGACTAGGTTAGGTGGGCCATGCTAGGTTCATGTGGGTTGGGCTAGCTTTGGTAGGCTAGGCTAGGTTCATCTGGATTGGGCTAGTTTAGGTGGGATAGGCTAGGTTCATGAAGGCTAAGAGGAAAGCGGGTGAGTCTGGAATCTGGTAGCCTTCTGCCATCACCTCCCTTAAGAGGCACATCAACGATGATGAAAAGTACTAGGAAAATGACCTAAGTACCTCAGAGACGTTGTTCAAGGGAATTATCCGGGATAGACCTAGCCAATATACCCAAGGTGAAAGCTTCCTTAGAGAAAGGGGTGTGGTCAAGATAGGTAGTAGGGTAGAATGTGGTGTATGGTTCAGGTAGGGAGTATGGTAGAGTGGAGTGCATGGTCTAGGTAGGAAATAGAGTAGAGTGAGGTGTGTGGTCTATGTAGGGAGTAGGGTGGAATGGGTGTATGATCTAGGTAGGGAGTAGGATAGAGGGAGGAGTAGTTTTTTTTTGCGCAAAATATCTCTCTCTCTCTCAAGGGAAAAAGAGTTTCAACTAAGCACAAAACAAAGAAGATTTCACTCTCTTTCTCTTCCTAGGTTCAAGCTTTTCTTCATTTATTTTTCAACTGTTTTACCACCCATTTAATATTACTTTTGATGGGGTTTTTATAGAGGTCACCCTTGGAAGAAGGGTGCACACTCAAAACCCATAAAAATTATTACAAAATAGAAATAACAAAAATAAAATGCAAATTCGGAATAATGGAAAAATAATAAAAAAGATACCACGAAATCAAGCAAATGACACATAGGTTCCTAAAAAGGGGCCTCTTCCCATCTACATGGTTTGGGACCTTCTTTTGGCTTTTTCGATAACATTTTTTATGATCTATCATATTGAAAGTGTAGATCATACCGAGGCAATCGTTAGGTATAAGATTTACATCATATCACGAAGTTTTGACGATGTTCTCACAACTTTTCATTTTTTCTTTTTTTGTGCAAACTTGAGTATCCTTTTCCACTTGATCTTGTAAAAAGTGTTGCGTTTATTGATTATTTTTTGGTCGGAAAATCGCAGGGGACGCTGTCATGGTTGTTTCGTACCAAAAACGGTGCGAAGTGCCCTCGATTGGCCGTCTTGGTTTTCAGGAAAGTCGCAAGAAAACTACTTTTCTAGTGCCTCAAAATTTGTGCCAAATTTGCAAGCTCTGAACGCGCATCTTCTCGAACCTCAATGATGGTGTTTTTTTATCTCATAATGAAGGTTATTGAGCTACGACCGAAATGCACTCATTTTTTTTGTCGATCTGAACTTTGGGCTTCACATTACGATCATCGAAGCGAGGATAGGTCACACACTGATTTTTGGCATAAACTCATGTTCGTGCGATCTTCTCTCTAGGTTTTCTCTCACTATGGTTGTCAATCTTGTCCATGGCATATGTCAAGCGTTCGTGCTTGTCGAGGAACATGACATATATGAATTTAAGCTCGATTCGCCTTGCGAATCGTGAGATATAAGCATGACAAGTTCCTCGTTTTTAGAAGAAAGTATTATTTATTTATTTTTTTTGGGTGAATCAGTGGGGATATCGGGCAGCTACCTGTTTTATTTAAGAATCAAAAGAGGTATTACATGAACAATTCTTATACAACCCTTGGCATGAAACACTAGCAACATCAGATAAAATGAAAGTCATTACAAAATCAGGTGGGTGAGCACGCCACATGGTTCATTCAAAGAGATTGTTGCTTTGGCCAAAGAGTCTGCAACCATATTGGCCTCCCTATAAACGGGTTGAACAAGAACCTTGCAACGCTGACACATAGAGTTAACGAAAAGCTTAGAGTCACTCTCGATGACACTAGGTTTACAATTCAGCTCCGTTGCCAATGCAATACCCCTTTCATGTGCATGGAATTCTGTTGCATCATTCGAAGAAGGTATTTGTTGTTTGCTAGTTTTGGAAACTAGTTTAACTGGCCCTTCTTTGAAAAGTAAATGGCCTACCCACTTTGCAGAAGTAGGATATAGAAAGGTCCGTTTGGAGGGAAACTTGATAGTATGCGGTTTGGCTTTTTGAAGCTTTCTGTAATGATCTGGAGACCATCTGAGATCATTTTTATGGAGTTTTACTATGGTGTACACACCGTACACGCATAGAGCATAATACTCCTTAATTGTGCTTTTTTCTTATCTCTCCACGACTTGACTTTGGGGTATCAAAGGCCGTTCTTGTGCATCTTTTGGTGCCATGATGATGTCTTTGTATAGACTCTTCAAAATATGAGTTTATTTGGCGGAGGCTTTCGTAGTCCTTAGGGCATATTTGGCGCCTATAGGCCATAATTGCAACTGCCTCTCTTTTATTCTCATGAGGGGCAGATGTGTCAAAAATACGCGCCAACATTATTATCTGAGTTCTTTTAATCATGGGTGCAGTTAGCAT
>NW_006494910.1:7418989-7449552 GCF_000471905.2 Amborella trichopoda | reverse complement strand
GTTCTTAGGATTATCTCAAAATCTATTTTTATATCTAATTATAAAATTTTAAATTTTAAAGATGGTTAAAGTCAAGTAGATCTATAAACATATGACAATCTTGAAAATGGACGGTGTACATAATATGTTGTAAAATACACTATTTTTGAGATTTAAAATCTTTTTATTTTTCATGGTCATACATCTCGATGTCGAGATGATCAATCAAAGGGTTTTTCAATATTAAAACTACTTTTTCCGATAAATTTTTGAGGTGTATGTGTAGCTCTACGTTTTAAGGTTGCATCCTTATAAAAACTTTTTCCTTTAATCATATGCATTGTCGGCCTGAATAGTGCTACCATAAGCCCAGATAGTATCTTGATCTTTCCCCTTCCCAAAAAGGGGGTCAAACAACGTCCAAATGATTTAAAATTTGGATTGTGGACTTGAAATGCCTTGCATTGAAATCCCACAAAGTTTCCTATTAATTTGAAACCCTCCACTATGGTTTGCTTGGTTAATCGTCCCCCTTTTCATGCATAAATAGTGCCATCCTTTGTGCAGATAATTAACTTTGATTTTAAAACCCTAGAAATGGGTTCAAATGGGGTCCAAATGAAACGAGATTGGGAGGGTTGATTTGGAACGTCCTATATTAACTTCCGCCCATTTTTACCATATTATGACCTTGACCAAGGGTTGGACCTACTCATATTTCCACTATTAAACCAATTGTTACGGGAAAATAATTTCATGCAAAAGTTGTATACTAATATAACGAAACAATTTTAAAACGCCATGTTAGTACCATTTGTTTGACCCTAAGTTTTAAATATACACTTTTTCATTCCAATGAAAAAGCACTTTCTTTTTTTTGTGAAAACACACTATACAAAACATTTTTTAGCCGACTTAACATAAGCCGTTTATTTTGTTAAGATGCTTAGATTTAGGCCTTAGAAATATTTTTTCCCTTTCCAAAAGTTTTAGTTATCTTTGTTATTATTAGATGAACAATGTTGAAAAAGAAAAAATAGTTTTAAGTTCGCAAAGGCCTAGATCTTGAAATTCACCAAATGAATAGTCTAGATTAATTATTGGAGAGGACTCATTTTTAACCATATTTAAGATGCAAATCGAATTTTATTTTTTTAGAAATTGATTATTGGGATGAAGAGAGGGTATGTCCAATCTTTTGGGGTAATGCAAATGCTTTACAAATATGGTTTTCTAGAATTGTAGTTTCATTATATTACTATACAACCATTACATGAAATCATTCCCCATTCTAAAAGGGCATTCTAAAGCCCGAACCCTTTGGCGTTTGGTGGAGACATCCCCCTTTTGCATGTCTTGAAAACCTTCCGTGTTTCATCTCATTCAGAGACCATTTAAGGGATCAATTGCAGTAACAAGTTGGCTTGCATCAAATGTTGAGCTTTTGTTTGGTTGGTGATCCTGCATTGAGGGTGGTGGACCACAAACATTCAGTTCCCCTTGCAATCCCTGCTTATGGGGCTTGTTGGGCCCCTAGAAGAGCTGTGATACCATCCCTAGGTTTCTTTCCCCCGTTTTTAGCAGGACGTAGCCACTTGTGTCCAGTTCGTGGCTATATAATATATGTGAATTGGTTTGATGCTGGCTAGGGATGTTTATAGAACAAACCGATCCAAAATGCACCCCAACAGCAAGGCAACCTTATTGATAACGAATTTATAAAGAGAATTTCCTATTTTTTAGTTGATAAAGCATAAAAAGAATATTGAGGAAGGAAACATTATATTTATATGGGTGAGGTTTGTATAAGGTGTCAACCTAAAACAATCACGGTTGCACCTTAAAATTTCATTAAAAGATATATTTTCAGCGCCGAAACTCTCATCATAACGTAAAAGTCTATTTTTTTACCTCTATTAAGAAATTAAAAGCTCCGAAAATACTACAGATCTAACATATCTATGAACATCTGAAAATCATGGACGGTCCAGATAATGTATTATAAGATGTACTATTTCTAAAATTTAAAATTCATTTTTTCTTTCATATCTATGCATATCGAGGTCAAGATGATCAATTAGATAATTTTGTAATGACGAAACAACATTCTTCAATGGGATTTTGAGGTGCACCGTCTACAGTATAAGGTTGACACCTTACATAAACTTTTTCCTATTTATATAGTGAAGGGTCTTGATTGTTTGGTTATATTGAAAGTATTTTCACATGAAAAAACTCCATCATGTGATTAGGTGTGGGAGTTTTTTCATACTAATTAGACCCAAGTCATTTTTCACACTAATTGGTAGACCAAAAACTCCCACACCTGATCATATAGTAGTGTTTTTCTAGGTGAAAATATTTTTACAGAAATATTTTTATATATACCAAATGTGCCCGTAGGAATATATATTTAAATAAGTTTATTATTTGTAGAATGTAAATTTGTAAAATAAGCTCAGTTGCTCGTATCCAGTATTACTTTATGCGAACCTCTTATCTTCCCAGGGGTAGGTGTGTGGGGGAGAGTGGCCCTCATGGCCATGGGACGACGCAGATGTTATAAGAGAAGTTATCGCTTCAGGTATGATGATGAGAAAAGTTATCACTTCCGGTATGATGATGAGATTGATGATATTATACTCACTAAAAGTTTGATTTCCCCCTTCCAAATCTCCAATTATGATGATGAGATGATATTATGTATATAAAAGTATGAATTGCGCGTGCTCCATTGCTTTCCACATTCTCATAATGACAAATGTGATTTTCCACTTAGAATGTCAAAATCATGTCTTTTTGCTATTGGTTTCTATTTATTGAGGTAGGCTTTTGGCACTATCATTTGAGGTGGGGCATTTGCATGTGCAAGTCCTAGCAAATCATCCATTCTCAGCAGTGTGAACTTCTTATGCTTCATATTAGTCACTTGCCACCAGACATTAATCATGGGGGGGAAGTTTTTAAATTTTAGCTTATTTGCATGCATCTAATGATTTTCAAATGTTAATGAATAAAATGTTAGCAAAATGTTGTTTGGTGCTGAACATGCTAGAAATGGCATGTCCATCAGAGCGTAAGAGTTGTTTAAGATGCATTCTCATTCACACATTCGTACATGCAATTATATATACCCATATATGTATATCATAACATGATGTTTTGAATTCCATTTTCATCACGAATAAAAACATCTTCCCTACTGATTTCCCCCAAAAAAAAATTGTGCTTATGCCCATATGCACATAGATGACAATCCTCTTTTTCTTGTTGTTTAATATCAATTTAGGACCTATTGATAATAGAGCGTCAATAAAGCTCTAACCTAACTTACACAAGCACGCAAAATGTCAAACCCAATGCTCTCTCCTTGGTCAGGTCATCGGCCTCCATTGGCATTGATCATGCCGTATATATGGCTTTTGTATGAGACACATGTGTATAAGCGTGAGTGACTGGTTGTTTTTATGGATGATGTTAGCAAGTCTTCATCTGAAGATATAATATTTTTTTAAAAATATCTCACTTTTAAAAATCTAAATTTTTTTTAAGCTTTTAGAAAAAATCTTAAAAAAGAAAGCCGATCACAAATAATTGGAATAAGGCTTTGATGTGATGATGAGAAAAATCTTAAAAAAATTACATTTGAAATAGGACCAATATAAAAAATTTTCTTTTTTTTCAAAAATATTTGATGCTTGTTTGGCTCTATGAGTTAACAAACTCAGATTTTGAATCAAAACCTTATTTGGTCAAGCGTTTTTATTTATTTATTTGAATGTTAATTGGTAATTTCATTATATAAAGAAGCATAACTCCAAAGTACAATAGTAAAAACAGAATAAGAAGAAGAAGAAAATGAAAAATACAAAAGGTACTCCTCGTCTAGAAATGACCGCCCCAAAACTTCCAAACACAACCGATAGCCTCATCACAAGGGCGTCTATTACACCAACCGCCTAAGATCCCAACTAAACTACACAAAGGAATTCCAAAAGACGTTCCCCACATAACCATGACTACCCCACCGTAATTATCCATTGGACACCCCATAACCACATTTTCATCAATTGAGATCCAATGTATCGGGCTTGGCTTGGCTTGGCGCCTAAGAAATAAGCTTGAAACATAGCACAACCTTGATAAGGTGCCCAAGATAATAACAAGAAGAGCATGACGGTGTATATGAAGTTGGTGGCGACATGCAACCAGTGACCAAAATTAGGGTACATAAGATAAGTCAAAAAAAAAGCAGAAGAGAGAGCAAGAGGGGACTGGGGGACAAACACGCGAAGGAGCTAACATGAAGTGAATAGGGAAAAAAGGACGAGGAAAAGAGATGGCGAACTCTAAAACACTTCTAAGAAACTGTATCTAACTTCTCATAGGAATTTCAAGCTACTATAAGGGAATATGAAAAATCACGACAGGGCTCACTAGGGCTCCTAAGGGTGAATCCCCCTATTAGGCGTTAACCTGAGTAGCTAGATATCAAGTCTTCAAGACCTTCGAGGCAAGTCCCCGAAGCTTGAGGGAAGACCACGACAAGATACTATTCTCATCGGAAGGGAAAACTCCATTTTAACCATTAACCTACTAAGGGGAGAAGAGAGCCGAAAGAAAGGTGACCGAAAATGATCGACGAGAGGTGGAAAGGACAAAAAGGAGACGATAGGAAAGAGGATGGGAGATGGAAGGAATGAAGAGGAAAGATGAAGAAAAAAGGAAGAAAAGGAAAAGCGAGGGGTGGAGGTGTCCCCGACTCCAAGCACCACTTCCTTATGATAGAAAAGAGAAGAGCGTTAAAGCTAAGAAAGCAAAAGGAGAAGAACAAATAGAAACTCGAGAGATAGAACGCGAGAGACAGGAGGGCAAAATCAAGAAGGGGTGGAGAAAATAGAGACAAAAAAGGTGGAGAGGGAGAGAGGAAATGGTGGACGAGAATAAAAGGGAGAGAGAGAGAGAGACGAAAAAAATGGAACAAAAGAGAAGAAAAGCAAAGTTAGGAAAAGGATAAAAAGAGGGGAAAGAAAGAGAACGAACTTAGATCTTATGCTGGTTTTAGAAAGAGAAGCTCAGATCTTGAGCACGAACCTCAAATCCATGGCTTTAAGAACATATCTGAGTTCGAAAACTCAGATCTAAGAATAAAGAACATAAAAAACAAATAACTGGAAGGTGAAAAAGCATAGGAAAAAAATCAGAGGTCGATGGCAAAGGTCACTAGTTGCTAAAAGATGAAGGTCGCCAGAGGTCGCAACTTGAGGTTTGAGGCGGCCAGTGGACTTTGAGGTTGCTTGCTGGTGGTCACTGAGGTCATCTGTGGTTTCTCCTCCTCCTAGGTCATCGAAGGTTGCAGGCTGAGGTCTGAGGTTGCTAGTGGTCTGAGGTCGCCGGTGTTGTCTGAGGTCACCGGTGGTCTAAGGCCGCACCCTCCCGTTCTTTTTACTGTAGCACTTTTGATAACAAATGTAGTGGAAAAATGCTAAAATGTTTCCCTTACGTCGAACCTTGGTTATGTTAAAACCTGGTTACTCATGACGTACTTGTTTGGATGGATTTGAATGGTACCCAATTCATGCAAATATTATGTTTGGATCATCTTTTGGATAACCGGGTTTGCCATTAAGGGTTGTTTGGTACACGAGAAAGTTTGCAGGAAAATATTTATATAAAAAACATTTATATATGCAAACAGTTTAGGAAAAGATTACTTGAACATATTTTTCTTATTAAAGGCAAACATAATTGGAAATAGGCACACACAAAGAGAACAAATCAGACTTGCCACTCTACAAAAAATTGAAATAGTTTCTCTCTCTAAAAAAAAAATAAATTTTAATAAAGTTTCTCTCTCTAAAATATTTGAGACAGTTTCTCTCTATAAAAATTTGAAATTTTCGATAGTTGGCAATTTCTCTTTCAATTATTTTTTAGATAATTTCTATCTCTAAAAATTTTAAGGTAGTTTCTCTCTCTAAAATTTGGTACAGTTTCTCCCACTAAAATTTTCAGATACTTCCCCTCTCTACGACTTAAACTTTGAGGTAATATTTCTCTCTAAAATTTTTGAGATAGTTTTTCTCTAAAACAATTTAAGAATTTCTCTTTCCAACATTTAATATAATTTATCTCTCTAAAATTTTAAGATTCCCTCTCTCTCTAAAACTTCAAATTTGAGATAATTTCTCTCTAAATTTTTTGAGATAGTTTTTCTCTCGACAAATTTTCAATAGTTTATCTCTGTAAAAGTTTAAGATTCTTTCGCTTTCTAACACTTGAAAATTTGAGGCAGTTTCTCTCTCTAAATTTTTGATATAGTTTCTCCCTCTAGGGTATTTAGGAAATTCTCTCTCTAAAATTTGATATAGTTTCTCTCTAAAATTTCAAGATGCTTTATCTCTCTAAAACTTAAAAATTTGAGATAGTTTCTCTAAAAAATTTCAAGAAATTTCTCTCTAAAATTTGATATAGTTTTACTCTCTAAAATTTTAAGATATTGTCTTTTTAAAACTTGAAATTTGAGATAGTTTATCTCTCTAAAAATTTTCAAGTAGTTTCTTACTCTAAAATTTGATATAGTTTTTCTCTACAAAATTTTACGATATTTTTTTCTCAAAGACTTGAAATTTAGCATAGTTTCTCTCTCTAAATTTTTTAAGATAGTTTCTTCTCTAAAGGGTTTTAGGTAATTGCTTTCTCTAAAATTTGATACAGTTTATCTCTGTAAAATTTTTAGGCATTTTCTCTCTCTAAAATTTAAATTTGATATATTTCCTCTCTCTAAAATTTTTGAGACAGTTTCTCTTGAAAAAATTTGATTTAGTATCTCTCTCTTAAATTTTAAAATACTTTCTTTGTCTAAAACTTAAAATTTGATATAATTTCTCATTTAATTTTTGAGAAATTTTCTCTCTCTAAAATTTTTTAGGTAATGTATCTTTCTAAATTTGATATAGTGTATCGCTAAAATTTTAATATACTTTCTCTATGTAAAACTAGAAATTTGAAATAGTTTCTCTCTTCAAGAATTTTGGGATTGTTTCTTTCTTTAAAATATTTTAATAGTTTCTCTCTCTCTTTAAAATTTGATATAGATTCACGCTCTAAAATTTTCAGATACTTTCTCTCTCTAAAACTTAACATTTGAGGTAGTTTTTCTCTCTAATTTGTTGTGATGTTTTGGTGGATGAGATATTTTGATGGAATTAACTGTATTTAATAAAGTGGGCAGCTCCCGGTGTGTGAAAATAGTATTATCATCCGTTGTATTATGTTGTATTATCTCTAGCATGCTTATACAAAGTCATGTTTTGGATGTGCCAATTTTTTTTTTCAATTTCATGCGCTTATGTTTTGGCCCTCTTTCTTGCTTATAGTAAACATGATTATGTGTCCAAAAAGGTTGCCAAACATGTTTTTGTGCAAAAATACCGCGGGTACAAAAAATATGATTTTGGATTCCCTAAGATCCAAACGACCCATTACTATGTATTCTATAACACTTTGAGAACCACCCATTTTGAAATTTAAGTGACAAAGTGATTGCAACTTCTTTGTACTAAAGGTAAATGACCTTTATACTTTTTTTTTAATTTTAATGTCCTATTTTTCAAACATTATTAAAAAATTTCTTCTCATCATTAATTTTAAAATTTGGGATTGGTTGTTATGAGTCCCCCGACTCATATTATTCTCGCACGGGCTCCCTCTAACACCATGATATTGGATCCAAATTTGTATAGATCCATGATCTATACTATGATGATCATGAATATAAAAATAAAATAACATAAAATGAAATTTTAAAACAATTTTTTGTAGTATTCTTCTTACTTTTAACCATAAGCACCATTGCAAAGAGGAAAAGAGATTAATATAATCACAACTAAAGATTCAAGTTGGTTAGAATTAGGGGCATGATTTGAATATCTAGGTTTGCTCACACACTGAGTGGTACAAGTGAGCCTTAAGTTACATTATCTTTGTACACTTAAGTTTGATTAATTTTATTTTTTGGTGCATTATTTCACATATTTATATTTTTAAAGTTTTGTAAATTGCATTCCCGTACAAGATTCATATTATTTCCTACTAACACTCCTATACCTCGCGTTATTGTTTTGTTAATTGTTATATCTGGTATTCTTGTTATTTTCCTTTTATAAGATCACAATAATATCATCATAAGTTTTAACAGTGGGAGAAGCATACCATGTTGCTTTATCGAACGAAAATTTAGAAAAAACTTTTTCGTCAAAAAGTAGGACAAATGCTAGCAGAATTACAATATAAAATATTTATACAATGACGTTAATTCCTCAAAAATTGCGATGCAAATAACATTTATTCTCCAAAAATTGTGATACAATGACATCCATTCCCCAAAATGAAATTTGATACAACATTAGGAATCTATGATTCCCCAATTGCCTATTGGTTCTTTGTAGGTCCTCCTATTATTACCCACTATACGACGTCGCTTGTATTTTAATACCTTGGTGGACTGTTCAGCCTTAGATTTTCTCTATTACTTCTTCGGCCTCCCAGGAAGGCATGTCATTCTTGGTGGCTGCATTGTCATGTTAAACATACCAGTCAACTCAATATTAGGGTATTGAAATGTATTTTTGAAGTAATCCATTGTGAAATACTGGTTGCAGAAAGAGGTGACATCCATGTGAATGTGGTTAATAGCTGTAATGGCATGACTTTGTCATTTCCAACAAATACATGTCCATTGAGTTAAATCGATGATGAACTTCTCGCATACATAGTGGATCTCTAACTGCTTATCTATGGCAGATATAGCTGTGTGTAAAAGTCTTATCTTATTCTTCCGCAAATCAGGTAATTTCTACGCTTTCGATATTAGGATGCCAGTGCACCTATAAGCTAACTACACCTTCTCTTCAAATTTGATCATCAACTTTACTCTTATTTCTTCACGTATTGTGATGATTGGCTTGTCCCGAGCCAGTAAAATCCAATGTTAAATGACTCGACCATGTTCAAGGTAAGTTGATTGTATCTAGCACTAGGAAAATGGGCATTTGCCCAAAAATTGAGAGTGATATTCCTAATCCACTATCGGGTCGACATACAAAATTGGCAACATTTTTTTATCAAACTCTGGAATAGTCGATTTGCTGGCAACCTTCCAAAACCACACCATTAATACTGCTGCATTTGATGACTTCTTCATAAAGCTCTTGAAGTTCTATGATAAATGCTGCATGCAAAGTGTTAGAAAACATATGCGAACATTTTACTATTACTTTTGATAGGCTTTTTTGTCTATCTGAGACAATTGATAAGGCAAGCAAATTGGCATGCTCATCGAATACATCACTCTTAATACTCAAGAATCATTGCCAATTCTAATAGTTTTCTTTCTTGACCATTGCAAGTGATATTGGGATGATGGCATCATCAACATCTATGGCAATGGCGCACAGCAATATTCCTACATATTTTCCTTTTAAGAATGTCCTATTAATATCCATTATTGGTCTGCATCCATTAACAAAACCCATGATGCAGGGACAAAAAGCAATAGATAGTTGTTTGAACCTACGATCATTATGAATGTGAACTTTGGTTTTGGGGTTCGTTCTTTGGAGCTTCTCCATGTATAATGGAAGGTCATTGTATTGTTGTTCATATGACCTGTCTACCATCTCCGTAGTAATCTCTTTGTCCCTCCAAACTTGCATATAGAAAAACCTGACATCGTGGCCGTCTTGTACATCGTATATAATGTCTTTCGTTGTAATCTCTGGCTGATCATGAACGTGAGCTTTCCACACAATCACTTCAAGCTGGCGACTGATGAGCTCTTCCCAGTGGACCACTACATATGTGCTCATTAACCACAGACTTCATTTTGAAGTATGTTGTATTGCCAACTCTTAAGGATCGCACTTGCTAAGTACATCCCTCTTCCTTGCAACTTGCCCAAACCTGCTCCTCCTCTCTTTTGACAAACTTCAAAACAAAAATTATTGCGGCCAGTAAAGTCAACTAGATGATGTCAACATTCATTAATATTATCGAAACATTGGCCAATTTCTAAAACAACCTCTTTAACAATTCCTCTAGATGGTCTCTCAATTGATTCAATGTCCTCCATATCACGCTCTGGTATAATCTCAAAGTCGTTTTCTATTTGGATGAATATCACTTGGTTGCACTCTAATTGATCAGGTAAAGGTGCATTAGACTGGCTGTTAACAAAAGACAGAGTATAATAAGTTGAGCTGAGCAAATCATAAATATTTGTGCACATGTACGATTCAATTAAAGCATATTAGAAATGAAAATGCAAATTGTACAAGTACATGTTCCTTATAGACGGACCATTACCATCAGGTTCTGCTGTTCGGAATTCCATTAATATCTGCTCTGGCCCTATTACAGATGCAATGTATACAACAATACTTGAAGACTCCCCTCCCAATATATAAAATATTTTTATATCATCACTTATGTCAATCATTTCAAGGCACCAGATAGACTCGTGTTGCGATATATAATAGTCAACTTGCTTGGATCACATGATATTAAATTTCCAAAATGACATTTTAGTTGCTCTAAGGAACTATTTCTATGGTAGTTGGCAACCTTTGATTTTCCCCTGTATAAAAAGGACGTATGTCATCTGGGTTCCTCTCGAAAGACCCCCTGTATCGAAAAACCAGTTGCACTCCATCGGTAACCATTGTCGATGCTGTTACATTAAATGAATACCAAAATTTGATTTACAGAGAAGAAATAAAACAAGTCACTACATAATATGTGATATGTAAAATGCATAACTTGATATTCATTGAGGGTTCATAAAATATGAGTTTACATATAAGATTTGGCAAGTTGACCTCACCCATAGGGGAAGATTGAGTAATACTGTACTGGTAGATCAATCCAATATTCAGAGTAAATCAATATTTTGATCCAATATTTGCCCCAAAAACAAAACATTCACTCAAAGACAAATAACAACTATCAATGCATTAGTTAAGTGAAATTAAATCGAGTCAAACTAGAGCAAGAGTAAGAAATGTACCAATCACATAAAGTTAAATTTCAATTAAAGAGCAAAACCTAGATAGTTCTACTCATCGTGAGAGTGAGACAAAGAGCAAATCTGTTCAAGATTGTAGGTTGGAGAGAGACTGCGAGAGGGTGAGTAGTAGAGCAGGAGAAAGAGACAAACTTTTTGGGAACCCTAAAAAAGATAGAGGAGTTCTTGTAGTGTTAGTTCATGGGAAGATTAGCGAGAAACTTTCCGGATCTTCTTTAGAAATTGAAATGTTAAACATTTCAATTCTTGAAAAACCAAAAGAGGCAGTTTTGTCATTTTTTAAAAAATGTTATAAGGGGAAAAAATGGGTGTACATATAATAACAGAAAGTTTGTTGTATTTTCATAATAACGTTATAATTAACATATATATATATATATATATATGTTATTTTCCCTTTATTTTATTTCCAAATTTTTTTGCTGCATTTTCATTTTTAGATAAATGAAAATTTTTAACTTACCTACATTTCTACGATCTATATTTTCACCTAGACTCTTTTCCTCTAATTAATTCAAACAACCCCGATTTATTCCATATTTATTGATTTGTGAAAAGGATGTAATTCCTAAACTTACAAACTGTGTTATTTCAAAGGTTTTGATATTGGTACATAGGCATTTAATCATTTACCTTTGAAACAAGGTGATCACATTAATCTTGACCACTGGATGTGACATTGGGTGGCTGCAATTATTCCATTGACCAAGCTCAAACTTCAGAAGAAATTTTTTGGAATTTTGTGACACATTGAAGCTATCAAATTTCACATCAAATGGTTGTAAGGAAATTTGACCACCTTGTATAAAAGATAAGTGGTATCATTGTATACAATCCCTTATTGATTTGTCCAAAAGTTGTAATTCCTAGACTTACAAACTATGTCATTTCAAAGGTCTAGATGGGCATTTAATCATGTGCGGAACTAATACATTACTTGCCTTTAGTTCTTAGGTCATGTCACATAATAGTCCCATAAAGTAAATTTCAAAAAGAAAAAACGTTTTCGTGTGTTACACAAGTGTTTCGGAGATCTTTATAATTCTATCATCTTGTTGTGGCAATGGACATCATCATCATCGTCATCATTTTAGCTTTTTTTTAAATACTTGGGTTCGACTATATGAATCTTAGTTCTCCATGCCAAAATTTGAGATAAGGATTAGAACCCATGACCTTTATGTGGCAATGGGCATGTTTGTTGTATATTTGGAATTATTGCTGCTTCCAAAACGAAGTTAGGTATAACTGGATCTTACCATCCTATAAGACAAAACAAATTCAAAATGGACCGTCCTTACAAAAAGCAAATGCAACGTCTTAGATCTAAACTGTCCACCCAAGAATAATGAAATATTTAAACGTGAAATAAGTATTGGTAGTTTTTTTATTTTATTTATTAAATTTACTAAAATTTTATTTAATCAAAATCAAATATTTAATCAAAATAAAATACATCTCATTATAATATAGAGAATGAGATATTAAAAACAACCTGAGAATCTATTGATGGACGTTGCTCCATTAGAACACCCCTCCTCAGCGAACTGACCTGCTTCCTCAATGGCATCCCTATAAACATGCTCAAATGAGATAGTTAATCTATTGCAAATGTCTATTATTTCAAACCCGACATACCTTAAGTTCCATGGTACTAGTTGTCCACCCTGATGAAAAAAGATATTTTTTTTTATTAAGTAACTAGAGAATAAATATATGAAGAGAATGAAATGGTTGTGAAGTGTATGAATAACTGGAAAGATGGGTATATAGCTTTTAGATTTTGTTGTGTATTTTTCATGAGCTACAATGATTTGCCCATATAAGGTTTTTTCCTATTGTGATAGGACCTGCTATAAGGTTTTATCTATCTAACAGATTTGATCATTCATAGCATTAAAACGTGCTTCTAAGGAGGATAATTTATATTTATCAAAGTCTCATCAAGGTCACATGTTTGGAGAACATTTCAGCACTTAAGGCGTATGATAGCATATCATTGGCAAGAAAATAATAGAACCAATTTTAAGAGAGTACCACCCATAATAGGTAAGTCCTAAGTGTAAAAAAAGAGATATTATTAGAATCAATGAATTTGGATCCCCTACCAGGCAAGTCCTTACACAAGTGACCCATATCACTGAGGGCGACAATCGTTTCTTAATTTTGGAAATCTTGTTTGTAAATAGACCTCTTCTAGTGCCTTTTGAGGGCTTTGTAGGTTCTAAAACCCAAACCCTAGCCTCTCAAGCTTATATCTTGCAAACCCAAGGTGATCTCAAATCCTAACCTTTATAACTACAACGAACCCTAGAGAACAAGAAGACCTTTCCCAGCTAAACAAAAGCCATAGAAGCAAATTCCCTGAAAAAAATATCCTAGAGAGTTCAAGATAACCTCTAGATCTGCAAACTTTGAAGATTAAGGAGAAAATACTGACCCATTATCCTTCTGATCGGGGCCCCAACTTTGGATGCCAACCAAGTGTCTTGTACCTGCAAATTTTGGTTGAAGCCATTGTATATTAAGTGCAAGTATTAAGTTTAGTGAAAAATTTTTAGAGTCCTATATACTCACACTTAGGCTCATGCAACTAGGAGCGATGACTTGTCGTTTAGGCTTATTGGCCTAGGAGTGATGACATGCGATTTAGGTTCATGGATCTAGGAGCGATGACATGCAGTTTAGATCCATGCGTCTAGGAGCGATGGTGCACAGTTTATGCTCATGTGTCTAGGAGTGATGACACAATTTAGATTCTTTCGTTTTGGAGCGTTAAGATGCAGTTTAGGCTCATGTGTCTAGGAGCAATGGCATGCACTTTGAGCTTGTGTTCAGGAGTGATGATGGTAAGTTTCAGGTGTACCAAAATTTGAGATACTAGCAGCTAATTGTTGGTATGGCAGATTCTCCATCCTCAGTAACGATGAGTTAGGCACCATTATTGTTGATCTGACATATAAAAGATCTGTTTAAGGATTTCTTCTATATCAGAGTGTTGTTTGTGTCTTTCTTGAGTTGTGGTTGTGCTCTCTTTCATGCATGTCTTTAATACTTTATTGGCTTGTAACTCAGCTTAAGAACCCCCCAAACAGATTGCGTGCACAATGTGTTTAGCGTGATCATGCATGGTCAAAGCATGCCAATCAAGCCGATGCAAGCATCATGCACTCCCTATTCACATTTGATGTCCACAATGGTCTTTTTCTGTCAAAAACATGAAAATAAGCTGACAAACTCTCAAAAACCTTTGGTTTGCGTATGCACCAACCACATTGGGTATCGTATCTATTAGGCGAATCTGATACCAAGTTTATTTATTTATCTATGAATCTCTGAGACAACTAACACTAAATTAAAGGATCAAATTGAGGTTACATACCTCTTACAGTTGGTATCGTTTCTTCGGTTTCCTTTTTAGCACGTTCATCTTTTGAGAGTTAGATGCCACAACCTCAAGTCGATTTTTTATTAATAAATTCAAAAAATTGCTTTTCCTTTTATTAATAACCGGGGAATTCTAATCACATAGATGAGCTTACTATTATCGCATTAAAATATAAAACTTTATGGATTAAGTCAAGGGTGTGGTTAATGTCCAAATAGTGCCAAAATGTGCTATTTCAGTAGCCAAAATCTTGGTGATGGCTTGAAATTTTATTTTTCATATCATCAATGTTTACGATGCAAATCAGAGAGATCTTCAAAAGAAGATCCCTTAGATCTGAACATCAAAAATTATTTTTTTAAAGAATGTGATAGTGAGTGGGACAATCAAATTATGATATGAGGTCAGATCTACTCAGAAATAAGCAGATCTTCTCTCAAATCAGTGGCAGAACCAACATCGATGCCGAATACAAAATACTATGTAAAAAGCAATGAAACTAATTTAATTCTAATAAAATAAAAGAAATAAGAAGAAAAACAAGAAAGAGTAAAAACGTACCAGACCAGGCCAGTTGACCTGGGACTCCCGAGGCTTCGAGGCCTTGCTCGTATTAGGACTAACTGTTTATGCCGTGTGTCCTCTTTGTCTTTCTTCAGGTTTTGACCAAGCCTTGGCTTGGTTGGATGTATTTCTTTGATCTAAGGGTTGCAAGTGGCTTAAAGCTAGGTTTTTCTAAGTCTAGGCTTTCAGGTCTCATAGTATCTAGGCTTTCTATGGGCACAAGAGCTAATCGGGTCTAAAGGGTCTCTAGAGTATAAAGAGTATCTCCATAGTCTAAAGGGTCTCTCAGGTCTTAAAGTTTCAAAATAACATTTTATAAACTAAAAATCTTCTGAAATGGGTAACATACCCTAACCAAAAGATTTCCCAACTTGGACTGCCGTTTTGGTGGTCCAAGGCTTGGTCGACACTAGGAGCGTCGCCCAAACCAAAGTAGTCCAGATTAATTGAAACCGGCAAAAAATGATCCGGGAAAGGTTGGCATGCGAAAACTGTCAATTTGGGGCAGTTGGGTCTGGGCGACACTAGGAGCGTCACCTTGACCAAATCTGCTCAAAATCGGCAGATTCAAGTTTGGGGTGATTTTGGGATCATCGGAATGTTGCTTACTAAAAATCAACCGATTTGGGTAGGTCTGGGCTGGGTGACACTAGCAGTGTCGCCTAGATCAAAACTACCCAAAATAGAAAATTCCAGTTCTGGAGGGATCTAGGGGCTGTCAAGATGCTACCTACCAAAAATCAACCAATTTGGATAAGTAAGGGCTGGGCGACACTACTAGTGCCGCCCAAACCAAAACTATCCAAAATGGAAAATTTTTAGTTTTGAGTAATCTAAGGGCTTTTATGATGTTTCCTACCAAAATTTGGGTCAAACAAGGCTGTTTGCTACTTTTCATGATTTTTTTTATCAAAACAGGGTATTCTCCAAGATTCTGGATTACAGGGCAGGCTGTATGGACTATGCTGGTCTATGGTCTGGGGGTTTACTAGAATAGTGTGGTTCTAAGGGTTCATGAATATCACATAATTTGCTAATTTTAAAATGAAGTGTCTACAATTTCCCCTCTTTGACTGCCTATGTCCTTCGAGGGACAGGTGAGTGGCAAAGAAGTAGACATTCTTTGGCGCTCCATGTCCTTCAAGGGGTACGTGAGTGGCAAAGATAATGTAGATATTTTAAATTTCGACCTGACATTTCGTGATCAGAGGGCACACCAAATATCCCTTCAAGACATTGTGCTCCCCGCTCACCCACCTAGGGCATTTTCATCCTAGGGTTTTCGACGTGAGATATCGGTGAGTTATATAGGCTTGAAACTCGAGTTGGATTTTCTAGCCATGCCACTTAACTTCAGGGGTTTTACAATTTCAAATTCTTAAACCTGGCATTTTCAATCATTTCCTTACGGTTTCCTAAGGTCTTATATAGGTTTTACTTGTTTTAGGAAAAGGTTTGCCTATTCAATACTGAAGAGAGAGATGAGGCGGCAACACGGTAATCATCATATATGGGTGTCCAAGCTCTTTCGTTTTTTAAAATCTTTTTATAAATTTTGAAAACAAGGGCGAATTTTGAAATGGAACCCAAAGCTTTGGATAGGTCACGATTTTAACATTGAAATTATAGTTTTTGAAAACATAAGACATATAGTGAAAAGTTTGAAATGAGAAAGGATTTTTGAAAGACAAATTTTTAGTTAGTAGTTTTAGCCCTCTAAGTAGTTTAACGCCATGCAGTGATGGATGAATACACCCGACCCTTTACGTCATACAGGGCTAGACTAATATACTCGACCTTTTATATCATACGGGGCTAGAAATTTTTTTAATACACGACCTTTAACGTCATACGGGGTTAGACGTTTTTCATGTCTCGACTCTTTTACGCCATACAAGTTTGAAGTTTTCCTGTCTCGGCTCTTTTACGTCGCATGAGTTTGACATTTCTTGAATTGGATTTTGGTTGGCAGTTTAAGCTCGTGCCACCGAGGAGCATCTGGAACTTTTTTAAATTTAATTAAATGTGTGAAAACAATCTTTTTCATAAGAAAATTGCAAAAGAAAGATCAATTTTTGTCCCTGGAAGGCTCCGGAATTAGGGTGGGGGGCATTTTTGTTCAAATTGTTTTGGGCGAGACTACTAGTGCGGCCCGAGCGACACTCCGTGTGTCGCCCAATGAACGGGGTGACACATCCTGTGTCGCACAACCATCAACTTCCAAAATCAAATAGATTTGATTATGGAGGTTTTTGGGTTGCCTTATGCTTATTTTATTTTATTTTTGATTTTTTTTGGGTTTTCTTTTGAAATTTGTTGGAAGTTTAGGCTCGTGCCACTAAGGAGCATCTAACAAGCTGCTTGAGACTAATTTCTTTTAAAAATCATTTTAATACATTTAATTTCAGAAAACAATTTATGAAGAAAGTTGATTTTTGATCCAGTAATGCCCTGGAATTTGAGTAGGGGCATTTTTGCCCCACAAACTTTGAGCAACACTAATGGTGTCGCCTGGGCGCCCAAACCAGCCGTACAAATTTGGGAGACATACCCTATGTCACCCAAGCCACCGACCTCCAAATCTCAAGATTTTTGTTTTGGAAGGTCTTGGGGTTGCCTAATCCTCATGGATTTCGGATTTGGAACCTACAAGATGGGTTTTTTGATGGAATTTCTCATACCTTCCACTTTCCTCTTAGAAATTCCAAGTCTTCTTTTTTTCCTTTCTTCTTTCCATCTTTTATCTTCTCACTTCTTATTTTCATCTTCATATTCTTCTTCCTGGTTTTCCATGGCTCCTAAAAAGGGTACTGACCTTTCTAAGAGTAAGGGAAAGAGTGCAGATCAAGCTGATAATAGGAGAGAGGAAGAGGCTATCCCTCCTTTTGCTAGGCTTAGGCATTTTCCTGAGGGCCTCCCCTCCCATATTTCGCACGGCCTAAGAATGGGTGATGCTCCTTGGCGATTTCAGAGTTATCCTGTTATCGACCTCTGGTTTGGGGATTGGTTCCTCTCTTCTCGGCAATGATCTGAGCTAATGGCATTTCTTGCTTCGATTTCGATGGTGGGTATCTTGAGCATAGCATCTTGTCATGTGAATTTTTCCCTTCTTGAGGCCCTTGCTGATAGATTCAATTTTCAGACCAACACCTTCTTCCTCCCTATGGGAGAGACGACTCCTACTTTGGAGGAAGTTGCTAGGATACCTGGCTTGAGTCTGTTTGGTATTGCATATCAACCATCCACAGCGACGGATGATCATTCCTTTTTGGATGCGCGACTGTTGGTGGCCTCCTACTCTTCTCATAGTGATTGGGTTGACATGGAGTTGTTGGGCCTTAATCGAGAGCGATCCTGGTCACCAAGAAAATCCATATCTTTCACTTTGTGCTTTTGGGATCGATCCTCTTTTTGAATTGTTGAAAGACCGCTCATAGCTCTCTCATCCCTCTAGCCCATGCTTTCTAGGAGAGGGCAGGTTACACCATTATCCCAGTCATGTTAGCGGGCATATACTAGGGTCTCCACAATCGAGTTACTCGAGGGGACCGATTCATCGAGGGCAGTGTCTTAATCTTACAGGTGTGTTCTTGAACTCAATCTTTTACTTGGTTTTTTCTTTTGAAATTCATTTTTTTTCTCTTTTTTATTCCTGAAATCCATTTTTTTATCATAGATATACACTGGAAAAGACCCAGATTGGTCTGGGGGAGTTTGAATTGCGCGATACTGGTAGCTCCACCTAGCTGGGCGACACTAGTAGCGTCGCCATAATCATCTTCCCCCGGATGTTTTCGGGGTTTCGAATTTCAGTTCCATGACCTGTTGGGGTGTTTTGGCTCCTGCCTCTCGTAGATTTGGGCTTATGAACACATCGCAATTGTCTGTCCTCTTCGATCCACGACAGTTGTATCAGTTGGTCGGGGACTGGCATATGTCAATGATATCACTAGGCCTCGTGAAATCAATCTATCATAGGATTTTTGAAGAGTTGTCATCATTTGATTGCGTTATCAGGGGCCTTGAGAATGTGCCCCTGTTTCTGTCACCTATGGGGTATTCGTTTCTCCTCTAAGCCGGGCAATACTTCATAGAGGGCTATTTTCTTCAAAGGGTGCTTCGCCAGTTTCGGCAGGTTCAAAACTATACATCTCCTAGAGAGGCAATTGACCGTCGCCGTGTCTTTCCACTTCAACGACACTCTTCCACCCTTTTGGTTAAAGCAGGTTTATCGTGGAAGGGGAAGAAACTTTCTTTAGTGAAGGGTTGATCAAGCTAAACAAGCCTACAACCACTTCCAACTATGATTCCTGGTGGGAATGTGCTTGTCCTCTTCCATTATACCCTAGGGCTCTGAGACTTCGCGGCGACTCATTTGCCCCTGCTCAAAATCTTGTGCCTTCTCGAGAAGACGATGCCTCTTTTTTGAATAAGCGAGTCAAATCCAATGAGGATGTGTCAGATATCAGTTTGGAAAAAGCTGAAGTTGAGTTGGCTCGATGGGTGGCCTTTGTGGCGGACCTCAAGGAGAAGGAAGTTGATTCCAAGTCAAAGACTGAGTGGTCGTAGTATAAGTTGATGCTATGATCACCTTTATTTTTCTGCAGTTTATTTATTTATTTATTGAAGTCTGTTAGGACCGTAGAAATGTTGGTCTTAGGACCAGATTTGATTGCGTGAGTGTATATAATAAACCCATATTCAATGGATGAATATAATCAATATTTTGAGACATTAAAAATTTTAATTTTAGTTTGATTGATTCTCAGGAACTCTGAAGGCCTCTCTTTTTTTTTAGAAGTTTTTCAGTTTATTTTTTAAAATTTTTTTCACTTTTATTATTGGTTGGGCGACACAGGTATGTCGCGCAAGAAAACAAAGTTCTCTCGTTTTTTTTTTTGCTAGGCGACACAGGTAGTGTTGCCCAAAAATTTATTTTATTTTATTTTTCTTTTTGTTGCTGGGTGACATGAGATATGTCGCCCAAGATTTTTTTCTTTTTTTTGGGTTGGCTGGGCGACACAGGTAGTTTCTCCCAAGGAATTTTTTTTTTTTTGTTGCAAGGGTGACCCAACTAGTGTCGACCAAGAATTTTTTTTTTTTTGTTGGCTGGGCGACACAGGTAGTGTTGCCTAAGTAAAATTTGTTTTTTTTTGGCTGAGTGACCCAGGTAGTGTCGCCCAAGAAAAAACAAAAATATTATTATTATTATTTTATTTTTTTATTGTTGGTTGGACGACACAGGTCGTGTCAACCAAGAAATTTTTTATTTTTTTGGCTGGGTGACACAGATAGTATCCTCCAAGAATTTTTTTTTTTTTGTTGGCTGGGTGACACAGGTTCTGTCGCCAAAAAAAATTTTATTTTTTATTTTTTTTGTTAGTTGGATGACACAGGTAGTGTCATACATGAATTTTTTTTTTTTTGTTTTCTTTTTTGGCTGGGAGACATAGGTAGTATAGCCCAAGAATTTTTTTTTTTTTTTTTTGTTGGCTAGGCGACACGTGCTCTTTCGCCCAAGATTTTTTTTTTTTTTGGTTGGGCAACACGGGTAGTGTCGCCCAAGGATTTTTATTTTTATTTTATTTTTACTTTTTTTTTTTTTAATTTTTTATTTTTTTGGGGGGGCATGTGAGGTGTCCTCTTGGGCTGGGCGACACGCGTGGTATCGCTCGAATTTGTTTTTTGGTTGGTTGGGTGACGCTACCCATGTCACAAGGAATTTCTTGTTTTTGTGGGGGCCACATGAGGTGTCCTCCTGGGCTGGGTGACACGGTCTGTGTCGCCCAGGCGACACACGTGGTGTTGCCCAAAATTTTATTTTATTTATTTATTTTTGCTCCACTGTCCCAGTTATTGGGTGTTTTATTTGTTAATCTTTACGTGTGCAATTAATTCATCGAGGTAGACAGGGACATTTTATTTGCACACACTTTTCAGACTAAATTTTGACAAACTCAGCCCCGTTTTTGTTCCAAAATTTCCGTTATTAGACTGTTATACACACATACGGTGATGGGTTCAGTTATTTCTGCCTCAGGGGATCTAGTCGAGAGAGAGCAAGCTACCAAACTAGCTAATATTGTTATTGGCGAGGTACCCATCTCCGATATGTGGTAGTTGACAATTATACTCATACAACCATGGAGTACCTGAGAAGTTTTAAGCGTTCATAACAGGCATAAGAAGTTGGCTTCGAGAGCGAGGCCAAATTGACTAATAGTTTAACCTCTTGTAGTGATAGAGGAAGTCCTTTTTAGAAAAGGAAGATTTTTTAAAATGAATGATTGTAACAATCAATTTGAAAAAGAATTTCCAAAGAGGGACAGACCTTACAGTTTTTTCCACCTGTGGCCCCTTTGGAGGTCATTTTATTTATTTCTTTTTTATTTATTTTTTTAAAGATGATAAAAAGGATTTTCTTGTAAGATCGTGAGGGCTCAAGAGTCTTGACGTTTCCCTTGACCTTTGGAGCTCTCATCTTGTGTTTCCCAAAACCATGAGGAGTTCTTTGGGTACTTACTGGGCTTCGTTCTTGGAGAGGTCTCGACATTCTTCTTGGAGTTCTTTGAAGTCTTGGGTCTCCAATTCATGTCGCCTTCCCATGTCTTCCCTAGGTTGGTTCTGTTGGGGACCTGTAGGGATTAGGAGGAGTCTTCATCCTCAGGGTCTGCTTATGCAGTATTATTGTGGCTTGCAAGCTCTTGTTTCACACTTGAGGTTTTTGACTAGGGCACCCTTTTGGAGGATTTTATTTTTTATTTTTTATTTTTACTCATGATGCCTTTTCAAGTTTTCACCAGTTCTTTTTTTTTTCATTTTTTTTTGAGCCCGTTACAGGTAATATTTTTTGAGATACATTGCATTAGGGGTCGTTGAGTTCATACTCTCTTGATTTTTGATTTTATAGCAATTGCTTGCGTGCACTCGGGTTACCATGAATGGTCCCTCCCAATTAGGCTTGAATTTTCTTAATGGGTGCAGATTTGCAAGAGTGTGGAAGATCTTCTTGAGTACCATGTCTCCTTCTCTGAATTGTCAGGGAACAACTTTTCATTGGTATGCCCTCTCAATTCTATGATAGTAAGCTACAATATTTTGTGTTGCTCATAGTTGTCTTTCATCTAGAGTATCGAGGGCAACGACTTGTACTTCGATCTTTTGTTCGTCATCTAAATCTTTATGAATGAGCACTCGAAGAGACGATATCTTGACTTCAATGGGCACAACCTCCATACCATACACTAATGAGTATGGGGTCATGCTAGTAGAAGTCTTCTCAATTATTCGGTAGGCCCATAACGTGTCATTTAGCTTTTGTATTAATCTTTGCCACCTTCTATTATTCTGTCTATAATTCTGAGAAGTCCTTTGTTTGTGGCCTCTGCTTGTCCGTTTCCTTAAGGGTAGTGAGGTGTGGAGAATTTTTGCGCTATCCAAAACGTTTTGCACACCTTAGTGACCCTCTCATTTTTGAAGTTCGTTTCATTGTCGGTAATGATTGACTCGGGAATGCCAAATCTTAATACAATGTTGTTCTTTATGACGGGCAACATATTGACCTTCAATTTTGAGAAATGATGCGGCCTCTACCCATTTTGTGAAGTATTTTTTAGCTGTTAGTATGCAGTGGTGGCCATTCGAGGCTTTGGTGAAATCATTCCAATGATATCAAGACCCCACGTGGCAAAATGCCATATGAGCGGAATTGAGTTAAGTGGTATTGACGGTGCATGGATGAGGTTTCCATAAAGCAGACATTTGAGACACCTCTTAACAAATTTCCAGCAATCCTCAGCCATGGTGGTCCAATAATAGCCTTGACGCCTGATTTTCTGGGCGAAGGCAGCTGGCCCAGAATGACCTTCATTGTGTAATTCTGTTAATACTTGGTTGATTTCTGGATCGTCGAGGAACAGTAAGATGATGCCGTCAAAGGATTTCTTGAACAGAAGGTCATCTTTTATTAGGAAACCCATTGAAAACCTTCGAAGGGCTTCCTTATCCTTTTTGGTGGCTTCGTCGGGGTATGACCTATCTTTCAACAGGGAGAACACATCGTGGAACGATGGTTTCGCTTTGACTAGCGCATCTGAGGCCACAAAAGACACTTCCTCATCATCCGCATTTTCTTGCTTTTTTTCTTTTTCAATTCTTGGTGGGGAATGGTCATGCTTGTGCCTGATGTAAAATGGCAGCATGGTGACTTCTAAGGAATGTCTAAAGCAAGGGTTACAAGGGTGTCGACGAATCGATTGTTTTTCCTAGTTACATGTTAAAAGGTGATCTGCTTAAAATATTTTATCATCTTTTCTACCTTTTCTTGATAGGATTTGAGTTTTTCTTCTTTAACCTTCCAAATCCCTTAATCTTGGTTTATGACGAGCAAAGAGTCACCAGTGACTCGTATTTTCTGGATCTTCAATAACATGATATTCTCAAGTCCGGCTATCAAGGCTTCGTATTAAGTAATATTATTGATACATGAGAAATTCAATATGATGGCTGTTGGCATTAAAATCTTCTCGGGTTAGCATAATATAACCACTACACCTGACCCGTATTCATTTATTACACTATCGAAGTATAATTCCCAAATTAAGTCCTCAATTGTGAAGAGGTCCTCATCAGGGAGATACGTGTTAACGGGAGTGTTATCTGGTAGTGCGTGTTCAGCTAAATGTTAAGCAATGGCTTGCCCTTTGACCAAAGAGTGACATATTCGATCTTGAACTCGCTCAATAACATTCTCCATTTTGTGAAACGTCCATTAAGGATTGGTATCGCCAATCGGTACTTGAGTGGGTCTATTTTTTAGATGAGCTTGATTGTATGAGATAAAACATAGTATCTTAATTTCTGCATAGCCCACACAAGCGTTAAGCAATGCTTATCCATGTCTGTGTATCTCGTCTCATAGTCGACCATGGTTTTGCTTATGCAATACATGGTGTGTTCTTTTCTATGGTCATCGTACTATCTTAACGTTGCCCCCATGATCTTGTCTTTCACAGATATGTATAGGAACAAGGGTTTGTCTGGATTAGGAGGATTAAGGATGAGAGGTTTGGTTAGGTACTCCTTGATTTCATCGAGCGCCTCTAGGAATTCATTGTCCTATATGAATGAGGTATCTTTCTTAAGGAGCCTATTGAAGGGTGCGCACTTGTCAGCCAGTTGTGAGATAAAACGCCTTATGGCTTGTATGCGACCTTGAAGCCCACAGATTTCTCTAATGTTCCAGGGACGGGGCATTTCGATGATGGCCTGTATTTTACACGGGTCCACCTCATTGCCCCTTTAACTTACTATAAAGCTTAGTAATTAGCCGGATTTAACCGCAAACTCACATATTTGTGGATTGAGTTTGAGTTGATGTTTACGGAGTCATTCGAAAATTGTTCTCAAGTTAGTGAGGTGAGGTGATCGGACCTGGCCTTTGACTTGACCAGGATGTCATCGACGTAGTCTTCCATGATGGTATGCATTAAGCCATGGAAGAAGCTAGTCATTGCCCGTTGATAAGCTGCCTCTGCATTTTTTAGGCCAAAGGGCATGACACAGTAGCAGTAGGTTCCCCATTGTGTTATGAACAATGTTTTGGTTTGGTCTTCTTTTGCTAAGAGGATCTGGTTGTAACCCGAGAAGCCGTCCATGAACAACAACATCTCATGCCCTGTAATGTTGACGACTAAGGCATCTATGTTTAGTACTGGGAAATTTTCTTTAGGACATGCCTTGTTGAGGTCTCTATAGTCTACACACACTCGGATCCTCTCGTCTTTCTTGGGTATAGCCACTATGTTGGACAACCATTCTGAGTAGTCGAAAGGGGTAATAAATTTTTCCTTGAGAAATTTATCGATTTATTCTATGATTTTGAGCTCAAGGAGGGTCTTTTGATGTCAGAGTTTCTACCTTACTTGCTTGCCCCTTTCGTTGAATATTAGGTGATGTTGCACCAATGTGGAATATAACCCTGGCATATCATCAAATGACCAGGCGAAGACATCACAATATTCGTTGAGAAAGGAAATCATATTTTTATGCTTCTCAGGGGACAGGGAGGTTCCAATCTTGGTTAACCTTGGATTCATCTCGGTTTTTAGATTGACATCGATTGTCTCTTCGATGGTAGCTATTGGGTCACCATCAAATCTCTTTTTGAACTGCTCAACATGGAAAGTAAGTTCCTCAGGTTGAGGGATTTCTTTGGACTCGTGGTTCTCTTAATCTTCATCCAAGTTATCTGATTCGTCATCTTGGGTGTTTTGCACTATTAATGAGCTATTCTGAGTGTTTTCCGTTTTTGAAAATTCTTTTTCCTTATTATCAGTTTTATCATGTTCCGAATTTTCACCTGTTTTTGAAATGTATGGGACTCGCAAGGGATATGTTGGGGACAGGACGCCTATCCGTTTTTTGGCACCAGGACTTGAAGGTGTTGTTGGTATACTTCAAGACGAATGAACATGATTGGCAGTGTCAGAGCCAATTGTGTATACTTTCATGTCTAGGTCAGCGAAAAGGACTTCAACTCCTAGTTCTTGTGTGTGTTGAGGTGTGGAAAGAGAATACTCCAACATTGGGAAATTAAGGATCACCTTTGGTCATTTTGAAGGATGAGTATCGAGAGGGTCGAAGCTTTGAATGCTTCCAGATACAAAGCCCGGATGACATGAAGGCTTCATCTGACTTTGAAATAAGGTAAGAGAACACTTGAGTCCTCTTCAATCCCTGTTTTTTATTTTGGCTTGTGGTGATTTAGAGATCGCCTCCGTTACGCCTTGCCCTTGACTTCCCAAGCCTTGACCTGGTTGGAAACTTTGGGAGAAGAGCATGCGCTAGACTTGGAGGGACGTGAAACCGTATCGATGTTGACATTGGATGATGTCTTCCATCAATGCGGAAGTTTACAAAATTTGAAGAACATGGTCGCTGGCCTCTAGACATAAGGTGGTGCAATTAGCTTGCTCAAAGGAAATAAGACGAATTTATCCGAGATCGACTCCCATGACTAGCTTGCCATTACCTATACTAGAGCTTGGAAGGGAAGAAAGTTCAACACATACCTTAGCGGTGTCGTTCTTGGTTGGAAATTTGTGGCATTGATGAAGCGTAGAGGCTACCACAAGATACTCGTGCAGCCACGGCCTTCCTAATAGCATGTTGAACGAAGGTTTTATGTTCAAGACATAAAACTTTATCACTTGAACGATGGGACCAATCTTGAGTGTAAGCGGCAATATGCCTTCAGTTTATCTTTTAGTCCTATCGTATGTAGCGATATTGACCTGACACGGCTCGAAGTCATCCGCGTTCTTGGCCATCTACTTCATTGTTTTCATAGGGAATATGTTTAAGGATGCCCCATTGTCGACGAGTACCCTATGTATCTCATACCCTTGCATAAAAACGGTGCTGTGAATGGTTGGACGTGAGAGCGGCTGAAGCTGGTTAGGATGTCATCATCCATGAACACGATCGGCGTTGGCGCCATCAGTTGGTTGATCATTCCGCATAACTCATCAGGTTGTGTGTTGCTCGGGATGTGCATCTTGACAAGGACTTTCTCAATGACAAGTTCTTTCTCAATCTAAGCCCTATGTGCCGGTGAGTTATTAAGCAACTCCATGATGGAGATCTAAGCCTGGATCTTGCCAAGATGAGATGACAAATCATAAGTGGTCGAGTTTTCCCGTGACTTCTTTTGGGGTTCTTGATTTATGAGGATCACCGGTTGCTTGAGCTCGAGGGCTTTCCCTATGCTTTGCTTGAGGGTATTAACTATCAAATAGATGAGCTTGAAAACTCAGCCTCTTCGGGTCAAGGAGTCTACTTTGCCTGCCTGAAGCTCGATAGGGTCGGTCCTTGCGAGAATGATTGAGTACTTTGGGGCGTTGGTTCCCTGATTGGAGGATGATCCCTTCTCATTGATCTGGACCATATCAATTTTTAATATACTGTCATCATCATATTGGTCCCACTTAGGTGGGTTATCGAGGCTTTGAGGTGAAGGGCCCCCTTTTAGAAGATCCAATAGGCCATCTTGGGGTTCTTGGAGGTGGTGACCACAAGGGAATATGAATTGAGCCAGATCTTCTTCTTTATCTCGACTCTCGATCATGTGAATGACAACGTTCCCTTTTGGGTTGTCCTGAGCTTCCGTCTGTCTAGCCGTTGTGACCGTATTTTCAGGAAGAGGATTTGTGAACATACTTATTTTTTGATTAGGCTCTTCAACGGGCTGATTTTTTGATGAGACAGTGATATCCCCCCTATCAATCAACCCTTGAATAACCCGTTTCAAGTGATAGCAATTTTGGGTGTCATGCGCGTGGTTTCGGTGCCATTTGCTTCATTTTCTCTTGTCCGTGACATGGAATGGTGGCTCGGATGGTGCTGGGAGGTAAACCAAATCTTTGGACATGCGTAATTGAAGTACATTTTCTAATGGATCTTTGAGGGGAGTGAAATTATCATCTCGCCTTTGGTTGTTATTTTGAAAGTTAGCTCTAGGCTGACCCCTCTGGTTTTGGTTCTGGTAGTTGCGCTTAGCTGCTGAACCTTGAGCCGGCCCGTTAATGACGATTTCATTAACCTAACTGAAAGTCTTCCCCTTGTTGTTGTTATTGTTGTTCTTATTTATCTTGTTTTGGGGAGTGGTTATGGACTTGTTCTAGGGTGTAATGCTGAGAGGTGTTCCTCTGACCCTTTCGTGGCGTGCCACCTGCTCAATCATGGAGTCGAAAGAGTAAGGGATAATAACTTGGTCGAAGAAGGTCTTGTATTCGAGAGGGACACTTTCTAAGGCCTTGGAGATCATGGCCGGGTTTGTGAGTGGACATTCAATGACTCTCATCGTTGCCTCGCAGAAGCGATTGATGAAGTCCTCAAAGGATTCCCCTGGATTTTGTTTTGTTGCACTGAGTTTACCCATGGAGAGAAGCATTGGTGTCAATCCATGATAGTGAGAAACAAATAAATTGAAATTTTCATCTGGATTGATGTCGGTTGAGAACACGCCATTCTTTGAAGCCAGTTAAGAGCCTCGCCGGACAACATTTGTAAAAATATGGCCTTCAGTTGAGTTGACATATCTCGCAAAGCTCGAATGGAGAGGAGGTATGCGTTAACGTGGGTATCTGAATGGCTCTTCCTGTTAAACTTGTTTTGAAATTCTGGGATGAAGAATCCGAAAGGAAGTTCCTCCATGCCTTCGAGGGTCTCATAAACATAGGCCTTTGGGGGTAAAACTTCATGAATGCCCTTTCTTACAAGTATGTCTTGCATTGCTTTCATGGTGCCTTTCTATTGGGCATTCGGCATGACAGTAGGGCCCACCAGTTGGAGGGTTCCCAAGTGTAGACTGATGAGTCAAGGCTTGGGGTATGTATTGGCTCATATGGACTTGTGGTTGATGAGTCGCAGTCACGGGGGTAGTTTGGTATACATGTGCTTGAAGGACGTATTGTCCCATAGGTGTTACCACAGCCAGTGGAAATTGCACGATATGTTGGACCAGATGGACAACTAGGACCGATTGAAGAATCGGTTGACTCGATTGACCTATAGCACTAAGTTGGTTTGGGAGCGATACATGTGCTGAGGAGTGAACAATGAAGCCCAGGTAAACTAAGCATCGAAGGGAAGCTTGGACACCTGCATCACCTAGGGGTCGATTCAAATCGATACCTCTGTTTCACATGACATTTAGGTTATCATGAGCTGTGCTATGGTGGCTTGAGGCTGTGTTAGATCCCCTAGACTTAGGTGGGTCTTCGTTTCGAGATCGCCGTGCCTCGGGGCTATCTTGGTTTGAGTTATGAGAATGACCCCAGGTCGGACCCCTTGACTATTCAAAGTCTTTCGAGCGGAGCTAGCTTTTCGGGCCACACAAATCTTAGGATTAGGAGTTGATCCTTGAGACTCTACCTCTAATTGAAGACTTGGGTGCCGAAAAATAGACGGACCTGAGTTCGGACGATATTCCCATGGGATTGCGGCATGCTTATCTTTAGATTTTGGAAGCTTAGGTTTGGAGTCGACTGAAGAATAATCATCATGGTCACCTTGGGTAACCTACATGGTGACTCTCTTTGACCTGGTTCTTTAATCTAGACTTAGGGTGAGATCTAGACTCGACGGCTTAGGATAGAACTTAGTTTGGTTCTAGGGGCGAAACCTAAGATCTAGGCTAGGACTAGACCGGATGAATCTAGCTAGAATCGATGGGTTTTGGTTTAGACCCTGAACTAGGATAAGCTAGTCTAGATTTAGAGGAAACTCTATACTAAGACTTAGGCTGAGACCTAGATTGAGATCTAAACTAGATGGGTACGAGTCTTGGCTCAGACCGAGAGGGGGTCTAGGTTCAGATGTGGGTGTGAACCTGGTTTGGATCTGGACTGAGTTGAGTATAAGCCTAAGCTTGGACCTAGACAATTTTGAATATCAGACAGGGTGTTGACCTGGATTGGATTAAGGTTGGGTTAGGCACGAGCCTTGGCTCGGACCAAAAGGGGGCCTAGATTTGAACCTAGGTATGAACCTGGTTCGGACCTGGGCTAGGCTGGGTACAAGCCTAGACTTGGAACCAAAAATTTTCAAATTTAGACCGAGTGTGGACCCGGACTAAGGTCTAGGTGAGATTTGGCGTGAGCCTTGGCTCAGACCAAAAGGGGACCTAGGTTTGGATCCTGGTGTGACCCTTATTTGGACTTGGGCTAGACCGGGTACAAGCCTAGACTTGGACCTAAAAGGCTTCAGCTCGGACCGGAAGTGGATCCGAACTGAGATCTAAGACTAATCAACTGTAATAAGCAAACAATTCACTCTAAAACTTTGTTCTAAACTATGGGTAGGCTCTATCTAAGTGGGTTCCTATCTATTGAAATGCAGCTAGGCTGAGTAGGTCCCCACATAAGTCCTGGCCACCTATTAAACGAATCAACTAGGTTCTACTATATGTGGAGTTGCTTTGAGGCTAAAGATTTTAGAAGGGAGCTCATAGTTAAAGTTACGTGAATCCCAACCACCTTGGCTCTCAATGCTAGGTTCCCCTCACGACAGTTAATGTCAGGTTTTGGGGGTTTTTGAAAAATTTTGTTGGTTTCCTAGGCTTCCCCGATCCGTTGTGTACAATAGTATGTAAAGAAGCATGCAAGTGAAAAGAAATAGCAAATAGGAAAACACACAATGCAAGAAAGAAATGTGTGCACTTAGCACAAATCGTGTCGAGTGAGGTGCACTTTGAACCGGAGTCTTGACCGACCCAAAAGCACAATTCAAGTGTGGGGTAAGACCCCTGAGAAGCTGTTAAGTCAAAATAGTGAAACCAGGCACAGTCCATACCTAGTCGAGTAGCCAAGGGTGACTCGATCTGGTTGCAGTTCGTGGAGGGTACAAGCAACCCTCAATATATATATATATATATATATATATATATATATATATATAAGTACGTAAGGTACTATACGACTAGTAATAAACGAAAGGTAACTACTAGTTACGTAACAAAACTAAAACTAACTAAAAGTAAAAAGTTAA
>NW_006494910.1:7392258-7418969 GCF_000471905.2 Amborella trichopoda | reverse complement strand
GTGTGTAGGTAGGAGAGACACACTATATATATATATATATATATATATATATATATATATATATATATAAGCAGGGTTAAACTATGCATGATAAAACAGGGAAATCATGGTTTCAAACAAAAATCAATTAAAAGAAAATGGAATTTATTTTTAAAATAAGAAAGACCTGCCTCAAGAAAAATATTTTTTTGTATTTTTAAAAATTTTATTTTGATGTCAAAATTGGTGGGCAGTAAGAGAAAAGTCCTGGCACAAGGCTGTGAGGTTCCTGGGATTTTTTGGGACCTTTGATTCTGGGCGACATAGGTAGTGTCGCCTGGGCGACACAAGAAGGTCACCTGGACCTGGGCGACACAGGGAGTGTCGCCCCCCTGTGTCACCCAAGACAAATAGGGTTTACAGCTGCAGAAACCTGGGTCCTAGTTATAGTTGAACCTGGGATTATTTTGGACAAAAAAACAGTGAAAAATAGTAAACAAAAACACGTATTTCGAGGTTTGGATCAAGCTCGATCTACCCCACGGTGGGCTCCAAACTGTTTACGATGCAAATCAGAGAGATATTTAGAGGAAGATCCCTTAGATCTAAATTCCACAAACTATTTTTTTAAAAAATGCAATAGAGAGTGGAACAATCAAATTATGATATGAGATCAAATATACTCATAAATAAGTAGATCTGCTCTCAGATCAGTGGCAAAGTCAGCATCGATCCGAAATACGAAATATTATGTAAAAAGCAATGAAACTAATTTAAGTGTAATAAAGTAAACAAAATAAGAAGAAATACAAGAAAGAGTAAAAACGTACCAGACTGGATCAGTTGGCCCGGGACTCTCGAGGCTTCGAGGCCTCGCCTGTATCAGGACCGACTGTTTATGTCGTGCGTCCTCTTTGTCTCTCTTCAGGTTTTAACCAAGCCTTGGCTTGGTTGGATGGATTTCTTTGATCTAAGGGTTGCAAGTCGCCTAAAGCTAGGGTTTTCCTAAGTATAGATTTTTAAGTCTCATAATATCTAGGCTTTCTTTAGGCACAAGAGCTAATCGGGTCTAGAGAAGTCTCTAGAGTCTAAAGAGTCTCTCTAGAGTCTAAAGGGTCTCTCCGGTCTAAAAGTTTCGAATGACATTTTATCAGCTAAAAATCGTCTGGAATGGGTAACATACCCTAACTAGAAGATTTCTCAGCTTGGACTGCCATTTTGGTGGTCCAAGACTTGGGCAACACTAGGAGTGTTGCCCAGACCAAAGTGGTATAGATTCATTGAAACTGGCAAAAAATGATCCAGGAGGGGTTGGCATACGGAAACTACCAATTTAGGGTAGTTGGGTTTGGGTGACAATAAGAGCGTCGCCTAGACCAAATGTACTCCAAATCGGTAGATTCCAATCTAGGGTGATTTTGGGATCATCGGGATGCTGCTTACCAAAAATCAATTGATTTGGGTCAGTCTAAGCTGGGTGACGCTGCCAAAAATGGAAAATTCCAGTTTTGGAAGGATCTAGGGGCTGTTAAGATGCTACTTGAAAAAAATAAGCCAATTTGGATCAGTCTGGGCTGGCAAATTTAGACCAAAACTGCCCAAAATGGAAAATTTCCAATTATGAGGGTATCTACAGTTTTGTGGTGCTTCTTGCCAAAATTTGGGTCAAAACAAGGTTGTTTACTATTTTGAATTATTTTTTACCAAAACAGGGCATTCTACAAGATTTTGGATTACAGGGCAGGCAGTATGGACTATGGTGGTCCATGGTTTGGGGGTTTACAAGGATAGTGTTGTCCTAAAGGTTCAGGAATATCACATAATTTGCCAGTTTTAAAGTGGAGTGTCTACAATCATCATCATCATCATAGTCTTTTCCCAATTAATCAGGGTCGGCGACACGATTCCTGATCTATCATTCTTCTCTATTAAAGGTCATTATCTTAGTGAGGCCATAAGTCTTCCCCATATGTTTTTGAACTACTTTCAACCTCCTACCCCTTGCCTTTGTAAGTCCTTCTACTTGAACTAACTTGTACCTACTAATAGGTATTGTACTTAGTCGACGCCACACATGGCCAGTCCACATAAGTCTACTCTCTCTCATCTTATTGCCTGTTGGTACCACACCTAAATTCTTTTGAATGGATTCATTTCGAATTATGCACCCTTTTGTCTTGCTACTCATCCATCTCAATATCCTTATCTCCGTTACACTCATTCTATGGATATATTTTTTTTTGTTTGCCCAACATTCAGCCCCTTAGAGCAAAGCTGGTCTCACAACAATCCTATAGAACTTACCCTTCAATTTCATTATTATGCGACGATCACATAAAATTTCAGTTGCACATCTCCACTTCGTCTGCCCAGCTCTAATTCTATGTGCGACATCTTTCTCAATCTCTCCACTTTATTGGATTATCAACCTAAGATATCATATGTGCTGTACTTTTTGTACTTCCTGGCTGTCAATCTTAACTACTTTCTCGCCTCTACTCCTATTATTACTGAACATGCAATCTATATACTCTGTCTTAGTCTGGCCAATCTTAAATTATTTGGATTCTAGAGTATCTCTTCAAAGTTCTTTGTGTTAATGTCATTTCGGGTTTCATCGATTAAAACTATATCATTTGCGAATAACTTGCTCCATGGTACCTCATCATGTATGTGACTAGTTAAGTCGTCCATAACTAAGATAAAGAGGTACGGGCTCAATATTGACCCTTGATGTAGACTTATTGTCACTGAACTCACTTGTCTCTCCACTAGTTGTTCATATACTAGTTAGCGCTCCATCGTACATATCTCTCACCAAGTCGATGTAGTATCTGAAGACTCATTTCTTTTCCAACACCTGCCAAATCAAATTTCAAGGTGCTCTATCATAAGCTTTCTCCAAATCAATAAAAATTATGTGGAGGTCTTTTCCCTTCACCCTAAACTTCTCAACCAGTTGCCTAAGTAGAAAAATGGCCTCAATTGTTGACCTTCCTTGCATAAACCCAAATTGGTTTTCAGATACACTCATTTCATGCTTTAGTCATTGCTTAATCATTTGCTCTCAGAGCTTCATAGTATGGCTCATAAGTTTGATCCCTTGATAGTTTGCACAATTTTGTATATCTCTTTTGTTTTTATAAGTAGGTACCATAATTCTTTTCCACCATTCGTCTGGTATTTTTCTTTTCTCAACATCTTGTTGAATAACTTCATCAGCTAGTCAATGCCTATCTCCCCCATGTACTTCCAAACCTCTATCGAGATACCATCCGGTCCAAAAGCCTTTCATATCTTCATCTTTTTCAAAGCTTCTTTCACTTTTGACATCATATTCTTACGAATGTATCTATAACCTCCACCCTCATTTGTATTACTAGTTCCTTCTACCGCCATGTTCCCGTAGAGTTGGTCATTTAATAATTTTTGAAAATAAACTCTCTACCTTTCGTTGAATTTGTCATATTTCACAAAGACTCTTTGATCCTCACTCTTAATGCATTTAATATGGTTTAGATTTTACTACACTTTTTTTTTTTTTAGTTCTTATTTTTGCTAATTTGAAGACATTTTTTTCATATTCTCTTGTATTTAGTTAATTGTTTGTTATGTCTTAAGTTTAACTTTAGTTACTATTTGTTTAGTGGTTTCTTAGCATTTTTTTATTCTTCTAAGTTTTAATCCTTTTTATTACACTGCCAAGTTTTATAACATGATCGATTTTCACTAATGGCCTTTTGAACCTCATTACTCCACCACCAATTTTCCTTATTTGAGTTTATTTTCCTTCTAGATTATCCTAAAACTTCTTTTGCCACTTTCTTGATACAATCAGTCATCTCATTCCATATTACATTGACGTCATTTTCAGAGTTCCATTTTCATTCTTCAAGTAATTTATCCCTAAATAAGTCTATTTTTTCATTTTTTAAATTCCACCACCTAGTTTTGAACCCACATTACTTTCACCCCTTTTCTTCTATGTTTTTATGCAGACATCCATAACCACGAGCCTATGTTGGGTAGTCAAACTCTCTTCTGAGATAACCTTGCAGCCCTTAAAGATTAAAAAATATAATTATAAAATTTATTTTTCATTAAAGATTAAAAAGTATAGTAAATCAAGTAGACCCATGAACACTTGGAAATCTTGAAAATTGACTGTCTAGATAGGACAATTACAAGATGCACTATTTTCAATATTTGAAATCTAACTTTTAACATCCATACATCTTGAGATCAAGATGATCTAGTTGTGGTTTTTTAACATCGAAACAACCTTTCCTAGGGAATTCTTGAGGTGCGTCTTAATTTGATTGTTTAGGGCCTCACCCTTATATAAATGTTTTCCTTAAATCAATTACAATTTCAATTCTAAATCAAATAAAAATATTAATTTAATAGGAATCCTAATTCAAATAGCAATCCTAATGTAAATAGAAATCAAGAATAATAAATAAACTTATGGGAAGCTTACTAAATTGTGCCTAGGAATACTTCCATAGGAGTCAACACACCCCTCACCTAAATACAAAACAAATGGCACGCTGATCCTTGCGTCGTATTTGAGTCCTTCAATATGGGTATCATCTTAGCAATACCCTCAAAACTTGAGCTAAGACTGAGAGCATATGCTCAAAAACTTAGGGTTTCTTTTCAACACTTTTAAATCGACCCTTAAACAATTTGGGTTAAGCATGATCTTTCTTAAAATACCTAGTTAGGGCGTGCCTTCGTAAAGAGAGAGAGATATGGGGTATCATTGAGGAAAGAGAGACTCTAGGGTAGAGAGAGGATAGGAACTCAACTAAGGTGAATGAGGTGGCGGTCCTCTTTATATATACGGCATCATAGCCTAGAATATGCCAACATTGATTTGGACTCAAGTTTAACTCTAGGAGTCCTAGGTAATCTGTAAGGTGAGGATAGAATTAAACTTGAGTCATTCATTCTTTAATTTATCTATCATGAGTAAGGATTAATTCTAGAACCATTATCTCATTGATTCTTGACCCATATCCTCTTCCAACTCTTGAAAGATTAGATTTATTAAAATTCAAGCTTCAATAGAATTATGACTCTTACAATCTTGAAATATTCTCTCTTTTGAAGTCCAAATCCCTTTAGAGAGATATTTTTCAAAGACTTTATAATATACCCAAGGTGTCACATTTCACATGTAATAGCTATAGGTAACTGTGACCTCTTTATATTAAAAGTAAATAGTATTATGGTATACATCAACAAAAGTTAAGTTTAATATTAGGTGTCAATTTGCTCTCCAAACCCTCATTATATGGATGGGCCCCCTTCATGATTCCCTATCTTGGAAGAACTTATATCTTGTCCACATGTCTATCCAAGACCTTTAACTTTTATATATATACATATATATATATATATATCCTCGGACATTTCTAAAATAACACATCTTAATCTCACTTGGGCTCCATCTCATCTCAATGCCACAAACAAAGTCCCTGATTCCCTTAGAAGTCCATCCACCAGCAAAAGGCAGTCCTTCCGTAAAACCAACCAATAGAAATATTACAAAAAGTAAAAAATAGCCAAGAGTTACTACTTGGGCAAAGTCCAAGTTTTATAAATTGGTGCTTCAAACAATGGAAATATAAAACTAGTGTTTTATCTAGAAACAAAGATATGCTTTTGGATTAGCCTTTCGGTAAAGCATAAGGTCCGCGCCACCGCAGTCTAAGGTTCGAATCCCATCAACTCCACATAAAATAATAAATAAAAAATAAAAATTAAAAATTAAAAAGGAAAACTTATAAAAAGGAAATTAGAAGGGAATCATCAAAAGTGCCTATCATGAAAGGGAAACGTCTTATCCCCCCACTTCATTATATAAAGTAGATTGAACTTTGAATGGACAGTCGTGATCGTCTAAAAGCAAATGTGCCCACATGTGTCATTTATAACCAAGCAAGATTAAAAGCAAATATGCCCACAGGTGTCTTGTATAAGAAAGCAAGATTACACTTTGAATGGATGGCCCCCACATTCTTTTGGCAAGAATTTAGGATTCTTCACTGAGTCTAAGCATTTTCACTTAATGTAGGTCCTACTCATATGCAACTAGCATGACACCAAAAAACATGGAAGATATCACAGACAAAGCATATGCATGATTGCCTTCAATCAACGCCATTGCCTATGTTTATTATAAAGCCACAAAGTGGGTCAGATGGATTATCTAAATATTGTCATTTTAAACAGGTTTATCCATTCAAATTAAATGTAACAAGAAAAGGAAATTCTTTTTTTTGAAAAGAAGTAAAGTGGGTCTAAGAGATGAGCTTCAATCGACAAGTGTTGTGAGTGTGTGCACTTGCGAGATTTATGCCTGTATCTCTGTCGCTTTGCTGCAATTAATCTTTGAATTTTCTTACACTTGTTGATGGTGGCTGGCATTAAGGTACAATTATTTCAAGGTAGTTTAGTGTTGACATAGGTAAGTGGGTTAGGAGTTGTTGAGTTCTGATTTCCTAGATAGCCTAGTGCATATCTGTCTCTCTCGGGGGTTGTTGAGTTTTGCTTTCCTGGATAGCCTAGTTCAACTCCCTCTCTCTCTCTCCCTCTCCCTCTCCCTCTCTCGTTAGATGGCCGGTGCAAGTCTCTCTCTCTAGATGGCCTAGTGGAATTCTCTCTCCATCTCTCTCTAGATGGCCTAGTGCAAGTCTATCTCCCTCTCAAGGTAGTTTAGAATATTGTTGAAAAAATTGGGCGATCTAACTAATAACTGTCCTGTTAGAGGTGGTTCCGGTTTTGGCCGGTTAGGGTGATCGATCGGTATTTTAAAAAAAAATTCAAAAAAAATGTATATAAATTCCCCAAAATAAAGAATTTGGTTTATAATACATTTTTTTAATATTCTTTACATTATGGTAAAGATTAAAAATTATTTTGATCATAAATACTCACTTTTATATTTTTTCATCTTTTTCAAAAAATTCTAAAAATACTCCTAGTCACCAATTGATTCTTTAAAATTCATTTTTTTTATTAATTTTCAACTTTATTTAAATGTGTTTTGTTTTAATTCATTCTTTATATACCTTTCATATTTTAGTAGATTTTTTTTTTTGTATCTTTTTTATTTTTTTCAACACTTTTTTCACTACCCGAAACTTGCCCGGTTAAAACGGTTAAATTAGTCGGTTGACCGGTTAGGCCGGTTAAACTGCTTTCGGGTCCATGTCCAGTTAACTATTCTAGTTTGATTTGCGAACATTGGTTTGGAACCATTATTATGGGGGAGTACTTGGCCATGCCCAATTGGACGAGTACTATAGCCACAATTAAAAGGTTAAAAAATATTAAAAATTCAAAAATATAGAAAAATATATGTTTAAATATAGTGAAGCAAAACACATCAAAATGAAGTTTAAACAGTAGTAAAAAAAGTAGATTTTAAAATAGATGCGGTTAGCATGGGACCAAGTCTGCACATGTGGAAATACGGGCTTGGCAACAAAATATTTTTAAATATAATTTGGTTTTAATTTTTAGAGAATATATAATCTTTAACATGGAGATCATGGGTATGAAAAAAAAATATTTTGAAAACTAAAAATAATGATTATATTAATAAAACATTTAAACCGTCGGTTACAATTGTTTTTAGATGGACTACCTACTTGCTTACATCTTTAAGATGGATGTTTTATACTTCTGGATCGTATATTGTAGAAATGCAGTCCAGCCCGTACGAAACAATTGTTCTTTTAGAAAATCAAAATGTGACTAAGGGTATTTTGAAATAAGTTAAAAAAATATAAAAAAAAAATTATAAAACATTTTTCAATCTTTACCAAAGATAGAAAACATATCACAAATTAAGTTCTTTGTTTTTTGTAATTTTTTTAATATTCCCATGTGAAACACCCAACTTGGGAAACTCCGGGACTCAGTCCCGTAGGCTAAGAGTTGATGAGTTTTGATTTTCTAGATGGCCTAGTGCAGGTGTCTCTCTCTCTTAAAAACATGCATGCCCGGACAGGAGGCAAGCTCTGATCTCCAAGGGAGCTGGGAGTCGAAGCAACAGAAAAAGGGAGCCACCGGAGGCAAGCTCTGATCTCCACTCCCCGTTTAAACTTTTAATCGAATCGTGACTTTTTGAACTTCGGATGTAGCCACTTTTTAAAAGCTAAAAAAAATGGTGAACCGGAGGTCCGTCAAAAACAATTAGACCCAAAAATACCTATTCCTAAAGACCAGTTCTAGAAATCGAATCTTGTTATCTTATCCGAAAAGTGTATCTGTTCATATTCACGACCCAATTATAGTACGGCAGAGAAGAGAGGCATACAAACTAGTCAAACTGTGGTTACTCCCCACTAGTAAACAAGAAGCCATGTAAAATGGATCACTTCAACTCTTCAAGAGGAAAAAAGGAAAAGGCCACGTTATAAGGTCTTTTTTCTTTTTTGGTAAGTGCCATGTTACAAGGTCTGCACCTTTCTTGACCTTCGTGTCGATCAGGGAGAGGGTCTACCGTTGTCATTCAATGCTCGCTGTCCTTATGTCTAGTCTAGTCTGCGAAAGTGGGTGGACCTTTCTAGACCTTGGTGTCGATCAGGGAGAGGATCTAGGGTTTTGATTCTCCTTTGGTCTCTATATGTATGAGAGGGTCTTGGGTTTCAATTCTAAGCTCACGGGCCCTTGGTCTCTCTAGGCGTGCCAAACGTTGGAAGAGCTTTCGAATCAAAGAGGAAAGAAATAAAGGAAAAGAAAAAATGATTGAAGGATACCTTTTCCTTTTTCACCACCAAACTTTCCCTTGGTCTGAGGAAAATGTTGTATCTTCACCTCAAAAACTAACAAGCAAACAGAGAAAATGACCTACATGCTTTCTTCCTAGGGTGTGGTTTGTAGTATACGGCTGCGGCCTTAAAGGGGCGCCTTCAAATGGTGTCAAAAGATGCTGGCTTAGAACCAAAATTCTTTATGACGGATTGAAATTTTATTTTCATCACTAAAATGTCTAACTTCAAACATAGTGTATACGAAGTATATCTATGAACACTTGAAATTTGACTGTCTATATATTGTATTACTAGAGGCACTATTGTCAAGATTTGAAGTCTTTTTTTTATTTCTATGTCTAGGTATCTCAAGGTCAAGATAATCGGATTTGAGCGTTTTTCAGCATTAAAACTAACTTCCTTTGCTATTCATCTTTTTCTTCTCCTTTCTATTTTTCTTTTTTTCTTTCTTTTTGTTTTTTTTTTTTTAATGGGGTGACCATCGTCAATATGCCATAGGAAAGAACCTGGTGAATAAAAAATGGGTCAAAATTAATGGAGGCAAAATTATATAACCCGTGGATACTTTCGTACTTTCTAGTTAATGCCCATCCCAATGCTTTTTAAACCAAGTTACTAACCCTAATACAAACGCTAACGCTAACTGCTATTATTTTTACATCCACCCCAACAACTGAGAAAGTTTTTTTTTTTGGGTAAGTAAAGTTAAAAAAGGAGCTTTTCTAGGATGCCCCATAATATTAAATGTAGTTTCTCTCTCTTAAAACTCAAAATTTAAAATTTTAGAGATTTTAAAGAGAAATCTATTTTAAACTTTTAGAGAGACGAACTAAGTCAAAACATTTCAAGAGAAATCATATCAAATTTCAAGTTTTAGTGAGATAAATCATCTCAAAAATTTTATAGAGAGAAACTCAAAAGGACAATTAACAAATAACTTGAAGTTTGAGATAATATCTCTATGTAAGACTTAAAATTTGAGATAGTTTCGCTTTTTAAAAATTTTAAAGTAGTTTCTCTCTCTAAAAATTTTGAGATAGTTTCTTGTTCTAATAATAACAAAGCCATTTACAAAAAATGAAAAGTTCTTTCTAAAACTAGATCTAAGCTTCTCACCAAACTGACGATCTGTATTAAGTGGGTTAAAAAATACTTCTTAGGGTCATTTTCAAATTTATTTTTGTTTTGATTATTTATCAAAATAAAAAGAGTATATTTTTACTAATTGGGGTGAAACAAATGACCATAGCATAGTTTTTGAAGATTATTTCATTACATTACTATAAAAACATTGCATAAAATCACTCCCCATTATAATTCTAGTGTATCCATCCACGTGTTCATGTATGGTTTAAATCATAAAAAAAAAAAAAAGAGTGAACATAATGCAAAACGGTATTTTAGAGACTAGGTCCAATTCCCAATTCCTGAAGAGAATTGACCTAATAATCCTCTAAATCGAGTCTGAATCTATAATTCTCAATCGCGATAAGTGATTCTCAAAACCTTTTGTTATAGATAAACCAAATTATATTCATACCGTGCTATATACCCTACTATTATATCCCGAAACTCTATTTTTTTTTTTTTTTATTTGGAAAAATTACCTTTAAGCCTTTCTGGATTAACAAAAATCTCTGGCACCCCTTCAAGTTTTAAACTTTGGGAACATTTAGCCCCCTAATTATATTTTTCTTTGTTCGGTTTACAAATTTGATATCGGTTTTACAAAATGCCAAACCCATACATTAGGCATCCATATATTTTTGTGACTTGATATATAGATTTTATTGATGATAATAATTTATAATTATTATAATTAATTAATAATTATAATCATAACAATACTAACAACAATAATATATTAATTGTTAAATATTTCATCTCTTACAAGTATTTTGATAAAGTTTTTTAATAAAATAATAATAATAACCATTAACAATAGTAACAAATATCTTTATTAATCATTTTTCAAGTTCAAACGATGTTGATTAATTGTAAAATTGGTCATAATGTTAAAGAAAAATTAATTTATTATTTTCATGTCTAAATTTATAGAGTGGGATCCACGCAGGTAGGATTGATTTTAGGCAACGGAAGAGAAGAGAAGGGAAAATTTTGTAAAATAAAGAGATGAAAAAATATCTCCATGCCTCCAATTTTTAAGTTTTATATCTCAATAGACCTAAGGTTTTAAACATATCTTAGGTCATAAAAATTCTAAGTTTTATATCTTTTAACCCGCTAACTTTATCCCCTTTAAACCTATTCTTTTGCCCCCAAATAAATATAAGAAAGATATATCCTTTTTAAACACCATCATTTCTCTCTATTTACTTGATTTTCCCCTAAATCTCTCTCTTCCTATTTTTCCCCTCTCTCCCGGTGTCTCTCATTCTCTCTCTCTACCCCCGTTAAAGAGACAAAGAGGGTGAATGTTAGAGAGAGAAATTTGGGAGGAATATATCACGTAAAGAGACGAAAGATTTAGAATGAGCATGTCTTTTTTATATTTGATAGAGCTAAAAAAATAATCAAAAGTGGGTAAAGTTAGTTAGGGGGATTAAGAGATATATTTTGAACCTTTGGATTCATTGAGATATGAAAACAAAAAAAAGTGGTACGAGGATATTTCCCCTAAAAAGATCACATACGTAAAAATAACAAACAAAAATATAATTAAAAGGCTACAATCCCAAAATTTTAAATTTGAAAGGGTACAAAGGATTTTGGTGAAAGCAATGGGCTAATAGGGATGGACGTTTCGGGGTTGGTAGTAAAGGTCATTTTCCCTCTTTTTTATGGGTGCGTAAGTGGGAAGAGGGCCCTACAGATTGAGCCTCGGACGTAACGTTGCAAAATCGTCCAGCACTAAGCAATTAAGCCTAAGCTCATTTCCTAATTTCATTGTTTCCAATACCATGCCGTGCTAGATACCCTACTGCTATATAATGCCATGCTATAATATTTCTAGGGCATCTCACCGTATCCACATTTTGATTAATTGGAGGATCTTTAGAGCGTCCTTGGCGTTTCTTATTTTTTCGTGATTGTGAGTACCATGCGAGAGGTATGAGAGAGAGAGAGAGAGAGAGGGGCACGGGTTCGTCCCACTAACTCCATGGCATTCGGGATTCAAAGCCGTTTTTATAATGCTTCCAAGTTTGGTTTCCATAAATTAAAACTTCAATCTTGTTAGTTGCGAGGAATGGTACTAATTGTCGGACATGGTTGCGAAAAAAGGAGCAAAATCAAAACGAATTTATTTTGTTTTATTTGGCACACAAGAGCACTTTCTTGAGATGAGATTTGCCTCCCTCAAATAGCATAAACGGTGTGTATAAGAAAGACAATTTGTCCTCTGGATAAAGGAAAACAAAATAGCTTTTTTTTGCTTTTCAAGGTTTTATTCATTTGAACCAGAAGCCTATTATAGTTCACCAGAGTATTCATTCTTAGAGAGAAAGAGTTCGAATTTAGAGAGAGAGTGTAAACAAATGGAGTAGAGAGAGGGTGAAAGAGAGAGGGATGCATGCAAAAGCTATGTGAAGATTTTGTATTAAGAATGGATAAAACGAAGGAAAAATTGTGTAAAACTCCCAAAAATGGACTTTTTAAGCAATTTATCTTCAACCTAATTTTTCCTAACAACTTTTTTTCCAAAACCATATTTCTTGCAAATACCCCCCCCAACTCAATAAACAAGAAAAAAAAACGAGACTAAAATACCCCTCATTTGGAAAAAAGAAAAAAGAAAAAGAAAAAGAAAAAGAGAGACTAAAATACAATCCAGCACTTCACCACCGTAGTCCGGCATTTGTAAGAGGTGTTTCGGCACTTAAGTCATTGATTTGGAATGTCCGGCACTTCACCATGGTGGTCTAGCATTTTGGAAGATGCGGCCTGGCATTTGGAAGAGGTTGTTCCGGTGGTTTGCAAGTGTGGTCTGGCATTTGTTTATGGATTAATGAGTGGTCTGGCATTTGTGAGCTACGGTCCGGCAAAATTGTGTCTGGAATAGGAGGCCCGACAATGTACAGTTCCGGTCCGGTAGAATGGATGGGTCCGGTAATATACAACCGTGGTCCGGTGTTTCCTTTTATTGGGATCCGAAAATGATTTGTTATGTACGGGAAGGGTATTTTTGTAAAAAAAATGAACTTTTTGTATTGAGGGTTATTTGCTATAAAACTTGATTTTTGGGAAAAATATGCTCAAAAAAATTAAGGTGGGGTAAAGTGCTTACTTTTGGGGGTTTTATGCAATTTTCCCTAAACGAACCCATTTTATAGAGCTATGATGAGTTTCCAATAGCCACCATTAACAACTATCAAATGTTGGATGCGGGCAGTGATATATACTGCCCTTTGTGTTAATGTTTGTGATCAATTTCATGTACCCTATGTCTTCAACAAGCCACACAAAAATAAATTTAAATTTATCCTAGAGTCCACCCAACACACGTACTTGGGAAAGGGGTACCTCATGTGCCGATGCGCGAGAAGTGCAAAGTACGCTATTGAGTGCCTTTTGCCCTCGTGCACGTCCCTTTCGGTACCCACTCTCTTACCTTTGTTCTAAGAACATAAAGTACGAGAGTGTCCACACATATAAACTACTCAATCCTAACTCTCTTTTTAAATGTGGGACTAAAATCCCATACCTTTCTCTCTCAACTTACTTAAAACTTACAAAAATCACATAAAACATAATGTTATTTTGAGCCAAGTATTTTTTTAGCACAAAAAATATTAACATTTTCTCCATTATTTTAAATTAACATGGAAAAATATATATAAATGGATAATATTTTCATACCATAAACATATCTTTCGATTTGAATCTTTATTTAGAGTATACACTACATAGTCTATCAAGTACCATGAAAGTGTATTGCCCTATAGCAATTTGCTCATCCAACATAACAATATTATAACTCAAAAATAATATCCAACTCTGGTTAGTTTTTAATTGTCAGCACATAATGGGCCTTATACTTATATTATGATTTCATAAGTGCTCTAGAGACGAGACTCTTCTTATAAGAAATAGCCTTACTTCCACACTTGTATAGACATGTCTATCAAGAGTGCCATTGAATATAAATGCTTAAACCTTATAAACAAACCATATACAACATTAAGAGGTTAATTCGGCCTAGTAACATACAAGTCATCACTAGACCTATCTACCATATGGATTCCTTAGAATGGACATTTATAATATTTTGACTTCTAGTGACAAACTAATCATACGTAGAATTTGTTTTTACCATATTGAACTTAGAATTTGGAGGTTACAAAAGATCAAGTTGGGTTCTCACTGTACACAATTAATTTATGGACTCTAGCTCCATTCTTTTTTACATCTTACTAAAGTTATCCCTTGCAAAGCCTTTGGTCAAAAGATCAACCAAATTTTCCATTTCCCTTACATATTATTTACTATAACTTCATCTTTATTAACATTTTAATGGATTTATGCCTTCACACAATATGAATATATTTTTCATTATATATGTCATTACATGCTATTGTAATAGAACCATGATTATCACAATATATTGTGAGCACAAGTATTGGTTTTAGCCATATGGGTATATCATATAACAAGTTATCTACCCATTATGCCTCTTACCGGAAGAGTCTAAAGTAATAATTTTAAACTCCATAGTAAAGCATGAAATGTATGTTTATTTATTTGACCTTATGATATCGCACCGCCTGTTAGTATAAAAATCCATCTGGATGTTGATAATGAATCTTTGATTCCTTGTTCTACTTAGCATCACTATATCCTTCCAACACTTTGGGATAACCCACATAATATATACATTCCTTTTTAGTATCTTAATACTCAAGAGATTGCATCTCAAGGCTCTCTACAAGACAATCAGTATATCTACTTAATATACCCACTGTATATGCAATGTCAGGTCTTGTGCTACTCATTGCATTGTGCTACTCATTGCATACATTAAAATGCCAACTACTCTGATATATTCTATTTGAGATATATATCTCCCATTATTATTCTTTAACGTAATATGAGGAACTATCAAGATAGACACTGACTTACTATCAGTATGCTTAAACTTATGGAGCATTTTTTTAATGTAGTGAGATTAGTTCAATATTAACTCCTTTTCTTTTTTCACTATTTTGATATCAAGTATTATATCAGCCTTTCTCAAGTCCTTCATATGAAAGTTAGATGTGAGGAATCTCTTAGCTTTCTCCACAATTTTTAGATTAGTATAAAAAATTAGCATATCGTTTATATATGGGCATAATATGACACACAAAGAATTTATTTATTTACTAAATGCACATTTATCAGCCTTATTTCTCTTAAATTCATTGGACGTCAACATATTGTCAAATTCCTTATGCCATTGGTTTGGTGCTTTTTTAAGTCCATCAAAGGATTATGTAAATTACATAACTTCTTTTCATGACCTGGCATAATAAACCCTTAGGGTTGTTCGATAGATTTCTTCATTTAAATCACCATTCAAGAAATTGGTTTTTGCATCCATTTGATGCATAACTAGTAAATAGAGGCTATTGATTTTAGCAATCGCATAGTAGTAATTCTTGCCATAGGTGCATATGTTACAAAATAATCAATGCCTTCTTTTGGTTTAATCCTTGGGCCACTAATCTACCTTTGTATTTGTTAACAGAGCCGTTAGAATTTATGTTTTCTTTTAAAAAATCCATTTACAACCTATGGGTTTAGAATTAGATAGAAGACCTACCATTTTCAAAGTTTTATTTGCGAGTATGGAATCCATTTCGTTGTTTATTGCCTCTCTCCAAAAGTTGGATATAGTGATGCCTAGGCTTGACTTAATGATATAGGATCTTCCTCCATATTTTAGACTATTGGTATTGTATTTAATATCTTATTTTGATTGGCTTCAACTACATAGAGATAAAAATCTTGGCCAAAATTATAAGATGATCACTTTTAATTCTTTTACCTCTTTTTTTTTATTCCATTTTCTCATCATCATTATTTTTTACGTGTTCTTTGTCAATGTTTTGATCAATCTCATGATCATTTTCACTTGGTAGACTACTTATTTTATCTAATTCACTTTTATAAGTGAGATTTTCAAAAAATTTAGCATCTCTAGATTCCCTTATTATATTAGAATTTAGATCTAAAAATCTATATAATTTACTATGTTGTGAATATCCAACAAATATGTACATAGTGATTCTAGGACCTTATGTATTTCTTTTAAAATTTGGAAGTCTAACATATACAAGATAACCCCATACCTTTAGAAAATTTAAAGATAGTTTCCTATTAAACCAAAGTTCATGAGGGATTTTATCACTCCTTTTATATTCAATATAAAAAATGTTGATAATAAAGCTTCACCTCATAAATTTAATAGCAAAGAAGAAGAAATTAAACTGCTTCTACTAAATTTCGATTTTTCCTTTATGTTAATCTATTTTGGTAAGGGGTATATGAAGCAGTCACTTGATGAATAATATCATTATTTCACAAAATTATTGAAATCATTAAATAAATGCTCTCCACCCCTATCATTTCTTAATGTTTTAATTTATTTTCACAAAATTATTGAAATCATGAAATAAATGCTTTCCACCGCTATCACTTCTTAATGTTTTAATTTTCTTCCTAACTAGATTTTCCACTTCTACTTTAAAAATTTTAAAATTTTCAAAAGCCTCATATTTATGTTTAAGTAAATAAACATAAGCATGTCGAGAAAAATCACCCATAAATATAATGAACTATGTTGTCCTACCTCTAGTAAGAACATGATTTAAATCACATATATCACTATGTATGAGTAATAACTCATTATTTCTTTTTACTGTAGAAAAATGTTTTCTAGTTATTTGAGCTTATGCACAAACTCGACATTTTTAATTAGATAATTCATCATATTTTGAAATCAGTCCTAATTTAACTAAATATTTGAAGTAAGAAAAATTAATATGTCCTAATGTATCATATTACACATTGCAAGAAGTCACAATATATGCAAAAGACTTATTCATTATATTACACAAATCCAGTTTAAACATCGCATTGCAAGAGTAACCCTTGCAAATAAACGCAACTTTTTTTGTCAAAATGAGTTTGTCAAACCCAGACCATTTTAAAAGCTTTCTTGTTCAAGAGAGATCATGACACATGATTTCTCCTCATATCCAGTACATATGACACATTTTCCAATGTAAGGACTAGACCAACTTAAACTTTGGTTCTGTTGTACCTTTTCTAAGCATTCTGGCCATAGCCTAAGTCCCTAATTGAATTGAATTTCCATTACCCACTAGATTAAACGTCTTAGCTAGGTCTTTATTATATGATACATGAATGGTAGCGTTGGTATCGACCCATCATCCTTCAGTTTTATTGATCATATTTACTTTAGTGACCATTGCTACAAAATGTTCATCAATGGTCATATTAGCTTGGTTTCTAAGCCTTTTAGGCCCTTTTTAAAGTCAGGATTCTCTTTAGCAATGTCCTGATTTTCCACATACAAAACAAGCTCCTTTCTTTTTATTTGCATTAGCCTTACACTTATGGTCCTTGGTATTATCATTTTATACGCTAGGAAAGAAATGCTTCTTATTGTCTTGAGCATTTGATTTTTGTTCAACAAGATTTGCCTTGGTTTGATATTCTATATTTTCATCTTTCTTTTCTTGAAGTCTGTTTTCTTCTTCGATTGAAGAGAACTCTAAAGTAAAACCAAATCAAGGTCAATTCTTTCATTTTTTTTTTATCCTCTTTGATGGGGGTAAGTTGTGAAGTTTAGTGCCTACTTGCAAAGATTCATCAAACTGAATTACACAATCTTTTAAAGTTTATTGACTATAAATTGCAATTCATATATTGAGAAAGAACTAGCTTGTTTTCGATGAATTTAAACTCCAAAAATTTGAAATGAGAATCTTTTTGCTATTAGGCTCTTCTTTGAGATACTTGGTTTCAAGAATTTTTCAAAACTCTGTCGCCGCTGCAATTGATGTATACAAGTCATATAAAAGATTTTTCAATGCATTGAGAATGTGGCCTTTGCAGATCTAGCCATCTTCTATTCACCTTTTGTAGATTTCGCGCGTCAGAAGAATTTTTAGTTAGTGGTAGCAGTACCAGCATAAATTCAATGACTATATAAGCTACCTTGAGAATCAATAAGAAAAGCACCTTTTGTTTCCATTTCTTTAAATTCATTTCATCGAAGCACTCCAATCATGTGAAATTATGGTTCATGAATTTCAAAGAAGTCATGGAAGTTTCCTTGTCTTCACTGGTAAATATTATCTTAAATTATTAGGAGTGGTTGGGTGAAAAAGGGGAAAAAATCAGAATAAATTTCCTCTTATTTTTAGGGAGTCAGGATTGCTTTCTCAAGACAATATTTGGGCCTCTCCAATAGTATAAAAGGTGTGCATAAGAAGGGAAATTATCCTCAGGAAAGAGAAAAAATAAAAGTTCTTTTTGTTGCACTTCAAGATTCTATACACCTGAACTAGAAGCCTAATGTAGAGCACCAGAGTATATAGAAAGAAAGATCAAATTTGGACAGAAAGAGTGAGTGCGAAAAATGAGTAGGGAGAGAGGGCGTGAGAGAGAGGGTACACCTGAACTAGAAGCCTATTGTAGAGCACCAGAGTATATAGAAAGAAAGATCAAATTTGGACAGAAAGAGTGAGTGAGAAAAATGAGTAGGGAGAGAGGGCGTGAGAGAGAGGGACGTGTGCTAAAGCTGTCCAAAGATTATGTATTTAAGAATGGGTAAAATGAACCCACTATATAGAGCTATGAGTGGCTTAAATGTGACTGCTCAAGTGAACAGTGACACACTATTTCGCATCACAGCACAATGTGGCTATTAAGTTTCCAACAGCCACCATCAATAATTATTAACCGTTGGATCGGAGCAGTTACATGTACTGCCCTTTGTCTCAATGGTTGCGATCAGTTTTATGTGCCTTATGTCTTCAACGGCTAGAGACAATTGGATCTCACATGCGCTATGCAAAAAAATTGAGTGCCTCATGCGGTGACGCAAACATGCCAAGTGCAAAATGCATTATTAATTACGTGCTCAAATAAAGAGTGCCTCATGCGGTGACGCAAACATGCCAAGTGCAAAATACATTATTAATTTAGTACCCTTGTTACCTCGCACGCACGTACACACGCAAGTGCGCACATGCTCCGCACAAGTACCCACACTCATCACAATTGTTCTAAGACCAAAAGGTATGAAAGTGCCGACACATATAAACCACTCAAAACTCACTCTCTTTTTGAATGTGGAACTAAAACACCATGCCTCTCTCTCTAAACTAAACTTATTTAAAACTTAGAAATATCACACAAAACATAATGTTATTTTAAAATACAATCAAATATATTTTTTAAAAACCAAAAATACTAACATCAATAATAGTATGACAATAAAATAAGTTTGATTTACTGTCATGTGTGTTATATCTCTCTCTTCCTCTCCCCGCATTTAGCAATGTGTGCGTGTGAAATGCCTCTCAAATCAATGACTTCATGATCTCGACCTAAAGCAGGATGAGGTCGTGGGCAAACCACATCTTGCCCTCGTTTGGTTTTGAAAATTATGCCAAATAGCTATAACCACATATAGCTAAGCATATAGAGTCAAAATCATTTAAAACATTTTCCTTATGCCTCTTAGGGTAAGGTTCAAGGTAGGTTTTCTAACTGAAAAAAGTTTGAAATGCAACTATATTCTTGGTACACCCACATAGTGTTATACATCATTTTTGATGTATTTGTATCTCCAAGACACATAAGCAGAGAGCCGATAGTAACCTGGTCCTGTTGGTGCCAAAAACACTGGTAGACCATAGGAGCATCATAGAAATAAGCCTGATATTTGGTGACCTCAGAAGAAGTGTCAGAATGGCCTCAAATTGCATGAGAGGGAAGTTTTTGATGCCATAAGAATACTCGTAACGATTTATCATGCTGATAAGTTTTAACCCAATCAAGACAAAACTTGGTTTTCAAATCTAATTCCTATCGTGTTGAAAATTGACCATATAACTACAGCCTATTTTTTGATCCTCAAAATAGTATCAAACCACCGCTATTGAATCCAGAACATCGAAAAAATCTCAAATACAAAATTTCGGCGCAATCGGTTTTTTCTAACTTACTAAAAAGGGTGGGTTGTACACTATTGTAGTGCAGCCTCAGTGAACTAGTTTCCATTTATGGAAACTATATTTTCTCATTTCGGGATGAATTTCAAATGATCATCACTTTCTCATTTTGAGTCCACTTATGCTCAAAATCAGACATAAGCTAGATCTCGTCGATACGCTCATTTTGACATATGGCACGATCATGGCGTAGTGTGAAACAAGAGAATATTTAGAGAGAGGATGAGCTCGAAACTTAAAATTTTAGATTTGAAAAAAATCAGACATCTCATTCATTGAGAGGCTAGAGCTCGAGATCCCGATGTCGGATAGTCGAATGCATGGATCCGTTGCGACTGTGTTTCGAAGGGCTTCAGTTTGATTTGGCTTTTGTGCATGATCGGAGGCCGGATGACACAAATTTTGAGGTTGTAAAAGGCACATTTTTCGGTTGCCGGAATCCCACTTTCCGACGAACTTCCCAATTTGGAATGTGCTCAAACGGAGACCAAAATCAACGACATTCATCAGAAAATGATCATGATAGTATCCTCTTCAATTTGTGATCAAAATAAAGTCTCGAAACATCACAGATAGTGTCAAATTGGTAGTCAAAGAATAAAAAATTTATGGACATTGTCGGATTTTGGGTTCTTCCTTAAAACTTTGTTTCAAGACGATCAATGGATATCAAAACGTGTGTAGTAATCCAAGGATTGATTCTACGATGTTTGATTGTTCGAATTGCTACTGGAAATGTCTAGAAAAACTCCCGAGGCCTAGCAATAGCAAAAGGCCCCTCAAGGAGGGATGGATTTGTTATTTCATGAAAAGTGCTTAGGGGTATTTTGGTTATTAGTTCCAAAACTATTCTAGAGGTTTCTGAGTATCCACCTATGTTAAGGGAATACTCTATATAAGCAAAGTGAAGTCATTTGAAATGAGATTTGGAAATTAACAAAAAGAGCTTGAGAATTCGAAGTGCTCAGGCTTCTTCTTTTGCTTTGATCCCAATACCAAACTCAAGGAAAGAGGAGAGAGACAAATTACTAGAGAGAGAAACTACTTTTGGTACTCGTCACTCCCTAGAACTCTAGATTTCTCATTTCCTAAAACTCCCAACTTTCTACTCCCTACCCAAGTCATTTGGAGATGGCGTAACCCCCTATCCATACCTATTGGCAACCAAACCCCTATATGTCGTCTGCTAACAGATAGCCAGGATGACCTTTGGTCAGCAATTGTAAGATTTCTCCCAATCTATAGGGATTTTTCTCATGGGACTTAGACCATTACATTTTTAACTCAATTCCTATCAACTCTATAAGTTTGCCATCCTATGGATCTCTCGTGTGAGGGTGTCAAGCTCCATAACAATAGCCATAAAAACTATGCAAAAGCCTGGTCTCCATTGCATGTTTTCTCCTAATATATGGAGTTTCTTGAGCCTAAATTTTGTAAAGATGTATTTCATAGTTCCCTCTCCAAAATTATCATACTCCTAGGGTTTATAATCCCTTGTGGTGAGAGCGATTATGCTTGCAATCCTTAGATCTATTGTCATAATCTGAAGCAAAATTGGGTTGGTTTCAACATGCCATATCTTCTTTGTATATAATCCATGTGAGGTGAGGTTTGAACCATTGTGTTTGTATTTGAGTACTTTAATATTACAAATATTTCATGGTAAAATGATTCGTCATCCAAAAGAAATGTTAAAAATATTAGGATAAGCTGAAGCCGCTCTGCAGATTAGCAGATGATGGATTAGAATAAGTACTTTCCTTGATTTTCTCATGAAATATCACGATGAATTTTGGTAGTTACTTGTTTAATTCAAACATCAAGACAAGATTGAGTTCAAACAAAAACAAAGTTAATCATTAAAACCACCTGGAGATGTTTTCAAATTCAAACAAGGATATGTGTTTATCATTTCAAACAAACTCATGAGAGATGATTGGTTGTAGCCAATGATTTGGATATGCTTCATCACATAAGATAACCAATTTAAACCCACTTCTCGGTGACTAATGGGATTGATCCTTTTATCCATACACACTTTTTATTATTTCTATTACTGTGCATGATCTAGTGAGAGAGGGAGACAAGAGTGACATTACACAGTTCTTGCATTGGCAATCAAGAGATAGGCCCTCAGTAGTGTCGCCTTTTATTTTGTGGGTGTGAAAATCATCAAAGACAACGAAAGATGTTGATTACTCAACTCACTTGAGGCCTCAATTTGAGAAGGATCTGATTCGTGACAATACCCCTGTGTATAATAAGGTATACGGGCCCCATACGCACCTTGGTATTGATATTCTCCCTTTATCTGAATAGTTTTCTTTTATATCTATGAATATATAAGATTCAAGCCCTGAATCAAGGTTGTTCAACCTCGTATATGGGGTTGATGTAAACTGTAACAGGAATTAAAAATTGTTGGAACACATCACATTCCTAATATATATGAGTAGAAACCCTTTTATTTCCATAACATGAATTTAAGGTGAATTTAGCCCTGGTTGTGTTATCTCTCTGATTTATTTCTCTATATGTATCATAAATATATTTCCTAACGCATTTCTAGGTAAACAAACCCCTAAGAAAATTACCAATAGCTGTTCTTGAAAGAGAACCTAGTGATCTAGTCAAGTTTGTATGGTTTAAAAATTTTCTTTCATTTTATTATAATACTGGCTAGAACAATTACATATGTCCAATAATTACAGTTTTCACTTCAAGAAATAAGAGAAAACAAGAATAGGATTCTCACTTACTGCCACCTTACAAAAATTCTGTTATTAAATAATAAAAATTAACATTAATGGAATTATGGAAAAAGAAATAACATTAATGAAAACTAAGAACAAGAAAGCACAAGGTAGCATAGTATAAACCAGAGGCTAAAGGATTACCTCTAATGGATTTGGTACACCCTACACCGATCTCCTCCAACAATGGTGCATAAGATCTTGGTCTTTCTTTGAACCTTAGTAAATGGGAAGCTTTAGTTGAAAACCTAACGTGAGATATAAGACCTTGAGCATATGGGAATGGGGCTCCTTTTGGTCTCACAAGGTTGGGGCGTGCCCCCTTTATTTTGGTGTCGTAGGGGTGAGCCCTTTCTTACAACATTAGAAAGGGTGAGGGATAGAAATGAGAGTAGAGATAGGGTGGCGTGCCACCCTAAGAGAAAGAGAGAGTGGGAGAAGAGAGATCAGGTTATCTATTAGAGGTTAGGATCGTGGGATTTACAGTTAGCCATCATTATGGAGATTCAATCTTTATCACATATCATAAGGGACCTATAGGGTGAGATATCTTAGCAATACAATCATTAGATTTGCCATCATGATAAAAAATAATGTGTTAGAATCTTATCCTTCAGCATCCTTAACCTAATCCCTGTTTGCACATATTTTTCAGCACCTTGGTCCATGGTAGGAAGCAGGTCAATAAAGCCTATAAAACAATGAAAATTTGCAACAGTCTCAAAATGGCTCCATAACTGGTCAAGATCTTTATCAGTACTTCAAAAGACCACCTGCCAAGTTTCATCGCGATCAGACATGTCTAAGGTAGTGAACACAAAGGAACAGTTTTCGAAAAAAGTGCCCATAACACCTTGAAACGGACCCTAGAACTGGAACTATATTTTCGATGTCTTAAAATACTATGGGACCACCGCCATTAGATCGACACGGTCTAAAACCCTTATGGGCCAAGTTTCGACTTAATCAGACACTCCAGGATAAAGATATGATAAAAACATTGAAATAGGAAGGGCCGCACAATTTTCCCGTGTGGCCTCCCTGCGCCAAAACACCATTACAGGTGGTTATTTTTACAGTCACTTTCAGAGCCTATAACTCACACGTTCTAAGTCGGATTGCTCCCAAATTTGGTGAACGTATTCGTCTCATCGAGACGAACAATTCGATATGTGGTACGCGCCGAGACGATGTTCGAGCAAGGAGAAAAGCTAGAGATAATTTGTCGATTAATGAAGAAATTACAAAAAATTCAGCAGCGACACGCCACGCTTGATGGACCAAATCACGACACTCATGTAACAGATCAATGCCAAACTAATTCCACTTTATGTGTAAGGTCCAGGTCTATCATTGATCCGAACTCCGTACATGATGGACGGTCAAATTTCATGTACAAAGCTGGTGAACTACCTGAAATTCCTGCCACCGGATTCTAGATTCTAGCCAAAACTCAAAAGTTGCGAAATCTTCGTCCGGGCTCCAAATCGTGCCTCGTTTGTTGCCATACGATCATATCGGTATGCTTAGTACAATACGACAAAAAAATTGTAGAAAAAAATTAAGGAACAAGCATACTATCGATCCGAAGTTTCCAAGATTCAAACAAATTTCAAGTCTCGTAATCATGGCTCGAAGTTGGTATCAAAATGATCACCATGTCGAGCCCTACAAGAAAACAATAATATTTTGATCAAACGGGCATCATAGAAACCCCGGGTCAGCCACGAAAGATCATGTAAGTTCTCGGGCAGCAGCAGGGACTGTTCTGGAATTCTACACATTGTTAGGCAGGGGCAAAACAATCTTTTTGTACCCATTTTTAGAATTTCTTTTATTTCAATTAAATCTTAATTTTCAGTAATTAAGTCTAATTTTGATCAATCCACCCATGTTTAGGCACAATTCTATATAAACAGGCACTGGCTCATTGTAAACAGACCCCAAAAAACTGGCATTGCCTCATTGTAAAAAAGAAGAAGGGAGACCCTTCGGCCTTCAGTTGATTGTTTTGAAGATCGAATAAAAATTTTGATTCTTTGCTTGAGCCTATGAGTACGTCTTGGAGAGAGAGAGAGAGAGGAGAGAGAAGAAAAGGGTCGGTACCCTTCAAGCATGCAACTTTCTCTCTCCTCCTTCTCTCTCTTTCTTTCTCTCTTCTCCCTCTTTCTTTCTCTCTCTTCTCTCTCTTTTTCTCTTTTCTCTTTCTTTCTCTCTCTTATCTTCTCTTTTCATCTCTATCTCCATTTGTCCCCTTCTAATGCAACCGACGAGGCTTAGCACCAGTTGGTCTCCTCTCTCTCTCTCTCTGTCAGTCAGTGAGACTTACTACCGATTGGGCCTTCTCTCTCTTCCTTTGTCAGTCGATGAGACATAGTGCCGGTTGGTCTTCGCTCTCTTCTTCTATCAGTCGGTGAGACTTAGCGCCGACTGGTTTCCTCTCTCTGTCTCTGTCAGTCGGTGAGACCTAGCACCGACTAGGCTTTCTCTCTCTTCCTCTGTTAGTTGGCGAGACTTAGCGCTGGTTGGTCTTCTCTCTCTTTTTCTATCAGTCTGTGAGACCTAACGTTGACTGGTTTTCTCTCTTTTCCTCTATCAGTTAGCGTGACTTAGCGCTGACTGGGTTTCTCTCTCTTCCTCTCTCAGTCAGTGAGACCTAGTGTCGACTGGTTTTCTCTCTCTTCCTCTATCAGTCGACGAGACCTCGCATCGATTGGTCTCTCTCTCTCTTCCTCTGTCAGTCAGTGTGACCTAGAGTCAATTGGGTTTCTCTCTCTTCCTCTCTCAATCGACGAGACCTAGCACTGATTGGTTTCTCTCTCTCTTCCTCTCTCAATCGACGAGACTTCACGTCGATTGGTTTTCTCTATCTTCCTCTGTTAATCATTGAGACCTCGCGTCGACTGGTTCTCTCTCTCTTCTTTTGTTAGTTGACGAGACTTAGTGCCGATAGCTTCCTCCCTCTCTCATCTCCTGAAAAAGTCGGTAACGTCTAGTGCCAACTGCATCTTCTCTCCCTTCTTCTCCCTCCGCTCTTCCTTCTTCTCTCTCCTTCTGTCTATGACCTTCTTCTCTTCAACCATTCCTTTGCTACTCTTGCGTTCGACTAAGAGGGATTGAGGTTAGCATCTCATGGCAGGCCTGTCGTCTAGCCGTAATGTTGTTGCACCAGGATCACTTGGCTCGCTTTATTGCCACGACAGACCGACCATCGTGCTTAGCTGGTCGATATGAGTAATAATGTCTAATGGTGATCCCGTGAGGCGGTCTTCGTTACCGAGCCCGTTTTGCTCCCACGTTAGGCTAATTATCATCCAGCCTAGTCATTGCTCTGATCCTCTCGCCTGGTCGAATTCTTCTCTCCCCTCGTCTTTCTTTTTTCTTTTTGAATGCGTATTTTTGTGTACATTCATCAGAGAGGAAAATGGTGAGGCTTGACCCACCTGTCCCATAACCTTTGCCATATACACGTGTCATTGCAGAAAAGCAGAAAATAAGAAGAATACGTGCCAAGGGAGGCAATTTCGAACCTAGTTTTATTACTGTGGGGCTTTCTTCATGATCTAAGAGGATGCCAACGCGAGTCAACCCAAGTAAGTTCCGAGCCCACCTTCAAAATTCCTCTCTCACCGGTTGGTAACACCTGCCCTCATTTTCGAACAAGGTTCCAGAGAGAGCGATCTCATAGACGTCCCGGGTCTCCCCCGAAACCCGAGAAGCACGCCGCCCGATCCTCCAAGATCCGGAGGGCGAGGTCGAAGCACCTAACCAATCCCATAAAAAATTGTATTATGAAAAAGTGTCATATAATTCTAATTTGTGTCACATGATTTTCAATCAAATTTCAAACTCTCTTTTGAAATAAATTATCCATATCTCTCTAAGGCTTCTAGATGGCTTCCTTAACAAGCCACTATGTGAAAGAGAAACGAGCGAGCGAGAGAGAGAGAGAGAGAGAGAGAGAGAGAGAGAGAAGAAAT
>NW_006494910.1:7377959-7391717 GCF_000471905.2 Amborella trichopoda | reverse complement strand
AGAGAGAGAGAGAGAAAATATAAGGGAGTGGGGTGTCCTACTCTAGTGGGCACCAAGTGACCCTACACCCCATACAAGTGAGCTCTATGTGGTGGGGCCGCATTTACGCCCCTCCAACTTAAAGTGAATTTTAAAATTAATAAAATAATTTTTAGAAATATATAGGTATTTTATTTTTCTCTCTAAATATGTAAATTCCTAAAAACTCAATTTTAGCTCTTTTGAAAATCCTTTTTGATAAAATAAAATATCCAAAGCTATCTAAAAATTCATATTAACATTATAAAAATAATTTAATATAAAAAAATCATATTAATATTATAAAAATAATTTTATTTAAAATTAATTACTTTAAAATTATTTTAATGAGAATTGGATCCAACTATGTTAAGGAAAATTTGAATATACTGAGGCATTCCATCTCTACTAGTGACCATGTCCCACATTTACTTTATCAATCTGACCCAACAGCTCCCATGACCTACAGCTCATTGCAAGGGTTCATGATTGGACAATCAACGTTAGCCAATAGGTTATGAGAACATAGCCTTAGTCCATATATTATATGCTCCCCTTTAGGGATAAGCTTAGGTCACACAGACCTGTGCACACTTATTGCAATTGGTACCTGGGGGCTATCTCTCACACATGTACATGTCACACAATCGATAGTGTCTATTTTCTCATAAGATCATCATATGTACTTGTTGTATGATGGTCATGATAAGGATTTGGCCCTTGTCCCTTCAGTCCTACCTATTGCACACAAGGTTCACTATGTCCCTTGGTCAATACCCTAGACATCTCTCTAACCGCTTCAAGGGCTAACCTTACAAAACCTTCTAGGTTGTGCCATATTCCCAAGTCTATAAGGTTTTGGTTATCAACCCGGTCTAGCCCGTCAAGCCTAGTTTGACTCTTGGCATCAATATTTCTAACTTCGGCCCTTCTAGACCATACTCCCACTGGAGTTGATTATTCCACTAGTATAAATTTTTATCACATGGACTCGTAAGGCCTTTAAATGACCACAAATTTCCAACTCCTCCCACTTGACCTTTGAAGGGCATGTCATCATTCTTCCTCACACTGTCTCATCCCCATCTCATGTGTCTATTTAATAAAAACACTAGCCCCTAGCCCCTTTATAAAACGGTCTGTCCCTCCAAGTCTTATCACGTTCTGAACATGGTAGTGGTACACCTTGATGTGCTTGGACTTCTAATGAAATTTTTGCTCCTTAGCCACACAGATAATGGCTTCATTGCCGTGAAAGATACTTACACATGCGCATCGTATAAGCTCGAATTGTAATTGATTAAAACACTTATTTATTCATACAGCCTCCTTGTATGCTAGACAACATGCCACATATTGTTTCCATGGTGGATAATGCTACAACATCATGTTTCTTTGACTTCCAAGAAACATCATCTCCACGAAGCATGAATGCATATCCAGATGTACATATCATGTCATCGAGGTCACCTTGATAATACGTATATATGTACCCTTGCGCAGCAATTTTCGAATCCCCTCCATATGTGAAGGTATAATTTCGAATCACCTTGATAATAAGCATCTTAGATTTCTCTTAACTACCTTCCAATATTCAATCCCCAACTTATGATGGAACTGGCTAATCATACTCATTGCAAAAGACACGTCTGGATTTGTTATTGACATGGCATACATCAAAGATCCTACTATGTTGCGATAGGGTATTCTTCCCATGGCTTTTTTCTCATCCTCGTGTTAGGGAAACTTTTGTAGCCTAAGTTCATCTTCTTCTCAATAAGGGGTGGATATAGGCCTACACTTATCCATTTCAAACTTTTCCCATTTTCTTTTACAATAGGCTGACTAGGAACGTTGAATGGTTTGGTTTGCTCTATTACTTGTTTTCGTGTTGCCCAATACATATGAAGCTTCCCCTATGTTCTTCAAGTCAAAGTGTTGAGAAATGAATTCTTTTGTTTCCAACACAAGGGCCATAGAGCTACTAACCATTAGCATATATTCCACATAAAGCAATATGGACACAGCATCACTCGCACTTACCCTATTATAAATGCAATAGTTTTCCTCATTCAATGTAAACCCCATCTTAGACAGGCTTCTTAAAATTTGATGTACTACTGTCATGATGCTTGTTTAAAGCCATAAAAGTTTACTAACTAGGTTGCCCTTCCCTTTCTCTATGAAACCATTAGGTTGTTTCATGTAAATCTCTTCTTCTAATTCCCTATTCTATCACAATCCTAATGGCTGGAACTTTGTAAAGGGATAAAAGACTTCATCATAGTCAATTCCTCCCTTCTAGGTGAACTCCTTGGACTACTCCAACCTTATATTTCTCTAGCTTCCCATTTGAGTTCAATTTATTCTTGAAGACTCATTTGCACCCAACAAGCTTTTAGTTATAAGGTAGATAAACTAGTACCCAATTATGGTTTTGGGTTATGTTATTGTATTCCTCATTCATCGCTGCTACCCAATGGTTCTTTTCAAGGGGAGTTATGGCTTCTTTGTATGTGTTTGGCTCCTAGTTTGGTTCATCCCCAATTCCTTTGTAGAACTAACCCTCGTAGGTAAAAAACTTAGGTTGTCTGTTAATGTAGTTGCTCCTCATAAGGGGATGTGGTTTGAGTTCACGAGACACGACATTGTCACTAACCATCTTATAGAGATCGACCTTCTTGTGACTAGTCTTTTCTTCCAGCAACTCATCCTCAAAGAAGTGGGTATGCGTGCTTTCTATGATAGCTCATTTTCAAGGTTGTATAATTTATACCCTTTACCGTGGTCTGGGTAACCAATAAGATGCATTTAATGGTCTTCGAATCAAGTTTGGTATTGTTTTGATATAAGATTAGGACATGGGCAGAACAACTCCACACTTTAAGATGCTTAAGGGCCAGAGCACAACCAGTGAATATCCATAAGGAGTAGTAGGAGCAACCTTAGTGGGTGTGAGGTTAAGAATGTATCCCGTCGCCAATACTGCTTCTCCCCAAAAGTCAAGGGAGAGCTTTGCATGTCGCATCATACTTATCACCATCTCTACTGTGGTCCTATTCCATATCTTGGCTACCCCTTTTTGTTCAGGTGTGTAGGTCATGGTGTATTGATGTATTATTCCATGCTCTACACACATATCTGGAAGTAGCACAAGTGACGAAGCCTAAGTCAGGACGACTGGCGCTGAATAGAGAGGTGGCGCAAGCATAGGGGCCTAAGCTGAGGAATAATACAGCTAGATTTGAGGAATGACATGGACTGGTGGAGTGGGAGCTGATAAGCCATGACCAGTTGGGTTTGAAGCTGAGCATTTGCCTCAGTAGATAAGAATCCAGTGACTTGTGGGTTTTAGACTCTAGATTGACTAACTAAATTGGGTTGACCACAAGATTCAATGGGACCCTAACCATGCCCATGGGTCGGGACTAGAGGTGAGTCAATATAATTGGTGATGTCGGCACATCGAGGGGGTGGACTGGATTTGATTATGTTAGTCAAGGGCAAAAGATGCCCCCTGACCTTGACTCGGATGCTGGTTTGAGACCCGAGATGGGTCACGGGGTTGGGCAAGGCCAATGCATCGTAAGAAGTCTCTGACCTCGGGTAAGTCCCTAAGATACTTGATTGAGAGGGACTCATAGTCCATAGAATTGGTTGAAGATGCACCTCAGTGAGTAGAGGGCTAGCTTGATGAACTCTTGGGTTAGGAGAAGATGCCCGACTCACTAGTTTTCCTTGGTGGCTAGCTTGGTTTGGGTCCTAACTTGGCTGATCCCTAACATATTGTTTATTAGGTTTAAGAGGAATGTTAACCTCATGTGAGTCAATTAACTTAAGTTTCGCATTTTGCATCTTTGTCTTGCCTTGGTCACGTCAACTTACTAGTTAGTAGTACTCTTAAGTCTAGCAAGATAGCCTGCTTCGTGAGTTCATCATTCAGGTTGCTATGGATTTTACTGACCTGGTGGCCCTTAGAGTGTGTCTTTGAGGAACTTTGACTTGGTTGGGTTTGTGTCTCGCCTTGAGTAAGTCAAGGTCTAGTTGATCACTGATAAGATGAAATCTAATCTAAATATATAAGAGAAGAGAAAACCATAAGTCTATATTTATTTCTTCTTCTTCTTTTTTAGTAAAGATAAAGATCCTTTTGAAGAGCTAAAGTCAAAATTTTTAAATCATGTAGATCATATTAAAAATAGGTAAAATCAAATCAGAAGTGATAAAGCAAAGAAAGAACTAGGTTCTAATTCTTTTATTTTTTATATTACTTTAATTTTATAGGATTTACAGAAAAATACTGGAAATCATAGGGGATCAACATTTATTTGGAAAATGGGTTGCCTTAAAAATTATTCGGCAATCTATACTACGCGACACGGCAGTGTTGTGCAGCCGTGAGATATGTCGTGTCGTGCAGCATGACCCATTTTGTGTCATGCGTCACAGTGGACCTCGGATCGAAATTCTAGTGCCTTTTGAGATTTTTTTTTTGCCTCTATATTTTTCTTTTTTTTCATGAAAACAACTACTATAAAATTTCAAGGAGTGTTTGAAAATAAATATACACAAATTTGAAGCTCAAGGACCCACGGTTGGCGTCAAACTGTTTATGCTTAGAGTGTCACAGATATTAGAACAACATCAACTCAAATACCATGCGAAATGAGTTAATTTATAAAATAGTAGAGAGAGTGGGGTCGCTCAATAAATGGGCTCATAAACGTCACATATCTATACGGATCAGGTTCTTTTCTGAGTCCACTGGCAGTCAACTTCAAAAATTTGTGTATAAGGCTTTAAAATAATTCTAAACTTTTAAACAAATCTAAGAATGAAGAAATAATCATAAAAATAAAATAAAACAGAAAATTAAAGAAAAACTATGTAAATAAATTAAAATAAAAGCGAGAGAAAGAGCACAAACCTGAGAAACATAGAGTTGGGGCCTATATCAAGGCTGCGAGTTAATTTACACTTTTTAATGCCTTCTCTTGCCTTCTTGAAGCATGGTTCTAAAGTTTTTAATCTAGGATAACTTTTTTCTAAAGTTTGATCTTGATTTTTAAGGGATTTTTTGGAGGATTTTGGCTTAAGGAATTTTTCCTAAGGCTTTCTAAGGTTTTTCCTATTTTTCTCACAATTTTGGGATTTTTCCTATTTTCCTAGGTGTTTTGGATGAAATTTTTATGTTTCTAGGATTTCTAGGATTTATCGTAATTATCTAGGAATTCTTTTAACTTTCTTGGGGAGATTTTCTATTTATCTGGGAATTTCCCAAGGATTTTTCTAGGGAGTTTTGGTGTATTTTCCAATACATTTTTTATGCTCGAGAAATTTGAGGGAAACAATAAAAATAGCAAGGAGCAAAGCTAAATACAAGCATAAGTTAGAAACCTACGGTTTCTTCTCCATACCTCAAGCCAGAATCCAAAAGCCTAAGCTTTTCTCTCTTTGAAATTTTAAAAATCATGCGGAATTGACCCTCTCAAGGCCCCACACAACTTATATTATAATTCAACGCTCAACGACATTACATGTATATACAATGATTAAAATGACCTATATATCATACCTTAAACTTAAATTCATAATGACAAATTTCCCTATTGTGAATAGTACCTATGAATAGTACTCATAAATAGTATTTGTGAATAATACTTATGAAATAAATGAAAAAATATAAAAACCCTAGAATTTCTAAATCTAAAAAACCTTAAAATTAAACATTAAAATTAAAATCAAAATATACATCATTTAAAATTGAATAGAAATTAAAAAATATATAATTTTTCCCTCCATCATTCTCCCCAGGTTGGAAAAAACTCGTCCTCGAGTTTTAAAGTGTGCTAAGATGAATTCAGCATCCTTATTTTTCATTGTTGGTTCAAATATTATTTGTCGTAAAGATAATTCCTCAAGAAATAGATCATGATATATATAATAAGGAATCAAGGCCGCAATTTACAGATTATGAATCGACCATGCTTTCACTGCACTACCCTGATTCCAATGCCCTAAATCTCTTGAATTCTCCACCACTTCAATATTAATGAGATCTTCAAAGGTCGATTTGGATTAGCCCTTCTGCTGCCTTATCTCCATATTCTTCACCCTCTTCCAAAATCTCTTTATCATCATCTTGATCCTTATCATAGATCGCATCTCCTAAAAGATCTGGATGTTCATCTAAGTATATATCAATGATTGGTGGTGAGTTCCAGTCAACAAACTGCTGACTTTCCATATAATATGTGTAAAAATAAAAATATCATTCTTCAAATTGAGGGTCTTCGCTACGATCTATGCAAGCTCGACTGTGATCTACGCTTGTTCTCTAAAATCATGTCCTGACCTTCTTTGTCTGGGTCTTCTCTATGATCTATTCAAGCTCAACTGCGATCTATGCTTGTTCTCTAAAATCCTGTCTTGACCTTCTCTGTCTGGTTCTTCTCTGCAATCTATTCATGCTCGACTTCTATCTATGCAAGCTCGGCTCTGGGTAACCGTTCTGTCACGGTCCAGCGCAGAAACCCCCAAATCTAAAAAAAGAAAGACAGAAGTCTAAGAGAGAAAGCAAGAAATCGATCAAGAGAGGGAAAGTACTCAGATTTTAGAGGGAGACGTGGACATGTTCATCGTGCCAGCCTGAGGTTGCCATTGAATAACTGTTGCAGAAAATTAGAGGAGCCGTGTGAGTTACGAGTTACCTCAGAGCATTAAAAACACTGGAATATTTTCCTCCCTTCTCTCTCTACCATTTTCTCTCTGATCGCCTCTCCCCCTCATTGAAGCACTCTCTTTCTTTAACCCCCTCTTGTTTCTCTCTCTACGTTCTCTTTTTGACGATCTGTTTCTCTCTCTAACCCTCTTCTATTTTACTGATTTCTTTCTCCTACGCCTCCCCCTTTACACCTCTCTCTACTCCCTTCTTGCCTTAGAGAAAGAGTCTCGTTGCTTCTCTCTGAATAGTGGGTTCTTCTTGGATAGCATTTCCAAGGCTTCCGCTACATGGCCTCAAGAAAAATTTCCACAAACCTTAACCTGATTTCCCATCTACTTGCATGCTTCATAACTGCAGAGATCTATCTATCTGTTATCTTTTATTCAGATGCTCAAAGCCCTAATGCATGTTGTTGTTTACTCGAGGGGTTGGACTTAAAAAGGAAACCTTCAAATCCAATGTCATGGTGAATATGCTCGCTATCTCCGTTGGAGTTGCTATCGTTGCCTATAAGGAAGCTCGATTTTATTCATGAGGGGTTTTGTTCCAATTGGATGTTGTGGCTTTTGAAGCTACCCACCTGGTTTTGACTCAGTTCTTGCTTACTTCACATGGCAGATCATCTCATGGATCATCATCTATCGCACCTACTCTCTGCTTCGTCCCCCCTCTTTCTGATATTTGCTTGATATTCGTCACATTTAGGCCTTATATTGTTATCCTCATCACCTGACCCCACACGTGGAACGCGAAAGTGAAAAGGCTTGTACTCGAGATCCGCTTGGGCTGAAAGATCACTGTCTTATCCATCATTGAGGCTTGCAAATTGTTGCGCTAGCTGTTGTAGTTGCCTTTCAAATTCCTTCATTCTGTCATCCATAGGATCACGGAGTGAATATATGAAAACCCCCTTCTATTGCCCCTTCTCGCTACCATAAGTTCGTCGAAATCACAAACCCTAGGCAAATAATCAACCAAAATTGCTGAAATCAACAAGATCTAAGTTGTTTTGATAAAACTTTGGTCAAAAGCAGCAAACCCTAAACCCTACTATAATTTCCTCTCTTTATTATTGAACTAGTGGACCAAAAAAAAAGTGGTGCTACAGTAACTTTCATGTAGATCGCGGTTTCTGATACCACATGATGTAGGGAAATTTAAGAAAAACAATAAAAATAATAAGGAGAAAAGCTAAACACAATCAAAAGTCCAAGAAACCTAGGGTTTCTTCTCCATACCCCAAGCTAGGGATCCAAAAGCCTAAGCTTTTCTCTCTTTGAATTTCTAAAATTCATGTGGATTGACCCTCTCAAGGCCCCACACACCTCTTTTATTATAATTTAATGTTCAAAGACATTACATGTCCATACAATGATTAAAATAATTTATATATCCTAACTTAAATTTTATAATGATCAATTTACCCATGTGAATAGTACCCATGAATATTAATCAAGAATAGAACTTTTGAATAATATTCATGAAATAAAACAAAAGAACTATAAAAACCCTAGAATTCCTAAAAAAAAATATATCCTAGATATAAATCCTAAAACTAAAATCAAAATATATATCCTTTAAAGTTGAATAGAATTTTACAATAGGTATAATTTTCTTCCGTTAATTTCTAGGATTTTTGAGGGGTTATTATTAGTCTTCACTAGTGTTGTGGTTGAAATAATTCAATCTAATCTCCAAGTTCTCATAGGATTAGGTTTAGGAATTTTTTTGGAATTTTTAGATTTTTAGATTGCCTAAAACTATTTTTAGAAGGCAAAAGGGGGAGGGTCTAGGTCCACTGAGCCTGCACGAGGTGTGACTAGACACAATACGAGGGGCCTCGCACGGCGTAATCCCATGATATTTTACTAATTCCTCCCCTAAAAATTTTGGGGGTTCTAACTTTTGATCCATAAGTCTGATTCAAGTGATTTGTGGATCATTAGAAAGCTCTCGGGTTCTACTAAGACTTACGGTAGGTTTTGGATGGTTTGGTACATTTAAACTAGGTCTAAGCCAACTATGGCTTACTAGGATTTGTGTGGTCCCTCATAAACATGGTTTTTAGGGATTTCCGTAGCCCTAATTTCAAGGGGTCTACATTCTCATAAGTGGGAGATGATACATAAGTGATTTATTCTTCCATTTCAATAGGAAAGCATCCTTGAGAAGACCGGTCATAGCAATTTAACCATAACTTTTGACTGTCAACTTATAAACAAAGAAAGTGGTGACATACCCACCTTAGCCAATAGGGACTAAAACCAAGCACTTACTCATTTCAGAGGCATAAAGTGTTTGTTTAAGGACTATACATTTTTCATTCGTCATTTCTAGCATGTAGTCCACAACACCCAAAATGTTAGTCTTTTAGTTTCTTCCCATAAAATTGTGTTGCTTATCGAGCCCCACAAGTTTAAAGCTATGGTATGCATCTTTGGTGTTTGACACATGGGTTCTAGCACTAGTGTCAAAGCACTAAGATATTCCCTTGTGTTCAACTAGCATACTCTCAAATATCACACAGGCATGTTCCCTATTACCGACATTGTTCCTATTAAATCTGTAGTTCTTAGCAATGTGACCAATTTTTTTGGAGACATAACACTGCCTTTTCTCTTTTCTAGGCTATTATTTTATAGTAATCTCTTCCCCTTTCTATTTTCTAAATTATTATTTGTACTATTAAATTTTCCTTTTTCCTTGTTTAGTTTTAGAATAGGGTTTTGAGTTTATCATTTGCACCAAATATTTTGGTGTCAGTGCATCACGGGTTTTCTTTCTCTCTTCCTCGGCTTTCAGCAAGGTCACGAGCTCCTCTAGCTTTGGAGCAATCTCTCGAGCAGCAAGAGAGGCCACAAATACCTCCCATGAGGCGAGGAGAGTATTCAATAGTTGAACCACTTGCATGGGTGCATTCGACCACATGTTGATTGCCTCCAATTTGCGAGTTACGGCTCTAAAAGTGTGCACGTATTCGGTACTCTTCCCACCTTTGGGCATCTTCAAATTGTTGTATATTTTCATGACAAGAGTCTTTCTAATGAGGGATGGATCAACAAATTCCTTCTCGAGCCTCTCATGCATGGATTTTGAGGTTTTGATAGTCTCATACTTTAAGGCGTAGGAGTCAGGCATAACCATGAGAAAGATATGCCTAGCAAGCATAGTTTTTCCCTCCCACTCGCTACATGCATCTCTTCTAGCATGGGATGCATTCCCTCCAGGCTGAGATGGAGGAGTCTCAGTGAAGACCTCATGCAAACTTTCATCATAGAGTACATAGCCAATCTTGCGCTGCTATGAGGAATAGTTTATTCCATCAAATCGTTGGGTCTTCAAAATTCCATCTATAAATATTTTAGTTGTCATGTTGTCTTTACCTAAGAATGCAAAAAGTTCAAAAAGAAAAAAAGAATGTGGTAGCAAGAAACTCTCACTCTGATAACAATGAAAGAGGACCTTGTGATGTAGCTAAGTATGTATAGTTTAAAAATTTTCTTTCTTTTTCTTATAATGCTAGCTAGAACACTTACATGGATCCAAGAATTAAAGTCTTAAGTTCAAGAAATAAGAAAAATTCAAAAATTTTCTTTCTTTCCTTATAATACCAGTTAGAACACTTACATATATATCCAAAAATTATAGTTTTAAGTTCAATAAATAAGAAAAAACAAGAATAGAATTCTCACTTGTTGCCACCTTACAAAACTTATTTTATTACAAAAGAAAAAATAACATTAATGAAAATTGAGAACAAAAAAGGACAAGTAGCAAAATATCAAACTAGATGCCAAAGGATTACCTCCAATGCACTTGGTATACCCCACACTGGGTCTCCTCCAACAATGGTGTGTGGGATCTTGGTCTTTCTTTGAATCTCAGCAAAAGTGAAGCTTTGGCTAAAAACCTTACACAAGGTATGAGAGCATGAGCATATGGACAATGGCGGTGATAAGGTTTACGACGATGTTATGGTTTCTGGTAGACCCGTTAACCGTAACATGAATGGATCTGTTTTTGGAATCATGAGGAGACGATATTACAAAAAAACATTATGAGAATGTTACGACCTCTCGTAGTGGTGGTTTCAAGGTTGATGTTGTTGGAGATGTTGGTATTGGACTTTATGTTCGCGTTTCACCGGAAGCAAATTCGCGTGTAGGCAGTGTTGTCTGTCTTATCATTGACTCTATCTATTTATTGATTCATTAGCTTGGCTCGCTCCCTCTTTTTCCAAGAATTTTTTATCTGAGCCTTCCATTTCCGTCTAATGACCCGGCCTCCCCAAGCTATTCCATTGTTTGGGCTCCCTTTCCTCCCTTTAATGGGGCTCCTCCTAGTCTCACAAGGTTGGGGCGTGCCTCTTTTCTTTTGGTCTCTTAAGGGCATTCCCCTTCTTACAATTTTAGAGAGGGTGAGAGAGAGAGATGAGCATAAAGAGAGGGTGACATGTTTGTTTTAGGGTATTTTCGATACTTTTATCCCCAATGCGAATAAGGAGTAAGCCAATCGCAACATAAGCCTGCGAGCGCCAAAATGCATGCAGACTACGGAAGCATTTTTGAAATAAACCCTGATCCAAAGAATGTTTTTGAAAGGCAATATATGGGTCTCAAAAATCATGTGGAGGTAGCACTTGACTCCTTAAAGACACCCGCCAAGTATTGTCACGATCCGACGACATTAAGGTGGATCAAAGACAAAACCAGTTTTCAGGTTCGGCCTCTAGCAAGCTGAAAATGCACCTCATAACTACAACCCTATCACCGGAGCTTCTGCTAAACACCATACCACTTCAATTGGATTCAGAAGGTCTGTAAATCTCGAGATACCAAATTTTAACTCATTCGAACACTTCTGGACCATCTTGTGGCTAACTTACCCAAAAAGGGTGGGTTACACACTATTCTGGTACCCCCTCGGTGAACCAGTTTCCATTTACAGAAACTATGTAATATGAGTTCAAGATCACCTTTAAAAGGTCAAAACTTCTTCATCTTAAGTCGAATTGAGCTCAAATTTCAAGAGGATCTTTGTCTTGTCACCGCGCACATTTTGATATGTGGTACGACCCATGACGTGACCCAAGACGGAATAAATCTTAGAGAGAAACCGCTTAAGAAAACTCATTCTTTATAGATTTTTGCAAAGAGGAGATCCCTTCAATCGAACGGTTATATCACGAAGCCCCGACCATGGATCGACTTGAAAATGGATCTGTCGCAAGAGTGACGTCAAGGGCTTCAATCCAAAGTAAACATCATACGTGATAAGTGATCGAAAAGGCTGTATATCGAGCTTCCAAGAAATGGTATTTTTCAGCAACGGGAATCCATATTCTGGCCAATTTCCTCAATTCGAAAAGTGACTATCCAGTCATCAGATCGAGCCATTCTTGTCACCAAGTGACTGTGGTAACTTCCCCGTCATTCCACAATGAAAAGATCGAACTAAAACGCTAAGAAATGAACTCCTTATCTTTCGATGGATTTCACCAAGTGCTCAACGCATCGATTCAAGGATCAAAAGATATGTCAAAACGATTGCCTTGCCAAGACCATCACTTTCACGACAATTCTTTTTACAAGAAAGAATCGAAACGGGCCCCCAATGACCACCATAGCCTATGGCCCCTTTTTAGGGACCATCTTGCCATTTTCGAGATTCTGGGTAAAGTACAATAATCATTTTGCCCCAAAAAAGGGATTCAAATTTAATTCATAGAAAATGTAACTTTTAACCATTTTAGTTAGTTTTAGGCATCCACCATTGTTTCAAAGGGAGTGCTATATAAGCATTTGTAACCCTAACTCTAATGGGAAGGGAAAATTAATGAGATTTTGGCCTTTAAACTCAAAAATCAAAAGAGTTTCCGTTGGTCTTGACAATATGTTTCTCTACCCTTTTCACTCAAGAAGAGGAGAGAGAAAAATTTTCCCAATAATCTACTACCTCTATAACATCTCTCTCTTCACTTGGAATCTCCCACTTCTCACTTGGAACTCTTCATTCCAAACATAGCCATCAGTCCGATCCAAGGGTCTCACTAGGTAACCCTTCACCATGTCTCTCTTTTCCTCTTTCTTTTTTCTCTCCTCTCTCTTTCTCTTGTCTCTCTTGTCTCTCTTTCTCTCTTTTCTCTCTTTCTCCTCTCTTCTTCTCCTTTTTCTCTTTCTTCTCTCTCTTTCTCTCCTCTCTCTCACGGCTAACCGAGCCGACGATAAAGCCATCAACCCACCTTCTTTCTCTCTCTTCTCTCTCTTCTCTCTCTTTCTCTTTTCTTCTTTTCTTTTTCTCTCTCCTCTCTCTTTTTCCTCTCTCTTCTCTATCTCTTTCTCTTCTATTCTTCTCCTCCTCTCTTTTTCTCTCCTTCTCTCTCACGGCGTTGACCCGCCTTCTTTCTCTCTGTTCTCCCTCCTTCTCTCTTCTCTCTCTTTCTCTTCTCTTTTTCTCCATCTTTTCTCTCTCCTCTCTCTTTCTCCTCTCTCTTCTCTCTTCTCCTCTCTTCTTCTCTCTTCTCTCTCTAAGTTCGATCGATGGTTAAGCCGTCAGTCCCCTCTTTCTCCTCATTGCTTCTCATTTTTCTCTCTCTTCTCTCTTTCTATCTCCTCTCTCTTTCTCCTCTCTCCCTCTCTTCTCTCTCTTTCTCCTCCTTCTCCTTCTTCCCTTTCTCTTTCTCTCCTTCTCTCTCACGACTAACCGAGGCGGCAGCTAAGCTGCCCTCTGCCTTCTTTCTCACTCTTCTCTTTCCTTTCCTCTTCTCTCTCTCTTTCTCTTCTCTCCTTCTTTTATCTCTCCTTTTGTCTTTCTCCTCTCTCTCTCTGCTCTCTCTTTCTCCTTCCTTTTTCTCCTTCTTCCCTCTCTTTTCTCTCTCTTTCTCTCTCTCATGACTAATCAAGCTAGCAGCTAAGCCGTCGACCTGCCTTCTTTCTCTCTCTTCTCTCTCTTTCTCTCTTCTTTCTTTCTTTCTCTTCTCTTCTTCTCCTTCTTTTCTCACTACCTCTCTCCTCTCT
>NW_006494910.1:7353259-7375759 GCF_000471905.2 Amborella trichopoda | reverse complement strand
CCTATTTCTTATTCTCTCTTTCTCATCCTCATCCTATTCCATTCTCTCTGACCTCTTCATTCTCTCTCTTCTATCTCTCATGAAATTCCTCCTTTTATGTACTTCTTCAACCCCACATCATCTCCCCTATCATCATCTCACCAATAACACTCGGTTACATTTATTCATTTCATTTCATTTATTTATTCATTCAGATGTCTATATGAGGACGTTTGACAAGACGGTGCTGAAAGGCTGTTGAATTGGCAAATAGCCCCATATCATCCCACCTTTCGATATAATGTCTCCAATGATAAGACAAGGTCTTCTGACCCACTTGTGTGGTGACCTTATATATGTGTGTTCATGAGCGGCGGAGTGCAAAGCAAGGAGGCTAACGTCGAACCAGCCTCAGGTTAGGGGGGCTTTTCATCGTGATCGAAGAGGGCACCCACAAGACCCCCGAGTGTGTCAAGAACCCACCGTGAGGTACGTCCCACCTCACACTTCACAATCCTCTATAACCAGTTGGTACATGTTCGCACGTGAACCCCACACACTGTGGTTCTCGAGAGAGCGATCTCGAGCAGGACCCAAATGCAAGTCCCCGTGCAATTTCACTACCCGACAAAATCGAGGCACCCAACCAGCTTGGTGACTCTACCGATGACATCCCTACCCCATCGTCGGTTTAGTCTACTTGCCAAGCACCCTTCTCTTCTCACACACACACAAGTCTCTGAGATTATTTAATCGCTACATTCAGATTGGGGATTTCATTACTCCACACTCGTGAGTCCGTCCCAAGGGGCGAAGTCTCGTGAACATCGCTCCCCACTTTTCTCTCAAGTGTAGATCAAATCTCGCGCTCTCGGATTCTCACCAGGCTTAGGGTAAGGAGGGACCTTCAAGTCCCTTCCTCCCTATCTACCGATATCAACGGACCTCCGGTTGATATCACTTGCATTGGTGGCACTACAACCACCTCTCACAGCATTCACCAGGTTATTGGCAGGTCACTTATCAATACTTCTGCTTGGGGCAGCCGAAAGGCCACCCCTCTATCTTCTGCAACAGGCAGAATGTCTATCATTGCCTCTGTGGGTCGTCGTACGGCCACCCCCCACTCTCAGTCACTCCGAGCCACTACTTTTGGTGGTTCAACACAAAAAGAGAGCTTCAAAGCCACTCCCTCTCACTCACTTTTAAGAACTAGCGACTCAGCCACCAGGTCCACATCTCGGGACAGCCCCAGGACTCCCCCGATTCACCATCACAAGCTGGGTCTCTTGGGATCTGGCCCCAAACACGTAGGCAACCCAAAGGTTGCCTCACCAAGCATATTGCATCTCTATCCCTCAGCTCAAGGTGGCACCAAATCCACACCTCCACGAGCACGTGGGCAATGAACCCCCACGTCGACCCCACTCGCACATCTCTGCACATCCCATGAAGGGTGGTCACAAGTCCACTTCATCTTGCACAATAGCTCGTGGGACCAGCATTCTTCACTTTGGGCCATCTGATCGAGCCCCAATCGACCCCAAAGCCACCCAGAAGCCCTCTGTAAGTTGTGCACATGCACGTGACCCACAAATTCCCTCAAAAGTCAAGGGTAAAGGTCGTTGGTGCGTGCCCGATCCCCTGTATACTCCACCTATTCAGCCAAGACCATTGGCCACTTGGTACTCGAAGACGTTTCCACCAAGTACTCTTCTCCAGTCCCCTCAGCAAACCCTCATGACCATTGGCTCTCAAAAGCAACTTTGGGTAGAGCTCCAATGGTCAAGAAAGTTCAATCTCCCCCATCTTCCCTGGCCAAACCAAGGTCATCCAAAGAAGCCACGAAACTGGCTCTCTCCAGTCCTCACTCCTTGTTGCGACTGATGGAGCCAACCGTCTGTAATCCCACTCTTAGTTCCAGCTTTAAGGAACTTATACTGGAACTTGATAATCAAGTATAAGAAGGGTGTGCGACTCATGCAAAAGGAGAGGCTCAGAACACCTACAGTGCCCGAACCTGTCAAACCCCTTAAAGAGAATCCCTTCTACCCTTTGTAGATGGCGATGGAATCCAAAATAAGAAAAAGGAAGCAATGCATGGTGATTGAAGTCGTCGAAGGTGACCCCAGCCACCAAAATCGATGGTCCCAAGATCGTCGCTAACCGATGACGACCCTGTCTATCATTGGAGCCCAAGCTCAGTCGACGCACACCCAACTCCTTATGAATGGCCTCCCTGACCGAGTCACCCGGTGGCATAAGACCTCTGCTATGCTTGATGCCTCCTTCCCCGAGGAGAGAGTTGAGGTCATGGTTCTCAATCAGACTAATGAGGAGCCTCAAGATCTCATAGCCCAGCTCGAAGAAGTTATCAACCGAATGGTTGAGAGGCTTAATCAGTTAGAAAATGCTAGACCTCCGACAAACTCATCCCACCATGCGGCCAATTCTCCACAGCTACGCCATTCCACAGATGAGCTCCCCAGGCAACCTCCTCCACCACCGAATTATGGCTATCCCCTATTGTCATCTCAAGCTCTCCCTCATCTAGTTACACAGGCTGATATTGATGCCATGGTCAACAATAGGCTACAAAAACAAATAGATTCCCTGGATGCGAGAGACAGCCCTTTACCAAAATCCCTATCTCACATTCATCAACTAATTGCCATTCACGGTGAATTACCAAAAAGGGAGACTCCCAGTCTTCAATGATACTGGATCACCCCATCAGCATATTGCATATTTTACGTCAGCATGTCAAGAAACAATCGTTGATGGTAGACTCCTTCTCCGTCAATTCGTATAAACCCTAGACAGGCCGGCGTTTAGATGGTATGCCCATCTCCCTCCAAACTCTGTTCAAACCTGGGAAGAGATTGAGAATTTGTTTTACAAGCATTTCTATGAGGTTGAGAGGGAAGTACTAATCATAAATCTACTTACCATGACTCAAGGCCCAGATGAACCCATTGATCAGTTCGTCGTCAGATGGAAAGACTTGGTTGCACATCAAACCACCTTATGCTGGAGATCGACGCGGTAACGACTTGTGTCCATAATATGCGGCCTAAGATCTCATTGCAAGTTGAAGCCTCAAATCCCACTACTATTTCGGACCTAACTTCCAAGGCGGTCTACATTGAAAGCTTGTTTAAACATCATGGAGGAACCTAGTCGTGAACCTCAGATGTCGGAGCCAATCGGTATGCCAACAATAATCGCAATAACCGTTGAGCCAATCAACAAAGAGGGATAGTTAGTGCGGTAGTTACTATCTCCACCCCCAAGCAGGCTGTTGACCAAACCCCTCTCTAGACTTTGGACACTTCCAGGGGCTTAGTACCTTTGAAAACTCAGGAGACCTCCCAACAAGGGCAAACAGTTGCAATCCTATAATAGGGTGCCACCACCCCAAGGCCTCTCTATCAAAGGGCCTAGTGGGAAGAAAAGAGGAACGAAGTCTATAGGTTCGACAAGGAGTGAGTCCCAACACTCCTCCAAATGTTACTGGACTAATAAATGATTTCCCTTCCTGGCAAAGAGGCCTGACGAAGCCGAACTGGTACATAGCACTAGATATTGTGCATATCAATGGATGTTGGGGCATCCAGTCCAAGATTGCTTCACTCTCAAGGACCACATTGAGGCGCTGATTCAGAAAGGCCAAATACAGCTGGATAGCCTCAAGAACACATATGGGACCACTGAAGCCTCCCACATGATCGTAGTCCAGGAAGAAGAGTGAGTTCAAGGGATGCTTCCCCACGAGGTACCTCTCGATCTTCTCCCTGCCATATTCACCATGATAGTCCAAGATGGAGTTATCTCCCTTGTCTATCATTGTAGCCCAGGCACATAGTTGGAGGGACTGAGGATCTTTGGTGCCCATACCACCAAATAGTAGGCCACGACATATCTCAGTGTTTGGGATTCCAAGCCCTAATCAAAGAGAAGATAAGAAAAAGGTGAATTGCCATCAAAGTCTCAATCCCGAGTCCCCAAACACATGCTCAAGAACCTAGCCCGGTGATATAAGAGGTCACTCAAGGACCAATTTCACGTGAAAGTGCACCTCCTGAGTCTCTTGATTCTGATAGGCCCTCTACTACGCAGCCTTGCAAGCCTACTGAGGGTGAAGCAGAATGAAGTTCATGAAGAGGGAGGCATTTCATCAAGCAAACACAGCACCTAAACCTCTCTCACCAACCAGCTCTTGTCAATAAGAAAGGAAAAGTTAGGCGGGCTACACAAGTTGCTCTACGAGAGAGAAGACTACTCATTGAAGCCGTATTCCTCCCACCTGTTCCGCGTTTGTCAATTTTGCAGGATTTCCTCCCTGAACGGATCGCATTGTCTGATGATGACTAAGGTCCAGACTTGCGAACTGATCAGGAAATCATCCCAAAGGGAACAGCTGTCCATGTCTCTGCCCACTCGTCCGACAAAGGTGAGGACTTAAAAAGCACCCCTCAATGGTCCATGCAAGGTAAAGACCTTAAAGATTCGCTACCCACGTCCGATAAAGGTGAGGACTTAAAAAGCGTCCCTCAACTGTCCATGCTGAGTAAAGACCTTAAAGATCCCCTGCCCACGTCCGATAAGGGTTATGACATAAAAGGAACTCCGATCACATCCAATAAGAGTGAAGACGTTAAAAGCCTCTTTGAGTCCAATACAGGTGATGACCCCAAATGCTACCTAGCTCTGTCCAACTTGAGTGATGACCCTAAAAGCTCTCTTCCCTCTTCTATCCTCGATTCTTTAAACCTCGCTTCTCTCCTCCCACGTCTCTCAAAAGTTACTCTTCCCAAACTTTGAGGCCCTTCACCAGGCTACCCAAATTCCTCAAGACTCTTCCCCCTCATCACCTAAGCCTTCCCCTTTTGACCCAAAATTTCATCAACTCATCCAAATTGCTCCAGATTCATCCCTCTCGTATTCTGATCCCCCTCTTCTTGATACCGACCCTTCTCAGGTTAGGCGAGAGGTCGAGATGATTACTATGTCTCGCACTACTGAGACTCTAGTCAAAGTAGGAATGGCAAGGGAGTTAAGGACTCTTGATCAAAGAGCAGAAGCATTCGAAGTTGGGGAAAGGACCTCTGACCCTCTAAAGGCCGATGAAGTAGGAGTCAAAGAAGCCCCCGAATTATTGGAAGATGGTGAATAGGCCACAACTGCCGATTTAGAAGAGATGGGTGATGACACTGACCCAAGGCCAACCTTCATTTCAGTAATCATGTCACTAAAAGAAAAGGAGTATGCCATGTTCTTAAGAGTAAATCGATATGTCTTCACCTGGCATTATCATGAGATGCCCGGCCTCAACCCTCAGATTGTAGTCCATCGACTTGGTATTGATTCATCTTTTAAACATGTAAAGCAGAAATCAAGGAGGTTTCAATCAGACCTTGAAATTCATATTGATGCCGAGATAAGCAAGCTCAAGGGAGCGGGCTTCATCCGAGAAGTCAAATACCTGAAGTTGTTAATTAATGTTGTAGCAGTCAAGAAGAAAAATGGGTAAATCAAGGTATCCATCGACTTTCGTGACTTGAATGTTGCATGTCCAAAAGATGACTTTCCACTTCCCTTCACCGAGATGCTCATTGAATCCACGACACATTTTCAAGCCTTTTCCTTTATGGATGAGTACTCCAAGTACAATCATATAAGAATGGCACCTGAGGATGAGGAGGCGACTGCTTTCTTGACCCCTAAAGGAGTTTTTTGTTACACAATGATGCCTTTCGGATTAATGACATAGGTGCCACATATCAGCGAGCCATGACTACTTTTTTTTATGATATGTTGCATAAGGAGGTAGAATGCTACGTTGAAGACCTGGTGGTGAAGTCGGAAGAGAGGAGGACCCACATTCGGGACCTCGAGCGGGTGTTCGAGAGGCTTCGTCTTCATTAGCTCAAGATGAATCCTTTAAAGTGTGCTTTCGACATGCAATTAGAGAAGTTCCTGGGATTCATTTTCAGGTATCGAGGATTGGAGATCGAGCCTGTTAAGATTAAAGCAATTCTGAAGATACTGCCACCTACAAATCTCTGATAGCTTAGGTCTCTTCAAGGCAAGCTTGCCTACATCTGAAGATTCATTGTCAATCTCTCAGGATGTTATAGACCCTTTACACTCCTGTTGATAAAAGATGTACCCTCTATTTGGGATGAGACATGTCAATAGCCCTCGAAGATATCAAGAATTATTTGTTGAACCCCCCGGTGTTATCTACTCATGTGCCCAGGAAGCCTCTCATCTTATATGTGACCGCACTCGACGAGTCTCTTGGCGCACTCCTCGTGCAGCATAATGAAGAAGGGAAAGAAACTGCTTTGTATGACCTCAGTCGCAGGATGCAAGGGGCTGAGAAGAATTAATCCTCAATCGAGAAAATGTACCTAGCCTTAAACTTTGTGATCCAAAAGCTCCATCAATGTTTGCTTGCCCATAAAGTCCAACTCATTTCATGAGCTATACTGATTAAGTTCCTTATGTCACGCTCCTTCTTGTCAGAGCATTTGAAAAAGTGGTCATTGTTACTAATGGAATTTGACATCACCTATGTGCTCTAGAAAGCCATCAAAGGCCAAGCCCTAGCTAAATTTTTAGCTGCGCACCCCCTGCTGTCAGATTCCCCCCTTGTCAAGTGACCTCCCTGATGAAGCGATATTCTATGCAAAAGGATCATATGATTGGAATATGTACTTTGACGGAGCCTTTCAGTCAGAACGAGGTGGTGCTGGTGTGATGTTCTCCACCCCTCAAGATGGCATTATCCCATTGTCCTTCTCTCTTACGAAGATTAGCTCTCATAATGAGGTGGAATACCAAGCACTCATAATAGGCCTCGAGATTGCCATTGACCTGAACTTGGGGTGATTAGCTATTTTAGGCGATTTTGAGTTGGTAATACACCTGCTTAAGGGGATATGATGTGAGAAAATACAGTCTTAAACCATATCACGACATGGCCAAGAGCTTGAAGGTGCCACTCGATGATTTCTCTCTAGGAGATGTGCCTTGTACATTGAATTCACAAGATCATGCGCTTGCCAAGCTCGGTGCAACCATGCAGATTCTATCAAGAGAACCTACGCCTATATGGGTGGCAAAATGGAGGCATATTAAGCCGATTGAAGAAGTTGATGCAGATGATGAGAGGATCGTCTTTCCAGAATGCCCACCTTACCCATTCAGGGCCCTTCTTATCAATAAATGCCATTAAAGGCGAGAAAGATGTCGAGCAAGACTCAGTCCCTGAGTCCACTGAATGAAGAGTGGAATTCTTCAACCCAATGTGTGCAGATATTAAGCAGGTTGAAGATTGGAGGGAGCCCTTAATCAATTTCATCAAGCATGGTCAGCTTCCAAACAATCGCATCGAGCGCAACAATATATGAAGGCTGTCCACAAGGTACACTCTACTCGAAGATTATATCCTCTTTCAACGCTCTTTTGATGGAATCCTACTTAGATGCATTGACACGAAAGAATCGGGGCAAGTGCTTGAGGAGGTGCACGCTAGGATTGTGAGCTCCATCAATCTGGCCCCAAGCTCTATGAGTGGATCCGGAGGCTGGGGTATTTTTGACCATCCATAGTCGTGGACTCCCTATCTTATGCCAAGAGATGCCAAATATGCCAAATGCACACTAATTTCATTCGTAGAGCTCCAGAACCTCTCCACCCCACAATGGCTTCATGAGCCTTCACACATTGGGGCATGGACATTGTAGGGCCCATTGATCCACCTTCGGTTTTGGGTCATGTCTTTATTCTGGCTACTACAAACTATTTCTCTAAGGGGGCTGAAGCGATCCCTCTTAGACATGTCCCGGGATGGTGGTGGCAAACTTTGTTCGGTGCCACATTATCTATCGATTTGGTGTCCCCAACCAAATTACATCAGATAATGGCCCTCAATTTCAGAGCCAATATATCAATCGCTTGATCAACCAGTTTGGCTTTGAGGGGAAGTACTCCACTATGTACAACCCTTGAGCCGATGGCTTAGTCGAAGCCTTCAACAAGACCTCTGTAATATCTTGTGATTATCGGTCTAAGAAACAAAGAAAAACTAGCATGAGAAACTTCTTGAGATCTTATGGGCCTACCGTACCACCATGGGAAATGCTACAGATTCCACCCCTTACTCCCTGGTCGATGGAAGCGAAGCTTTCTTACCTCTCGAAGTTCAATTCCCTTCACTTCACATTCCCATATATCATGGGATAACCAAAGATGAGCAGGTCAAGCTTCACTATCAAGAGCTGGACGTGCTTGATGAGAAGAGGTTTGAAGCCCAGCAAAGCCTAGAAATCTATCGAGGTAGGATGAGACAAGCATTTGATAAAGCAGTCAGGGTATGCTCACGCACCTGTGGTGAGTTGGTCTTGGCCATTCAAAGAGCCATCATCATGCATGGGCGACATAAAGGCAAGTTCGAACCATAATGGGAAGGGCCATTTGAGATTAAGAAGGCCTTATGTAATGGCTCAATCTGATGGAAATGAAACTATGCCTCTTATCAACAGTCGGTACCTGAAGAAGTACTACCCCTAGCATATGGCCTCGGAGGCACGACCCCAAATATTCCCTCAGGTCTTGGTGTATGACCTACAAACACACTACCACTACAGTCCCGGCTGCATGACCCTAAAAGCTACCTCCTCAAGAGACTGAAAGGGGGTCATGGGTAAGAAAGTTAAAAGAAAAGAACGAAGAAAAATGATGGGGCATGGTAGCACCATCAGCTATCGTGAGTAAAAGAAGTCAAAAATAAAAAAAAAATGGGCACGATGAAAACCCGAAAGGGCATTGTGAGTAAAAATGAAAAATGGCAAACATGGTGGAAAAACTATGAGTACAGACGCCACAAAAAGAATCTCACGGGGTTTCGTGAAAACTAGAAATGACGCACACCCCAAGGGCTTGAACGAAAACCCGAAAGGGCATTTAAGTTAAAGACACGTAAAGGGCAGACATGTCAACAAAAGAGGCTCTCAACGGCTCACCACCAGCAAGGAGCCGCAATCAGAAGCGGAAATGTGCATACCATGGAAATGTGAAGAAGCCATGTAAAGCCATCTAAAGCAAGAAGGAAAAAGCTTTCATTCCATTGCAAGCTAGGGGTTACAAGTTGGGGACACACAATCCCAAAACACATTTTTGAGGAACAAAACATTCATCTTCAAAGAAATATGGCCTAAAGCCTTACATTGAAATGAAAACTGGGGTCTCAATAAGCACTAGCAACAAAAGAAAAGGGGAAACAAGGTTGATCCACCAATCACTCCTTGTAAGCACCAATCTCGATGAATACATGTTGCCTAATCCCCAGTTTATCTTTCAGTTCGACTACCTTGAGGGAACCCGCATGCCTGGCTAGAAAGGGGAAGGCACATGATTCCAAATCAGTCAATGGGAGGTCACTCATTTCCTCGCAAACTTGAGATAGTAGGGTCTCCGTCTCTGCAATATGACAATTGAGGACAATCGTAATTGCCTCATTGTCACAAAGTCAGATACCACCAAGCGCAGCATCCTCCCCCTCCTTTAGCGAATGAGCCTCGAGAGTTGGATGAAATCCTTCCCGATATGCCAAATCGCTCTTCAACTTCATCAAGAGGCCTTCAACATAGCCAAAGATAGAGGGTTGGTCTGAGGCAAAATCAAGCAAATGACCTATGGATGGGTTCAACTCCAGGGAGATCAGCCTTTCCAGTTCAATATCTCTCCCTCCTCTTGAACCAGTTCTCCCATGATCTTCTTAAGCTTGGAAGCCTCGGGCACGGTGAAGGCCGTCAGATTTTTCGGAGTCCTTTCTAAAAGTTTAGGAAGCTATAAGAATTCCTCAAGAGAAGATCTCCCTATAAGACTATGAACCGCCTTCAGAAGCTCTTTCCCATACTCCATCCCGCCAATATCAGCACTCAGGTAATCTAACCCCTCTACCTGCGTGGAAAAGGGGATCCTTAGTTGCTCCGACACAATACCCCCAGTAGTAAACCAGGCTAGCGTAAAGAGAATCCAACCAGAGTAAGGGAGCGTCCTCACTCCTCCCCTTGACTACGGTGGTCTTGATGAAGATGAAGGTTCGTCTAGATTAATGCTAAAAGTGTGCCCTGAATCCTCCTCAATCATCGCCATGAGTGCTTCATCATCAACAATGATGATGGCATCCTTTGGGGTATCATTGCCTGCAGGATTTCTCATCTGATGGCCACTTGGAGCTCTAGCTACACGAAGTGTGGTCATTCGACGGGGCACATTATCTAAAGAAATGCCAAGAAAGAGAAACCAAAAGTCACAAATGGCTCAGGGGTGGACAAAATCCCAGAGAGAAGTCCAAGAAAAGAAGACACAAGTGTTTGAGGGTATTTTCCACAACTTGTGTCATCAGTTCAAATATGGAGAGAGCAGTTCGCGACATAGGTCCGAAGGTACCATAACACCTGTGGACTATGAGAGCGGTAGAAATCTCATAATAGCCCAAGAAGGTTCAAGATTGTGCCTAAGGGTCTCCTAAGAACACCTACCAAGTTTCGTCATGATCCGATAATTTAAGGCAGTGTAGACGACAAACAGTTTTGAGAAATTTTGCCTCTTTCGTGCTGAAAAGGGACTCTGAACTACAGCACCATAATCGAAGAGTAAAATGATCTCCAGACCATTGCCGTTGGATTCAGAATGTTTGAAAACCCTTGGGTACCAATTTTCGACTCATTCAGACGCTTCTGGAGTAAGTTATGGGCACATTACCCAAAGTGGGTAGGTCGCACACTATTACGATGCACCCTCGATGAACCAGTTTCCATTAATGGAAACTGTGGTTCTAAATTTTGGTGACAAACTTCACCTGCCCTTATCTTACTCATCCCGGTCAGATCGAGCTCAAATTTTGGGAACATGTTCATCTCGTCGACCAGGTCGATTTGATGTGTGGCACGCACAATGACACGGCCCGAGCTGAGAGAAATCGAAGAGAGAATTTCACAGGAAAGTTCCAAAAGCAGTAGGAAATTTCACAGGAAATCGAGAGCTTCCTTCGAGTCAGACCACACGCATGATGGATGGTCAGATTCGTCAGAAATTAGGGATGAACAAAGGAAAATTTGGGCCAATGAAATCTAGATTCCGGCAAACGAAATATATATTCTAGTCAAAGTTTTCTAATTTGGAAAATGGTCATTCAAGCATCAAATCGAGCTGTTCCTTTTGCAGAATGATAGTGGCAACTTGATCATCACGCTACAGCGAAGAACATTGAGAAATGGGTTGAATTATAAATCTGAGTGTAGATACCCCATTTTAGATCTGGTAAATTCTATGGTTTTCTGAACCCTTAGTAGCACATTATCCTAGTAAACCCAAAATCTATAGCCCACACAGCCTACCCTGTGACCCAGAACCAATCTGCCTGCCCAAAACCCTACAGATACCCTGTTTTGGCCCAGAATCCTACAAACGCCCTATTTTACCAAAAAACTCATTAAAAATAGTAGAAAGATCCTTTTTGACCCAAAATTTCTTTGAAAGCTTCACAAGAGGCTAAGCAAAGAACTTGAAGTAGAATTTTTTCATTTGGATCATTTTTTGTTTGGGCAGCATGACTGGTGTCGCCCACTTCTTTTTGGCCCAAAACAAAAATTTCCTTCCGAGGTTGATTTCTTATCTTTTTGTGATGATTTTTGCCACGTTTATTTAGGTGTGTCACCCAGATCAGATCCCCAAAAAAGGTATTTTTGGCTGGAGGATCTGTTGGTTATGAAAAGATGCCCTTCCCAACAGATATTTGGCCTTTATAAACCCTTTTTCGTGGCCATTTAATAGAGGTCTTAAGAGGAAAATTTTAGTGAGCTTACCTTAACCCTAATCTGAAAACCCTAACCCTAAGCCTGAGAAACCTTTTCAGGGCCTAACAACCCTAGTTCTAAACCATCCTTAGGGTACAACAACCCTTTGAAACCAGAGATCTACTGGTCAACATCCATATTGGAGAGGCAATGATGATGCTGGTTCTGATAAGAGCAGGCCCTAGAAGGCTCGAGAGTCCCGAGCCATCCGGTCCGGTTTAGTATTGTTCTCGTACGGTTTCTTTCTTCTTCTCCTTATTATCTTGATTTTATTTTGATTATTTTTTATCAGTTTGTCGCTTAAAACTTTTGTTTTTAATATTTTGGATCATGCTGGCTCTGCCATAGATCTGAGAGCGCATCTGCTCGTTTTCAAGAAGATCTGGCCTCAGATCTGAATTTGATTTATCCCACTTTCTTTACCACAATATTTTCATCAGTTTAAGGTCTCAAAATCCAAGAGATCTTCGTGAGAAGATCTGTCTGATTTTCATCTTATATAGTTTGGTGCCCACCGTGGGGCATTTCGAGCTTGATCCGAGTGCTAAAACACGAGTTTAGGTACTGTTTTTCACTGTTTTCAATCACAAAAAGTCCAAAAAATCAGCTGTGACCAGGACCGAAGATTTTGGTGCTACGAAACCCTGTTTGTTTGGGTGACACCAGTAGTGTCCCCCGGGCGACCAGTGCCGCCCAGGTCACACACGCTCCAGTCGCCCAAATAAAGAAGTCTCAGAATCTTCTAAAACTTTGCAGTCTTGTTTCAGGGACTCTCTTGTGACTGATCAAAAAACTTCACATTAAAATAAAAAATTTAAAAATACAAAAAAAATATTTTTCTTGATACAGGTTTGTTCTATATGCAATTTTATTATTTACTTTATTTTAATTTATTTCATTAGAAATATTATTTTTCCTGCTTATGGAAGTTAACTATAACCTTACAACATCAAAATTCATAAGAAAAAAATAAAATAAAAATAAAAAAAAACAATTTTGTTTTCGGCGACACTTCAGATAGGTATGTTCTGTCCTTGGATTTCTGATTTTTTTTAAGTCTTTTAATTTTGATTGAAATCATGTTTTCCCTGATTTCAACATGCTAAGTTTAACTGTGTTTCATCAAATTTAAAAAGATAAAAATAAAAATTAGAAATAAAAACATAAAAGCATAAAAAAATAAAAAAAATACATTGAGAGTTGCTTGCACCCTCTCTGAATTGTCCCGTTCGAGTCATCCTCAACTAGGGTCGTGCTCGACTTAGCATGGACTGTGCCTGGTATCACTATTTTGATTATTCCTTCTTAGGAGTTTCTTACCCCTTCATCTATAATGTGCTTCAAGAGAGCTTCCCCTCGAAGCGCGCTTCCCCTCGAAGCGCGCATCATTAGGAACGACTAGTGCCAAGCACTCGCTTTATTTCTTCATTGCATTGTGTGGTTGACAATTATTTTTGATTGCATACTTCGTTACACACTCCAGCACAAACTGGACCTCGAATGCCCGAGAAACCAACAAATAAATATTTCAAAAACCCCCAAAATCCACGTTAATGGTGTGAGGGGAATCTAGCTTTAAGAGTTGGGATTCGCATAACTTTAACTGTCAGCGCCCCTCCGTAATCCTTTGCCTCAAAACAACTCCGCGTATGGTAGGACCTGGTGAACATCCTATAACAGGAGGCCAGGACCTATGTGGGGACCTATATCAGCATAGCCGCATTTCAATAGTTAGGAACCCACTCTCAAGCCAAGCCTACCTATAATTTAGGTCAAACATTTTCATGTGATGTGCTTGATTATTTATGTTGGTTAATCCTAGATCTCAGTCTAGACTTGCTTGTGGTCCGAGCAGAACCCTCTAGGTCTAAGTCCAAGCTTGTACCCAGCTTAGCCCAGATCCGAACCAAGTTCCCCCTTAGTTCGAACTTAGGCCCCCTCTCGGTTCGAGCCGAAGGCTCTTTCCTAATTCATCTTTGATCAAGTCCAGGTCCATACCTGGTCCCATCATCAAAATTCTCTGGGCCCAAGTTTAGGCTTATACCTAACTTAGCCCAAGTCCGAACCAAGTTTCACCTTAGTTATAATTTAGGCTCCCTCTCGGTCCGCGTCGAAGGCTCATTCCTAGTTCATCTTTGATCCAGTATGGGTCCATACCTAGTCTGATCATCTAAACTCTCTGGGTCCAAGTTCAGGCTTATACCCAGCTTAGCCCAGGTCCGAACCAGGTTCATACCCTGGTCTGAACCTAGGCTCCCTTTTGGTCAGAAACAGGGCTCGTGCCTAACCCAACCTTGATCCAGTCCCGGTGCACACCCGGTCTGAGTTTCATAACCCTCTTGGTCCAAGTTCAGGCTTGCACCCAGCTCAATCCAGGTCTGAACCAGGCTCAGTCCGAACCTAGACCCACTCTTGGTCTGAGCCTAGACTTGTACCCATCTAGTCTTGGTATTAGTTAGGTTCTAGCATAGGTCTAAGCATAGATTTTCCTCTGGGCTAGACTAGCTTTACCTTAGTTTAGGGTTTGAACCAAAACCCATCAAGTCTAGTAGGTTTCATCTAGTCTAGTCCTAGCCTAAATCTTATTTAAGGTTTTACCCCTAGAGTCAGACCAGGTCTACCCTGAGGCATCGAGTATAGATCTCACCGAGTCTATGAATCATGACCCATGATCATAGCAGAGTAAGGTCCAACTCTATGGCCCCAGCTTAGTCTAGATCCAGAGAACCTAGTCGGTCCAAGAGGCACAGTCACAGTGCACCCTCACAAATCATCCATAGCACTCGTGTCAATGAGGCGACTCTCAACCTGCATGGAACCAAACATAGCCGTCCAAGCTACCTTCAAGGCCATCATTTGGAAGTCACGAGCCAACAGGTTAATAAGGTTCGTAATACCCTGAATAGTTAAGGGGTCAGGCCAGGTTCAATCCTCTAAGACATAGGGGTTAACCTCAAATCTATTCGACACAATAAGAATAGGACCCTAGCCCAAATCTTTGGGCCAACCGATCTCAGCCGTGTGAACCTCGATGGTCAATTAACAACCAACATTCTAGTCTTAGCAATCAGCCAGTTAGTGAGCGAGTGGGTTCACATACAACTAGGGAAACTCTACCCAAGCAACCCATCACCAGTAAAGATCAGGGTTTTGGCCTAAATCAATATAAAGACAACCCTAAGTGCATGCTTACTTTCAAGATATGTTCAATAGATGATATACCATCCAGCGTAGTCAATCCGAGAAAGTCAGGTCAGGTTCTCAAGCCATTGGCCAAGTCCAACATTTTGGCTCAAACCAGGATAATCCTAGGGATGGTAGCTTGTCAATCCAATCCACTACGGGCCAGGGGGTCTAGTTCTAATCATCACTCGAGCCCAAGACTACCTAGAGGGCAGACTTCCTCTGGCAGTAGTTATGGCATTCCTTCACTCTTTCAGTCTAGTGCTAGGGAAAGAGAATACCCTAACCCTAAGGATAGATCATCCAACCAAGGTCAGGGTCAGGTAGACCTAATCATCCAAGGTCAGAGGTCTAGTCATCATAGCAGCTTGAGTTTTCCATCCCAGTTAAGTGATGATCCTATCCTGCAGACAAGTTGTGCAACCTCCGAGTAATGGGTATGCTTTGACCCAATTCAACTCGGGTGAGACTACAAGCTGACAACTGGCACATCAAGTTCAAAATATTCCTCGAGCTCAGTCCTTGGGGCAACCAGCTACATGGGCCCAACAGCTAGTTTATATGAGCCACATACCATAAAGTCAAGTTCAACAAACCATACAACTGAGCCAGCTCACAGCTATAACGACGGCTCAAGGCCCTCGTATGAAACACCTCAAAAACTCTTTAGAGAAAATGGGAATATGGAATTTCTCAACTCCTACAGCTGTGTACAAGAAATTCTAGGACACCTAGAAGATCTACCAGTGGGGTTTGTGATGCCACAGTTCAGAAACTGATTTTCAGGAAAAGAGGATCTTGAGGCACATGCCTACTTATTGATGATCCATACACTGCGACACCGACCCAACCAACTTAAGGCCATGTTCTCCCATACCTTGATGTGGCATCAAAGATTCATGAAGGATAACCCTCAAGCAACTCCTGACGAAATGTTCAAGCAATTTTCCTCCTGCTATAGTGGAGGAAGGCCAAGACCCGTCACCCTTGGTGAGTTAACTTCCACCAAACAGAAGTCGGGCGAGTCTCCTTCCCTGTTTATAACCAAATTCAAAGAGACCGTTATATGAGTCATTGAAACTCCACTCCCTGAAGCTGCGAAGGTAAGCATGGTATTAGAGAACATGACTCCAGAATATGTTACGTTCTTCAGTATGGGGGCAGTCTCTTACTCATTTGATGTTATGCTTAAAAGAGTATCGCGATATGAGCGAGCCAAGGAAGATAAAGCCCCAGCCGAAAAACCCTATCAAGAAGGAGAGGTGAACATGATCAAGAAAGTAAACCCTTTTGCAAACCATTCACAAGAAATGACTAATATTCATTGTACCACATGGAGAATGCAGACTTTCACACCAAGGGAATTCACTCCCATTGATGAGCCTATGACCGGCGTCATTAAGAAGTTGCTTAAGGTAAGACTCATAGAATTACCGACAGCAGCCAAGATTCCTCCTTTCCATGGAGGCGATACAACTCGATGGTACGATTGGCATCAAAACTATGCCCATAACACTGAGGAATGTTGAGCTTTCAGACTTAGAATTTAAGATCTCATCTATAACGGCATGATAAGTGTCAAAAGGAAGACATTGATGGCAAAGAAGAATCAGAAACTCTACATTTCTCGACAACGAATTCTGATGTCAACCTGATTAACTCAAGATAATTCAAGATCTCCTCTATAACGGTATGATAAGTGTCAAAAAGGAAGATGTTGATGGCAAAGAAGAATCAGAAACTCTACATTTCTCGACAACGAATACTGATGTCAACCTGATTAACTCAAGATAATCCCAAGTTGTGCCCAAACCTGAAGAACATCCACAAAGGTCTCGGAGCACAAGAAGAAATCAACTGGAAAGTCCAGTAGATAGAAAACAAAACAAGCATAACCTCACTCAGGAGTTAATGACTAATGATACTCAAGATCAAAGCAATGAGGATGATATTAACTCCAAGCCCATAACCGAAGAAAGGGGAAAAAAAATGGTGTCGCATATGAAATTCCACCTCAAGATATACTTCTAAAAGAGGCAAAAGAAATCCCTATCATCAAGAGTCACACTAAGGCATATGAAACCTTCAACCCGTACATACAAGTTAACATAATAAATGGTTCATACGTGTGCGGCAACGAATCAAACTCACAAGAGCAATATGAAGTCGAGCATAAGCTCAACCAAGGTTTTGAAGCTATGGATTCCTAAGCCTATGATGACAAGAAAAATCTTAATTATGAGATAATAACTCGTGAGGGGGCAAATGAGCAAAAAAGAAGCCCTTCACCCCAAAACCTTGATGAACCACCTAAGTGGGATCAATATGATGAGGGCGATGTATTAGAAATTGATATGATCCAAATCAACGATAAGGGATCATCTTCCAAACAAGGGGTCAACACCCCAAAGTATCCCATTACACTTCCAAACAAGGGGCCAACAACTCAAATATCAAAAGATGTCGAATCTTTACAAATTCTAAGGGACCCACCTAGGCCACCTTCACCAAACTTCTTGGCCAACCCACCTATATGGGATGAGGAGACAAGCTCATAATATTTAACTGAGTCACCTCTCGAGGTGAACCCAGTTATAGATGATGGAGAAGCAAAGAGTCCAAATTTGACTATTCCCAAAAAATTGGCATCTTCACTAGAGTTGATAGAGCTCGAACCTTTAGAAATTCTAAGAGGCCGACCTGGGCCACCTTCACACGAGTTCTTGAATGATCCACCAATTTGGGATCAAGAATTTGATATTGAAAATCGGACCATGTTACCTCCTCAAGAGGCAGGCTCTCTAAAGGTCCTTAATGACATGAGCACAACTCTAATAACCGGAGCACCACCATATCAATGGAATTCATAATGTGAAGAACAGGTTCCCAACAGAATAGAAAGCCCTGTAGGGGCAACCCTATCAAAATATTCAATAGGGGCAAACTCCTCTCATGAAGAGGATACAATAAGGGAAACTAATGAGATTGAACCCTTGTTTGTTGATACCTAACACGTCATAAGGCCATTTAATATAACAGGGGTAACTAATAAGATTGACCCTTCTTCGTTGACTCCCAAAATGCCATAAGGACATCTAATACCATCTCAATCACTCCTCTTGTGCGAGAGTCTCACTTAAGCTCAAACACTGAAAATGAGCCTACCACAGAGTTAACCTCCGAAAAGCAACACAAAATTTGTACTGAAAAATATAATCGAAAAGGAGTTGGGTGATCACTCACCCCTTGCAACTAACCAAATGAGGCATTCATGCCCCACACTTCAAAAGGCATTAACGCCTAATGTGTAACATGAAGTACTCCATAAACGTGAAAACCCTGATGAGTCTATCTTTCTATATAGAAGACTGAGGGATTAGAAAATTGAGAGTCATTTTTAGTCCCAAAATCAAGGTTCAAGTAGAGCAGTTTAAAGGAAAAGTTCAAAGGAGATTCAGCAATCATTATCAAAGAGATTTTGGATACCGACCTAGGTCAAGTGAAACCAAAGGAAGACAGATATTAGAACCTCCCTGCCACTTGGAGGAGGGAAAGATGATCGAATTCTTACATGATCTTAACGCGAATTGCTAAAAAAAAGGGCACCTTTTTACTCTCCTTCCCCCTTCCCCTCTTCCTTTGTCATTATTTTCTTCAAAAAAAAAAAAAATCAGCTGGGCTGAAAATCCAAAAGAAACCCAAAGAATTGGAAAAAAAGCTACGGGGCTGAACACCCGAAAGGGACCTCGGAGGGATGAAAAATAAATAAATTCCGATGAGCTGAAAATCCAAAAGGAACCCTAAGTGTTGGAAAAAAAGCTACTGGGTTGAATACCCTAAAGGGATCCTGGGGCGATGAAAAGAAGTTCTCTCCTTCCTTCTACTCTCCAAAGTCTTTTCTCTCTAAATATCTTCTCTTCCTTCCCCTGAGTCAAAGTGGTGTTAAAAGAAAATTAATAAGCATTAGCCTGACGGAACATTGTTGAGGACCTAGATTGTCTGCAACTTCAAACGGTGAGTGGTGGAGGAACGAAATCAAAAATCCAAAGAGATTCTGAACACCCAAGGGCAGTATCCTATGTTTTGAAGACTATGTTTCGCTCTAAACTCTAGAGAACTCTCCTTGAATTGCAACACAAGAGCTGAGGTTGGAAGATAAAGAAATACTTGACGATTTCTCGTCCCAAATATTCAAGCAAGGACCTGATACGCTCACATAGGGTTCACCAAAGGGGTCACAAGTGGTTAAACTGTAAAACCTACATTAAAAAAAAACCACCCCCCAACAGTGGCAGCAAAAATATATATATATAAACTCCACAGTCGTATGAGTATAACTGCCAACTACACCGTCTATCGCTGCATGACGTTAAACTGCATAGAGGGCTCTATGGTTGCAGGAGTTAAAACTGTTAACCAACCTTGTTTCAGAATCTCTCCCTCTTTTCAAACTCCCTAAAACATCTTCTAAAACGAAGAAGCATGGACACCCATATATGATGATTATCGCGTTGCCGCGAATACCACATTGCTAACTTGGCTCTCTCTTCGGAATCAACTAGACAAGTCTCTTCCTATAGAAAGCCTTTTCCTATAGAAAGACTCAGGAAACCCTAGGGAACTCAAAGAAGATGCTATGGTTAAAAATTTTCAAACTGTAAAACCTCAGAAGTTAAGTGGCATGGCTAGAAAATCCAACTCGAGTTTTAAGCTTATGTAACTCACCGACATCTCATGCCGAAAACCTTAGAATGGAAATGCCCTAAGTAGGTGAGCTCGGGAGCACAATGACTTGGAAAGATTGGTTGTTGTGCCCTCTGACCACGTAATATCATGATGAAATTATCTTTGACGTTCACCTGCCCCTCGAAGGACAAGAAATGCCAAAGTATCTACTTCTTTGCCACTCATCTGTCCCTCGAAGAATAGGGAGTGCCAAAGAGGAGCAATTGAAGACACCCCATTTTAAATCTGGTAAATTCTATGGTTTCCTAAACCCTAGGACCACATTATCCTAATAAACCCAAAATTTATAGCCCACACAGCCTACCCTGTGACCCAGAACCAATCTGCTTGCCTAGAACCCTGCAGATACTTTGTTTTGACTCAGAATCCTGTAAATGCCCTATTTTACCAACAAAATCTTAAAAATAGTAGAAAACTCCTTTTTGACCCAAATTTTCTTTGAGAGCTTCACAAGAGGCTGAGAAAACACATGAAGCGGAATTTTGAATTTGGACCATTTTTTGTTTGGGCAACACTAGGAGTGTCGCCTATCCTAGACTGGGCGACATGAGTGGTGTTGCCCAGACTTGGCAACATTACTAGTGTCGCCTAACCCTTTTTGTCCCAAAACAGAAATTTTCCTTTCAGGGTTGATTTCTTACCTTTTTGTGATGATTTTTTCCATGTTTATTTGGGCGACAGAGATCCAAATCCCCAACAGATCTGTTGGTTACGAAAAGATGCCCTTCCCGCAGATCCTTAGCCTTTATAAACCCTTTTTCGTGGCCATTTGATAGAGGTCTTAGGAGGAAAAATTTAATGAGCTTACCTTAACCCTGATCTGAAACGCTAACCCTAAGCTTGAGAAACCTTTTCAAGGCACAACACTAGTTATAAACCATCTTTAGGGCACAACAACCCTTTGAAACCAGAGATCTGCTGATCAACATCTGAATCAGAGAGGCAAAGAGGACGTAGGTTCTAATACGAGAGGGCCCTAAAAGGCTTGGGAGTCCCGAGCCAATTTGGTATTGTTCTCTTACCCTTTCTTTCTTCTTCTTCTTATTATCTTGATTTTATCTTGATTAGTTTTGATCAGTTTGTCTCTTAAAACTTGTGTTTTAAATGTTTTGGATTATGTTGGCTCTGCCACAAATCTGAGAGCGGATCTTCTCATTTTCGGGCAGATCTGGCTTCAAATCTAACTTCGATTTATCCCACTTTCTCTACCACAATATTTTCATCAGTTTAAAGTGTCAAAATCCGAGAGATCTTCGTCGAAAGATCTGTCTGATTTTCATCATATCCTTCTGTCTCCCGCCTAACACAGTTTAACAAGCGGTGATACCTGATTGGCTCCAAATCTATAGTTGTAGAAATAATATCAAGAGAACAAGCACGCGGGAAAAAGCAAAATAGACCTATCAGAAATGTGACTGCGACTGCTATTGTCTTCTTGGGGGGAAACTGAGCTCGAACGAGCGCACGAGAATAGTTTGATTCTCTCTCCCGATCAGGAGACCTCGCTTGCTGCTTGCTAATCTCATTCGGCTGATGGCGCAACGCTTCAAGGTCATTCTTTGAACTTACAACATAGGGGGGTTGGTTTGGCCCTATTAAAGCAAACTTTCAACTGACTAAGGTCGCACGTTTTCCCATGTTTTACAGCGACATGATCATTGCTCGAAAGTTTGATCCATGGATCGAAATGGGTATCAAAACAACCGTCTTCCCAAAACGATCAAGAAAAAAATAATATTTTGACTGGGTGAAGACCGGAATGACCCCAAACGGATCCCGAAAGATCACAAAGGCTGCATGGCCATGACAGGGACCTAATTGGAATTTTAAAATTTTAGAATTTTGGCATCCACCCATGTTTGGACTTAAAATCTATCTAAGCACGTGATGTGCTCATGTAAAGGACCCCTCTTCATCAATTAAACATTAGTCTTTTTGCTTGAGTTTTTTGGGTCACGGTTTAGAGAGAGAGAAGAGAGAGAAGATCTAGGCAGGTACCCTTAAGCTTTACAAGTAACTTTCTCTCTCCTCTTTCCTTCTCTCTCTTCTTTTTCTCTCTACTTCTCTTTTCTTCTTTTCCTTCTCCTTCTTCTTTCCCTTCTTCCTCTTCTTCTTTCATTTCTCTCACTTCTTCTTTCCTTACTCTCCTTTCTTCTTTCCTTTCTCTCTCTCCTTTTTTCTTCTGTCTCACACGGCAGCGCACAATGCTGAGCGCGATCTTTTTTCTCTTCCCTCTCCTTTCTTTCATTTGTTCTGCACGGAAGTGCACACTACCGAGCACAACATTCTCTCTCTTCTTTATTTTCTCTCTCTATTGTTTCGCTCGACAGTGTACACTGTCGAGCACGACCTTCTCTCTCTTATCTCTTTTCTCTTTTTTTGTTTCTCACAGTAATGTAAACTATCGAGCACGATCTTCTCTCTCTTCCCTCTTCTCCCTTTCTTTTGTCCCACGCGACAGTGCACATTACCGAGCATGACCTTCTCTCTCTTCCCTCTTCTCCTGTTCCACACGACAGTGCACACTGCCAAGCGTGATCTTCTCGCTCTTCTCTCTTCTCTATTCTCTCTTCTCTCTGTCTCGTATGGTAGTGCACACTGTCGAGGGCGACCTTCTCTCTCTCTCTCTTCTCTCTTCTCTCTCTCTCTNNNTCTCTCTCTCTCTCTCTCTCTCTCTCTCTCTCTCTCTACTCTACTCTCTCTCTCTACTCTCTCTCTC
>NW_006494910.1:7338304-7353239 GCF_000471905.2 Amborella trichopoda | reverse complement strand
ACTACTACTCTACTCTCTCTCTCTACTCTCGTCTCTCTCTCTCTCTCTCTCTCTCTCTCTCGTCTCTACTCTCTCTCTCTCTCTCTCTCTCTCTCTCTCTCTCTCTCTCTCTCTTCTCTCTTCTCTCTTCTCTCTTCTCCCTTCTCCCTTCTCCCTTCTCTCTTCTCTCTTCTCTCTTCTCTCTTCTCTCGTAGGGCAGTGAACACCGTCAAGCGTGACCCTTCTTCTCACTCTCTTACCTCTCTTCTCTCCCTTTCTGTCCTGCACAGCAGCACACACTACAGGGCGTGACACTTTCTACTCTCTCTTTCCTCTTCGTCTTGTACGGCAATTCATACTGTCAAGCACAACCTCTTTCTCCTATCTCCTCTCTCTCCTTTGCTTACTTGACTAGAGGGCAAGCTAAGCCTTGTGTTGTCGTGTCAGTCTTGTCGTCGAGCAGTCTAGCCGTTGTGTCAATCCAATTATTGTGCCCATCAAGCTACCGCGTAAACCATCCACTGCATCAGACTAACCGTTGTGTAAGTCTTATCATCGAGTAGTCAAATCGTCGTGTCAGTCCAGCTATCATACACGTCTAGCTGCCTCGTCAAACCAGCCGTCAAGCCAATCGTGTCACCAAGCAGTCTAGCTGTTGTGTCGATCTAGTCACCGTGCCCGTCTAGCTGCCGCACCAGTCTTGCCATTGTGTCAACCTAGCCGTTGGGTCAAACTTCTTCACCCTCTTTCACTTCCCTTCACTCTTTCCTTATCTTCTCTTCTCCCATTCTTTTTTGTCTCTTCTCCCTTTTGGAAGGTTTAGTGAGGGCCAAGCTAACCTTCACTCTCTCTCATCTCTTTTCCTCTTCCTCTCACTAAAATGAATACTCTCTCTAAAGGATCTGAGTGAAAGCCAAACTAGCCTTCATTCTTATTTTCTCTCTTTTCTTTAAAAAATGCATTTTTATCTCTGAATGATCTGGGTGAAAAACATATCAGCCTTCGTCTCTCTTTTCCCTCTTTCTCTGAAGGATCTAGGTGAAAAACAGACCTGCCTTCATCTCTTTTTTCCCTCTTTCTCTGAAGGATTTGGGTGAAAAACATACTAGCCTTCGTCTCTCTTTTTCCTCTTTCTCTGAATAGCTGGGTGAAAGTCAAACTAGTCTTTGTCTCTCTTTTCTTTCTCTACTTTTCTTCTTCTTTCTCTAAAGAGCTGAGTGAAAGCCAATCCAGCTTTCTGTCTCTTTTTCTCTCTCTATCCTCTTCTCTTTATTTCCCTCATCTCTAATATTCTCGTCTCTCTAATGTCTCTTCTCCATCTTACCCCATTTCCCTTTTTTCTTTACTATAAAATATGTACTAAGAGTCCCTTGTCAATGAGACGTCGTTAGGCTGTCTAATTGACACGGACTCCATTATGCTAATTCTTCCATTTCCATTTGAGTACACGTGTACGTGTGCGATCACCCTAGGACAAGGTGGGGTCCTCAAACCCACTTATCTGTATTCTAATGTGTGTGTGTGGTAGCAAGTAAGAAGAAACAAGTCAAGGGAGGTGATTCCGAACTGGCCACATGCCAGGGGGCATTCCACATTATCTAAGAGGACACCCATGCGAGCTAGCCCGAGCATGTCACGGACCCATGTGAGGTAAGTCCTGCCTCACGACCCAAATTCCTCTCTCATCGGTTGGAATTCCTGCCTGCATCTCCTTTACGTAGTTCACAAGAGAGCGGTCTCAGGTTCCGAGTCCATCTCAAACCCGGAAGCATGCTACCAAGTCATCCCGACCCGAAGAGTAAGATCGAGGCATCTAACCAGCTTAGCGACTCCACTGGGGACACGCTACCCCATCGTCGGCTCATCTTGCTTGATGATTTCTCTGTTGTTCCAACACACACTCGTACATCATCGGGGTTATTCAACCACTATGTCCGAGTCAGGGATTTTATAATCGTCGCACTCGGAGTCTGTCCCCTGGGTCCAGGTTTCACGAACCTCATTCCCCGATTTCCATTTGAGCATCAATTCAGTTTCACGCTCTCGGGTTCTTGCCTGGTTGGAGGCGAGGAGGGATTCACAAGTCCCTCACTCCCTACTTCCCAGCATCGACAAACGTATCGTCGATGTCACTTGCACAGGTGGCACAGTAGCCACCCCTCACCGTATTCACCCAACTACCGGCAACTTACTCGCTGATCGTCTTGCTCAGGAGAGCCAAAAAGCCCCCTGCCCCCCCCACCCCCCCCCCCCTCCCCCCCTCCCCTCCCCTCTCATATGCAATTGGTAGTTCGCTTGTTAGTGCTTCTGCGGGTCGCTGTACGGCAACCCCCCTCAGCATTCTCCATCACTATGAACCACCATGTCTGGAGGTTCGACACAAAGATGAGGCTTCAAAGCTTTTTCCTCTCACCTACTCACAAGGACTAGCAGTTCATCCACAAGGTCTATATCTCGGGGCAACCCTAAAGCTATCCCGGTTGACCATCACAAGCTAGGTCTCTTTGAGCCTTGCCCCACACACAGGAGGAATCCGAGGGTCACTCCGCCAAGCACGCTGCATCTTTGTCACTCTGCTCCAAACAGCTCAAAAGCCATGTCCCAACGAGTGCACGACCAATGGCTTAACCATGGTCCACCAGAGCACATATTTGTTCACAGCGCGAATGGTGACTACCAGGTTGCCCTATCACGCACACTTCACGACAAGGCCGAGACTGCTAAAACTGAATTTTTTGTCCCTTCTCGTGGCAGTCATAGTACCACCCTGAACACACCTTTGCACTGTGCACACACGCACAGATCTAGGGCCTCCCCTAGTTCTGAATGCATTCATGGAAGAGGGTTGAAGGAATAGCTCACCTTTGATCGAAAGAATTTCTACCTAGCCATGAAGAAGGAAAATCATGGTTAAGCCGGGAAATGGGGCTGAGAGACCAAGACATTGAAAGCCAGCTCAAGGGAAAAGAAAAGAAAATGATTGAAGACTTCCCTTCCAATAATGAGAGCTCTTTCCCCCCTCTCATTCGCCTTGATGTGAATGATGCTAGAAAAGCATGGCATGAGGTGAACACCAAAAAGATTCCTCGGGGCATGAAGAAGTCGGTTATCTATGAAGATCCAAGCTTGACTCTGAGCAAAGACGAGCCTCCGACGAGGCAGAGAGCTGGTCTGACCCCAGTGACCCCATCAATTCTAAGTCAGTTGAGCCATCACCCGAACCCATTTCAGGTCAGGGCACCGTGAGCAATGACCTTTTCGAGCAGACTGAGCTCGAGGCAAATCATGGGCCCAAATTGGATTCCCGTAGACTCCTAGTGGGCCGGAAGGCACCGCTGCGGGGCAATCCTGGTGACTCAAGTGAGACAGAAGCCGAACCCACTGCGGCAATCCCGATGATTCAAGTGAGATGAAAACCGAACCCACTGAGGGCGTGCCCATGATAGCTTGCTAGTGGAAAGTTCGAACTATGAAGGGACTGGTCTTCTTCCCATGATGTAAGAGAATGATCCACCAGCTCCTCTCAAAGTCTGCCTCGACATCTCAGCTCCCCAGGATGAAACTGAAAAGAGAACTGGTATTGTTGAGCTGCTTCAAAGGGCTAAAAAACTCAATGTTGAAATCGATCTCATAAATTAAAATGAGACTTTGTCATCGTTCACCCTCTCCCGGCCTTCAATGGGATTCATCTTAGAATCTTGGAGAACTGATGGACTCCCATCCCCTCTGGATGGTTCTAATGATGTGGCCTCCATCACCCTCTCTCATCCAGATATTCTTACCTTTGATGAGTGTTCATCACTCTTATTTGAGGAAAGCCACTCCCCCATACAGGATGGGATGAGCTACACTCCCCCTGCTAGCAACCCCACTGAAATGGCTCCTCCATGCCCTAAAGGCACCATGATTCCCTACGAAGCCAGCTGCATACTTCCCCCATGTCATGCATGCTACATGTGCGCCCTTGACAATGACAGTACAGCCTCGTCCTATGAGGGTTTCACATTCATGTTTGGTGATGAGGAGTTCAATTCTGATGGGGCGACATCCCTCGTCCTCATCCACCCAATGACTCCTACCTCTGACGAGAGCTCGTCACTCTCATTCGAGGAAAATCATTCCTTAATAGAGAATGAGATGGGCAACATTCTCTTCGTTGGCCACCCCAATGATACCTCTAGCTCCTAAAGACGCTATAATTCTTTATGAGGCTAGCTGCATATGGGCTCCATGTCGTGAAGCTGTCATGACTCCTTATGAAGACGATCGCATGTTCTTCTAGTATCTCGAAAAATGCTCCCCCAATGATGATGAAGCGACTTCATCGTCTTATGAGAGTTTCACATTCTCATTAGAAGATGAGGATACCAAAGCCTTGGAAAATGAAGTAGGACTGAGGGAAGGCCCAATGAACCTCACCAATGATGTTGTTGAAGTGACAACAGTCGAATCAAAGATTGTAAGCTCCGAGGCATGTAATGGGCAAATAGAAGAAGAGCCCTCAAGTATGGCAGTTGTTGAGGCCATGGTGATCAATGAAGTACCAGAATCCTATGGGGATGAGATGTGCAGCTTAAGATCACATTAAGGCAGTTACAAGTCGAGATGACGTCAAAAGATGAAATAGTGGAAACTTTACGTCAAGAGGTATTAGTGTCTCATACCCCCTTAGGGCACCAAGCCCTCTTTACTGTCTTTCAAGCACCTTGCCTGGTCAACGAAACAACACCATCAAAAAAATAGCCACTCCCAACCTTGCCTCGCACATCGTCAGTCTCTTCCCCACTGACTCAGGTTGGGAATGGATAACTAGTGAAGAGCATGGCAGCCGAAGCAGTGAAAAGGTACAATATCCCAGTGATGGAAGAGTTGAATCGCTATCAAAAGCCTTACCCAGTATATGTTGACCAAACTCCATTCCCACCAGGTTACCAAAGACAAGACTTCCCCAAGTATGATGGCACTGGCTCATCACAACAACATACGGCGAACCATGAGCATCTATTGCTTTGACAATTTGTGAGAACCCTTACAGGAGCTGCATTCAAATGGTACTCTCGGTTACCACCAGGGTCAATCTCATCATAGGTACAAATGGAAGAAGAATTCCTCAGGCATTTCTGCGACATAGAAAGGAAAGTGCAACTCTTTGAACTCCTTAAAGTGAAATAGAAGCCTCACAAGCCAGTGATCAAATATATCGAGAGATGGGTGACTCTGCCAATACGTGAGCCTCAAGAGATGGAGTACTGCACAGACGGGATGCACCTAGAATTGGCATGTTATGTCGCTTCATCATTGCCCTCTACATTCATCAAGATGGTCAATAAGGCAAGACAAATCGAAGGCTTGCTCAAGCACCATGGAAGTATATCTGGGCCTTTCGTATTGGTCAAATATGACGATCAGTTAGCAGCTTCCATGACAAATACCATGCACTGCTCAAGTCAAAGTCAGAACAAGAGTTATTCCTTCTACAAGCACATGGTCCCTAAATTGCTTGAAAACCTCTTATCAAAGGGGAAGATCAAGCTACCCATGCCAAAAAGACAGAGGGAAGTCGAAAGGGGAAACAAATCCAATTACCGCCAATATCATAGAAGGCTTGGTCATAAGACTAAGGAGTGTCGTGCTACTAAGGATATCGTCCAGAACTTCATAAACAAGGGAAAATTGAACTTGGGGCCTGATTCCATGCGTGATCCAGTGCCACACTTGGTCCAAGCTATACAACCCTAAACTGTAACACACGTCCTAGTGGCACGACGTTAAACTGCACAACATACGGTGTCGGAGGCAAGACCTTAAACATGCCCACGGTCTTGGTGTATGATCATAAAACACACTACTCTTACAGTCTCATAGGCAAGATCTTAAACATAGCCTACGGTCTCAGAGGTAAGACCTTAAAAACATGCCTTCAGGTCTCAGCAGACGACCTTAGAACACGTCAAATCGACGGTCACGGTGGAATGACCTTAAACATGCCTCCACAAAAACAGAGGGAGACGGACATGATGAAAACCTGAAAGGGCGTCATGGGTAAACATGTCAAGAAGAGAGAAGAGAAAAGAAATGACGGACATGGTGTGCACCCCTAAATGCCACCATGGCCAAAATATGTCACAAAGAAAAAAAAGGAAAAAAAAAAAAGATAAAAAGAGACAGGCATAGTGAGAACCCACAAGGGCACTATGAGCAAGAGTTTCAAAATAAAAAAAACCCTTCGGAGCACTCGCTCTTAAAGACAGATGTGTTGATCCTTTCCTACGGGTCATCACGAGTAAAAATGTCACGTCCCTGTAGCAAAATGTTAAACCGCAAAATGTACAGTCCAGTCGTATGACTATAAACTCCTTCATGTTCCTACATGTCTCCATGGGGTTACCTCATGACACCCTCCTACACATCACCTACCACATCCTTCTTCACAGGCCCCCGGTGAAAGGACACCACCCCTCCAAGGTGTCCTCCCTAATCAAGGTGTACCTCAGTGACGACTGTGAGGCTTCGAAAGCAAAGCGTGCATTTCAAAGAATTCGTCGGCCTCTACAATGACATATCTCAAAGAGGTGTACCACAATCTCGATGTAAAGCTTCGAAGCAGAGCATGCAAACATCAAAGAAAGCGCCAACCTCTACAAGGCCACATCTCAAGGAGGCAGACCATAGCTCTGACTATCAGGCTTCGAAGCAGAACTTGTACTTCAAAGCATGCAACCGCCTCTACAAAGAAATATCCCAAAGAGGTGTACCACGGTTCTGACTGTGAGGCTTCGAAGAAAGCATGAAACCTTTAAAGCATGTGCCCGCCTCTACAACGCCATATCCTAAAGAGGTGTACCACAGTTCTGACTGTGAGGCTTCGAAGCAAAGCATGCAACCGTTTAAGTTTGTGCATGCCTCTACAAAGCAATATCCCAAAGAGGTGTACCACAGTTTCGACTATAAGGCTTCAAAGCAAAGCATGTAAGGCATGCGACCACCTCTACAATGCCATATCCCAAAGAGGTGTACCACAGTCTTAACTGTGAGGCTTCAAAGCAAAGCATGCAAGGAATGAGATCACCTCTACGATGTCGTATCCCAAAGAGGTGTACCACAGTCTCAACCGTAAACCCCTAGGCCTGATAGGGCACCTTCACCACTCATCTTTCCCATTTCACATATCAACGCAAGTTTCCGAGCATAACCCTTCTGCCTCTGTGCCCACACCTTTTTGCATGCGCCTCCATGCATGCCTTCCCTAGCCGGCCCGTTCATATGGGCATCGGCAAGGTTTGACCCTCATCACCTTTCCATCCCCAATGGAGTCATACTTGTGCCCCAATCACATGGATTGACCCATTTTAATCACCAGGGAGTCGAACTCACTCCCTAATCCCTAGTGAGTCCACTTTCGCCTACCATCCCTCACTGTGCCACCTTCATCTTCTAAACCCACTGCCCATAAATGGTCTCGACCATTTCATCTCCAGTGCATCAGACAACCATCCAAAGACTCATTCCCCAGAGATCCACTTCACATCCTCCAATGGGTTCATCCCTCATTGAGCTACCCACATACATGGTGATGCATATAAGGTCCAGTTGCATGACCTTAAACTGTAGCGCACGCCCTGGCCACATGATGTTAAACTGCTTTGCCCGGGTCCCGATGGCATGACCTTAAACTCGCCTCCATGCACGTGTGCCCCCTCCACTGCACGCACATCCTTTACATGTCGTTCCACACAGGCTTCCCCCAGCTGGCCCTTCCGCACGCACATACCACCTTCACTTCCTCCTCAGTGAGTCCATCTCCATTGCCCTTCATAAACTCGCAACATTCCCCAGTGAGTCAGGCCCATGTTCACGAAACCTCGGTGAGCCATTCCACCATCTAGACTCACCATCAACCAATGGGCCACCCCTTTTCCATCTTCCACAAAAAATACCATCCATCATACATAGACGGTCTCGTTCCATCTCCTTCAAATGAGTCAAACCATCACCATACTCACTCCATGACTTCCATAGACTATCACCCATTGCCATCATGGTCAAGGCTATACAACCTTAAAACATAGCCCAGGTCCCGGAGGCATGACCTTAAACTCGCCCCCACACAAAAACAAAGGGGGGCATGGTGTAAACCCGAAAGGGGAACACCATGAGTAAAAAACGAGGGACGAGCATGGTTACGAAACCATGAGTAAGAGTGTTCCGTAAAATAAAAACTGAGTACGGTGAAAATCTGCTAAGCACAGCGTGAGAAAAAATGGAAAAAGGGCAAACATGGCCGTCAGATCATGGGCAAAAGAACCTAATAAAAAGAAGGTTGGTGAAAACCGTCTCTAAGGAACCACTTCCCCTTTTCAAGTGAAAACTCGAAAGGGCGCTCGGACCAATAAGCAGGTTGATGCAGCTCTCACCACCATAAGTGGCTTCAACCGGCACTTCAAGAAAAATCCTCAGTAGCAGAATACCTTGTTATCGAGACCCAAAAACACGATTGTTCACAGGCAAAAACTGTCAAACCAGGTCAAGCAAAAGCTAGTGTAGAAACAAACAACGCCACTCGTACGTCCAATAGGGTGTAGAATTTTAAATCATCCCACCACATGTCCAATAGGGTGTAGACGTTAAAATCATCCCTCAAGATCAGTCACAGGCAAGAAACTATCAAATCAGTCAATAACTGCCCATAGCAACCAAGGTAGGGCCCTTTCAAGGCTTCCTCATCAAAATCCCTCCCTGCTTGAACCAGACATTCGGGACAGGCCAACAAAAACCCCCTACTGGACTCGACAAGATGGGGCTCACAGAGGTACCCTACTTATCAAAACAAATCTGGTGTAGTAGCAAATAACACCGCAAATAGGTCCGACAAGGGTGAAGACTTTAAAACATCTTGTACGTCCGATAAGGGTGAGGACTTTAAACACATCCCCCAAAATTCTCCACGTCTGTGTCCACAACAAGGCCCCCAGCCATTTGGGAACCTTGGTCACCCATCTAGGAAGCAGCTTTGCACGAGTTTCCCTTTGACGTTCATGTGATCTGATGGCCAGGAAGAAAACTAAAGTAGAAGGAACAATTTTGTTTTTGAATGTTGTACTTCTCGCTTCTCTCGAAGCCCAACATTCGGTAGGGCAAGCTATTTAAGGGTAATTTCCATCACTTATATCCTCGGTGCAAATAAGGAGAGAGCAGTTCGCGACCTAGGTCCAAGGGTACCAGAACACCTATGGACTACGAGAGCCGTAGGTCAATAAGCCCTGATCCAGAAATGAAATTTCCAAAAGTCTCAAAATGGCCCAATAAGGTTCAATGTCATCCCTAAGGGTCTCCTAAGAACACTTGCCAAGTTTCGTCACGCTTTGATAAGTTTAAGACAGTGCAGACGACAAAACAGGTTTGAGAAATTCTACTTCTTTCGTGCTGAAAATGGACTCTGAACTACAGCACCATAATCAAAGTGTCAAATGATCTCCAAACCATCTCTTTTGGATTCAAAACATTTGAAAACCCCTGCATATTAATTTTGGGCACATTCGGACGCTTCTGGAGCAAGTTATAGCCATATTACTCAAAATGGGTAGGTCGTACACTATTACGATACACCCTCGATGAACCAGTTTCCATTAATGGAAACTGTGGTTCTCAATTTTGAGGGCAAACTTCACATGGCCATATCTTCCTCATCAGGGATCGGATCGAGCCCAAATTTTGGGAGCATGTTCGTCTTGTCGACCCGGTCGATTTGATATGTGACACACATAATGACATGACCCAAGCCAAAAGAAATTGAAGAAAGAAGCTTGCTGGAAAGTTCCAAAAGTAGCAGGAAATTTTTTGTAGCATGTCCCCACGATCAAACGCCCGAATCATGGCGTTCGCGTGTCGAATCAATACAAAATCGGACCCGTTACAACCACGAGGTCAAGAGCTTCCTCCGGGTCGGACCCACACATGATGGATGTCAGATTCATCAAAAATCAGGGATGAACAGTGGAAAATTCCGGCCACTAGAATCTAGATTCTGGCCAAAGTTTCCAAATTTGGAAAACAGTCATCCGGGCACCAAATCGAGCCGTTCTTTTTGCAGAATGAAAGTGACAACTTTCTCATTATGCTACGGCGAAGAACACTTAGAAACGGGCTGAATCCTAAATCTAAGGTTGAACGTTTTTTCCTATTTTTGTTGCGACATGATCGTGGCTTGAAAGTTCGATCCCTAGATCGAAATGGGCATCAAAACAACCGTCTTCCCGAGTCGATCAAGAAAAGAATAATCTTTTGATCAGATGAAGACCGGAAGGACCCCAAATTGATCTCGGAAGATTGCAAAGGTTACATGACCATGACAAGGGCCTAATTGGAATTTTAGGATTTGTGGGTAAGGGGCAAAATCGTCATTTTGCCCTTCTTTTGTTAATTTTCTTTAAATAATTTAAATGTTAATTTTCATCAATTAGGTTAGAATTTGGGCATCCACCCATGTTTGGACCTAAAATCTATATAAGCATGTGATGTGCTCATGTAAATGACCCCTCTTCATCAATTAAAAATTAGTCTTTTTGCTTGAGTTTTTGGGTCACGACTTAGAGAGAGAGAGGAGAGAGAAGATCTAGGTGGGTACCTTTGGGCTTTACAAGTAACTTTCTCTCTCCTCTCTTATTTCTCTCTCTTCTTCTTTCCCTTCTCCTTCTTCGTCCTTCCCTTCTCCCTCTTCTTCTTTTCTTTCTCTCTCTTCTTCTTTCCTTTCTCTTTGTGCTTTCTTTCTTCTGTCCCACACGGAAGTGCACACTACCGAGCGGGATCTTCTGTCTCTTCCCTCTCCTTTCTTTCTTCTGTGATCTCCGGAAGTGTTTGAGGTTATTTTCCATCACTTGTATCCTCGGTTTGAATAAGGAGAGAGTAGTTCCCGTCCTAGGGCTACAGGTACCAAAATGCATATGGACTACAGTAGCCGTAGGTCAATAAGCTTTGATTCAGAAGTGAAATTTCAAAAAGTCTCAGAATGACCCAAGAAGGTTCAAGATTGTGGTGAAGGGTCTCCAAAGAACACCTGTTAAGTTTCAGCACAATCCAACAAGTTTTAAGCAGTGTAGACAATAAAATAGTTTTGAGAAATTCTGCCTCTATCATGTTGAAAATGGACTCTGAACTATAAAACCATTATCGGAGCGTAAAATGATCTCTAGAACATTACCGTTGGATTCAAAACATTTGAAAATCAGGTACCAATTATTGGCACATTCAGATGCTTTTGGAGCAAGTTATGATCAAATTACCTAAACTGAGTAAGTCGTACACTACTACGGTGCACCCTCGGTGAACCAGCTTCTATTAATGGATACTCTGCAGCACCATTTCAGGGGAAAACTTTTCATGATCATATCTTCTTTATCCCGAGTCGAATCGAGCCCAAATTTTGGAGCGTGTTCGTCTGGCCGACCCGGTTGACGCAACACGCACGATGACACGTCTTGAGCAAAGAGAAGATCATCGAAAAATTCCAAAAGTAGTAGGAAATTTTTGACAACACGTCCCCTAGATCGAACCCCCGCATCACGACGCTCACGAGTGGGATCGAAGCACAATTGGACCCATTACGACCACAAGGTCTAGAGCTTCCTTTAAGTAAACCTCGTGCGTGATGGACGGTCAGATTCGTCAGAAATTAGGGATGAACAGTGGCAAATTCCAATCACAAGAATCTAGATTTCAGTCAAAGTTTCCCAATTTGAAAAACGTTCGTTGGGGCACCAAATCGGGCCATTCTTTTTGCCATGTTTTTTCCATGTTTTTGTTATGGGTTTACCATGTTTTTGCCATGTATTTGCCATATTTTTGCCACGCTCTTCATGCTACGATGAAGAAACTGACAAAAAACACTGAGAAACGAGTTGAATCCTAAATCTAAGGTCGCATGCTTTCTCATGTTTTTACCTCGTCATGATCATGGCCCGAGAGTCCGATCCATGGCTCGAAAAGGGTATCAAAATGATCCTCTTCCCGAGCCGATCAAGAAAAGAATAATATTTTGACTGGATGATGACCAGAAGGCCGAATGGATCTCGAAAGATCATGAAGATTGCATGGCCATTACAGGGACTGATTCAGAATTTCACTGATTGTTGGTGCAAGATTAGAATCATCATTTTGTCCCATTTTCTTAGAATTTCTTTAATTCATTTAATTGATAATTTTCATCAATTATGTTAGAATTTGGGCATCCACCCATGTTTAGTCTTAAAATCTATATAAGCACGTGACGTGCTCATGTAAAAGACTTTTCTTTCATCAATTAAAAATTCCCCTTTTTGCTTGAGTTTTTTGTCACGGTTTAGAGAGAGAGGAGAGAGAAGTTCTTGGCGGGTACCCTTGGACACTACAGGTAACTTTCTCTCTCCTCTCTTCTTTCTCTCTCTTCTTTCTCCTTTCTTCTTTCTCTCTTCTTTCTCTCTCTTCTTTCTCCTTTCTTCTTTCTCTCTTCTTTCTCTCTCTTCCTTCTCTCTCTTCTTTCTTCTTCCTTTTTCTTTCTCCTTCTTTCCTCTCTTTTTCTCTTTTTCTTTCCTCTCTCTTTCTCTTTTGCTTTCTTTTTTCTCTCTTCTTTCCTCTCTCTCTTCTTCTTTCTTTTTTCTCTCTTCTTTCCTCTCTCTCTTCTTCTTTCCTTTCTCTCTCTTCTTCTTTCCCTTTCTTTTTGTTCTCTCTCTGTCTCTTTCTCTTCACAAGGGCAACGATGTGGGCATGCCCTTTTTGGGAGGCTTCGTTGCAGTCTTTGTATTCTCTGTATCTCTCTCCTCTCATAAGGACAACAATGTGGGCCTATCTTTTTTGACGGGCTTCATTGCAATCTCCATATTCTCCTTCTCTCTACTTTCTCCCTCTTTCTTCACAGACACCCTCTTCTCTTTTCTCTCTTTTCATTTTCTTCTTTATCTCTTTTCACAAACAGCAGCAAGTCGTCGTCTGTGCACTCGCTCTCTCTCTCGTCTTTCTTCACAGATGACAGTGATCTGTCGTCTGTACTCTATCTTCTTTCTTCACAAACATCAGTAAGCCCCCATCTATGATTTCTCTCTCTCTCTTCTCTCTTCATAGATGGCAGCAAGCCCCCATTTGTGCTTTCTCTCTTCTTTTTTCTTCACTGACGGTAGCAAGCTGCCGTCTATTCTTTCTCTCTCTCTCTTCAATCTTCACAGATAGCAGCAAGCCACCGTCTGTGCTTTCTCTCTTTGTCTCTTTTCTTTCTTCACAGACGGCAACAAGACACCATTTATGTTGTCACTTTCTCTCTCTTCACAAACGGCAGTAAGCCACCATCTGTGCTCACTCTCCTTTCTTCTCTCTCCTCATAAACGGCATTACTCTCTTTCTTTCACAAACGGCAGCAAGCCACTGTCTGTGCTCAGTCTCCTTCTTTCTTCTCTCTCTTCACATACAGCAGCAAGCCGCTGCCTATGCTCACCCTCTGTCTTTGTTCTCTCTCTTCACAGACGGCAGCAATCTGTTGTCTGTGTTCACTCTCTTTCTTTCTTTCACTCTCTCATCACAGACGGCAGCAAATCATCGTCTATGCTTTCTCCCTTTCTTTCTTCTCTCTCTTCACAAACAGTAGTTAAGCCGTCGTCTGTGTCTTCCCTTTCTTTTCTCTTTCTCTTTTCTCCTTCTCTCTTCTCTTTTAATGTTAATGTTCTTTTTATTATCCTTTTCTTTAAAGGATCTGAGGTGAAAAACAAACCAGCCTTCTCTCTCTTTTTTTCTCTTTGTTCATTCGCATTCTGAAGGATTAGTTGAAAAGTATACTAGCTCTTCGTTTCTCTTTTCTTAAAAACCTTTCTCTTTACTTTCTCTCTGAATGACTAGTTGAAATGCATACTAGCCTTTCGTTTCTTTTTTTAAGAACCTTTCTCTTTACCTTCTTTCTGAAGGACTGGTTGAAAGACATATTGGCCCTTCGTCTCTCCTTTCTATCTCTATTTTCTTCTCTTTCTTTCTGAAGAATTAGTGAAAGCCAAATTGATCTTTGTTTTTATATTCTACTATTTTCTTTCGTTGTCTTTCTATGCTCTCTCCCTCATTTTCTTCATCTCACTTTTTTTATGCTTTCACCTTTTTGTTAAAAAATAATATTGCGAATCTTTTGTTAAGAAGATGTCGGACAGCTATCCAATCAACATGGACTCGATGACATCATTTCCCCATTTTTCCTTTCGAATGTATACGCTTGTGTGCATTCACCCAAAGGCAAGATGGGGTCTTTTGACACCCTTGTCTGCATCCTAACGTGTGTGTATGCTTGCAGGGAAGAAGAAGTAAGCCAAGGGAGACGATTCTGAACCTGCCACAAGCCAAAGGGCATTCCACATGATCTAAGAGGTCACCCATGCGAGCTAGCTCGAGCGTGTCATGGACTCACGTGAGGTAATTCTTGCCTCACAACCCAATTCCTCTCTCACAAGCTGGTATTCCTACCGTGTCTCCCTTATATGGTTCCCGAGAGAGCGATCTCAAGTCCCACGTCCATCTCGAACCCGGAACCAAACCATCAGGTCATCCTGACCCAGGGGGTGAGATTGAGGCACCTAACCAGGCAGTGCACACTGTTGAGCATGACCTTCTCTCTCTTCTCTCTTTTCTCTCTCTTTTGTTTTGCACGACATTACACACTGCCAAACGTGATGTTCTCTCTTTTCTATTTCTTCTATTCTGCACCGAAGCACACACTGTCGAGCACGACCTTCTCTATCTTCCCTCTTTGCACTTTCTTTTGTCCTACACAGAAATGCACACTGCTTAGTCTGACCTTCTCTCTCTTCCCTCTTCTCTCCTTTTGTTCCACATGGTAGTGCATACTGTCGAGCATGACCTTCTCTCTCCTCTCTTCTCTCTCTCTCTCTCTCTCTCTTCTCTCTCTCTCTATNTACTCTCTTCTCTTCGTTCTCTCTCTACTCTACTACTCTCT
>NW_006494910.1:7314334-7338229 GCF_000471905.2 Amborella trichopoda | reverse complement strand
CTACTACTCTCTCTCTCTCTCTCTTCTCTCTCTCTCTCTCTCTCTCTCTCTCTCTCTCTCTCTCTCTCTCTCTCTCTCTCTCTCTCTCTCTCTCTCTCTCTCTCTCTCTCTCTCTCTCTCTCTCTCTCTCTCTCTCTCTCTCTCTCTCTCTCTCTCTTCTCTCTTCTCTCTTCTCTTTGTCTCGCACGGTAGTGAATACCACCGAGCATGACCCTTCTTCTCTCTCTCTTCTCTCTCCCTTTCTATCTTGCACGGCAGCACACACTACTGTGCGTGACACTTACTTCTCTCTCTTTCCTCTCTGTCTTGTACAGCAGTGCATACTATCGAGAACAACCTCTTTCTCCTATCTCCTCTCTCTCTCTTTTTCTTGCTTAACCACAAGGCAAGCTGAGCCTTATGCTGTCGTGTAAATTTTGTCGCCAAGGAAACTAGTCGTCGTGTCGGTCCAGCTACCGTGCCCGTCCAGCTGCCGCGTCAGACCAGCCATTGTGTCAAACTAACCGTTGTGTCAGTCTTGTCATCGAGCAGTCTAGTCGTCGTGTCGGTCTAGTTACCATGCCCGTCTAGCTGCCTCGTCAAACCAGCTGCTGCACCAGACCGGTCGTCATGTCAGTCTTGTCACCGAGCAGTCTAGCCGTCGGGTCAGTCTGATCACCATGCCCATCTAGCTGCCGCGCCAAACCAGCCACCATGCCAGTCTTGCCACTATGCCAGCCTAGCTGCAGGGTCAAACTTCTTCACCCCCTTTCACTTCTCTTTTATCTTTCCTTCTCTTCTTCTCCCACTCTTTTCGTCTCTTCTGCCTTTTGGAAGGTTTAGTGAGAGCCAAGCTAACCTTCACTCTCTTTCATCTCTTTTCCTATTTGTCTCTCAAAAACGAATACTTTCTCTGAAGGATCTGGGTGAAAACTAAACCAGCCTTCGTTTCTCTTTTCTCTCTTTTCTTTAAAAAAATGCATTTTTACCTCTAAAGTATCTAGGTGAAAAACAAGTCAGCCTTCGTCTCTCTTTTCCCTCTTTCTATAAAGGATCTGGGTGAAAAACATATCAACCTTTGTCTTTCTTTTTCTCGTTCTCTGAAGAGCTGGGTGAAAGTCAAACTAGTCTTCGTCACTCTTTTCTTTCTCTACTTTTTTTCTTCTTTCTCTGAAGAGATGGATGAAAGCCAAACCAGCCTTCGTCTCTTTGTCTCTCTCTATCCTCTTCTCTTTCTTTCCCTTCTCTCTAATATTCTCTTCTCTCAAATGTCTCTTCTCCATCGAACTCATTTTCCCTATTTTCTTTACTATAAAATATGTACTCAGAGTCTCTCATCAAGGAGACGCCATAAGGCTGTCGAATTGATATGGACTCCATTATGTTAATTCTTCCATTTTTCTTTGAGTACACACATACGTGTGCGTTCACTCTATAACAAGGTAGGGCCTCATACCCACTTATCTGTATTCTAATGCGTGTATGTGGTAGCAGGTAAGAAGAAACGGGTCAAAGGAGGTGATTCCGAACCGGCTAGGGGGCATTCCACGTGATCTAAGAGGGCACCCATGCGAGCTAGCCCGAGCATGTCACAGACCCACGTGAGATAAATCCCACCTCACGACCAAAATTTCTCTCTTACCGGTTGGTATTCCTGCCCATGTCTCCTTTACGCGGTTCACGAAAGAGTCGTCACAAGTCTCAAGTCCATCTCGAACACGGAACCATGCCACTAGATCATCTCAACCTAGAAGGCGACATAAAGGCATCTAACCAACAAGGCCTGGTCAAAATTTGGCAACATCTCCCTTGTAAACTGGACTTTTGACAAAAAAGGTGCCCGAAGAAATCAAGGCACCCCGGATAATGCTCAGGGAACTGAACTGTGGGACATACCCAAGTCAGATGGACCCCGGCAGAGCCCCCTTTCAATCTATTGAAATCCATGTCGAAAATGCTGAAAAGGCACCAAAAGGCCTAAAAAGCATCAAAAGTGCTTAAAAATCATTACAAGTGCCCAAAGAGTATTAAAAGCACTCTAAGAGTATCAAAAATGTGTAAAAGTGCTTAAAATGCTCAAAATGCACTCGAAATGCTCAAAACTGCTTAAAATGCTCAAAAGGCACTTAAAATACTCGGAAAGCACTTAAAATGCTCAAAAAGCACTTTAAATGATAAAAAAAGCATTTAAAATATGCAAAATGTGCTAAAAATGCTTAAAAAGCACCAAAAGTGCTTATTAAGTACTAAAAATGGCAAAAGGAATGCAAAAAAAATGCTTAAGATGCACAAGGGAATGCCTAAGTGCTAAAATGGCATTTAAATGTACTAAAATGGGCACTAAAAAGACATGGAAAGAAGAAAAACATGGAACACAGGAAACTCACCAAACTCTTTGGTGCCGGATGCCCCGACTATCTGCGCCAAAAGAAAGCCCTGTTTTGCAACCCTCTAACCACCTGCGCCTGACTCTAGTTGCTCTCCCAATTTCCCTCTTTGAAATTTCAAAAAAATGAATGAGAATGACCAACTCTCACCCTTATATACCCCACTCCATAAAGGTCATTTTTCCCCTTCTCATTATCGTCTCTCGCAAATTCATAATTCCACCCACGTCCATGAGAGTTTCTGTGTCATTTCCAAGAAAGGAAGGGGACATTTTGGGGAAGCAATAAGCAAAAAGACCTCACTGCACTTACACCCCTTCTTTGAAATAAAAATGGGTCTAGGGAAAAACAGTCAACAAGGGGTCAAACGCCGTCAAAATTGCTCGAAACAAGTGTCAGGACGTGCAGAAAAATTCGTCGAGCTGGAAAGGCCACATCCGCCTGTTGTACATCATTTTTGACGTACTAGCACCTCCCACGTGAACAAGGAGAGAGCTGGTAATAGCCTAGTCATGCGGGTACACAAGACACCGGCAGGCCAAAGTTGTACCATAAAATAAAGCCTTGAGACATTCGACCTGGGTACGGTGCCATCGTACCAAGGAAGGAGCTTACAACTGTAGCCTTATGCTAGTGGCTTCAAAACTACACCAGACCACCGTCACCACATACAGAATGTCGAAAAACCTTTGGGGACCAATTGGGCTCAATCAGACCACCCAAAAGGAATCTACACCCATGGGGCTGCGCAGCATACGGGTTTCACACTAATGAGGTGTGGCTTCACCGAACCAATCCCTAAACATGGAGACTGCGACATCGTGTTTCGGGAGCAGCTTCAAGGACCCATGGCGCCTTCCGTTGAAACCACGAAAGGCCCAGATCCAAATATGTTCTAGGTCACGCCAGCCTCGTCATTTTGACCTAAGGCATGCACTGTGGCACGATCTAGAGTCAAACTTCTCCTGAAAAGAAGGTGCTCGCAAAACCAGAAAAACCAGGGTTCAAAAAGTAGAAGCCTCGAATCTAGTGAAGCACAGCTTGACATCCAAGCATCGGATCACCACGGGGACGAGTTCAATGCAACCATCTTGCAAAGAGCTACAAACTGGTATAGCTCTTGCATTTAATCTAAGGTCTGATGGATGCAAGTCCCCAGGTCACAAAAGAAGGAAATCCGCTCGGTTACCGGAATCCCTCTTTCCCCCAACCTCCCGAATTAGGCAAAAACGCAAACCAGGGCCAAATCAGCCCAAACTTGGTGCAAAATGACTGCGACTATCTCCTCTCTCGTTTGCAAGCAGAGCAAGAGCTAGAACATCACAGATCGAGGTGCATTGGTGAACAAAGTTCACGAATCTGACTGAACTTCCATCCCGTGGGAAAAAGGCCACCCCAGCACGACTAAAGGGTATCAAAATGGTCAGAGTCGCAAGGACATTGAAGATATGCTGACAAATCATCTGAACCATCACCACAAGTTACAGAAAAGGCTTCCAAGATCTGGCCATGGCGAAACAATCTGCACGCATGGATGGCTTCATCATTAGCAGAAAAGATCTCAAGGACATTTCGATCATTGCACCTAATTTTAAGATGTATTCTTAATTTCTTAAGTTGTAATTGAGCTTTGTTTTTTAGTGTTCACCATGTTTGGTGAATCCTCTATATAAGCAAGCTTAGCTCACTTATAAGAGGATGAGGGAAAACTTTTGTGCAGCGTATTTATCCATTATAAAACAGAGGCATTACATTTGTTCCTTTCTTCGTTTGCTTTTGAGTCCTTAGTTTTTCCAAGAGGAGAGAGAAAACTTTGAGGGAGAGAAAATATCCCTAAGTGCACGGGTTCGTAAACGCCTCCGAGTGTGCAGACTCCTCCTTCCTCTCTCCTAAACCGAGTCATGCCCCAACCCTTCTCTCTCTCTCCCCCTTACACAACACTCTGCCTGCCCTGCGGAGCAACCAGCACCACCAATAGACACGCGGATGCGAGTGGACCCACGGGCCACAACCTTCAGGTTCTCTCACACCCCTCCATCGATCAGCCAGCCCCCTCCAGAGGATAGTCATAAGGAGGGACAGCCGGATCCCATACCGACCCTAAGCTATAGAGAGAGAGAGTAGAGAAGTTGCGAGCCTGGAGAGAGTCCTTGTCCAAACCGCACTGGCACACAACTGGAGGGCTTCGTGATTTTTCTAAGAGAGCTGATCGCCTGGACGTGTTCCCCGAACCCCAAGCGACGAGGCTAGCATCCAAAGCACTCCTGCCATCAAAAATCTCTCTCATTATTGGTACCTATCCGCACACAAGAGCCCTCGCGCCTGCGCCCCCCACACTTGCACTTTCCCTTAAGTCCGCAGGTGAGCAACCCTGTGGTTGTCGGAGAGAGGGTTTTCTCCCGACCCCCAAGAACCATGTCCGACCATCGCCATCCAAAATGTGCCTCCAGGTCTGGCCGTCGAGCCCATTTAAGGCCCAACGGACCCTATTTTATCTCTCCTCCTCTCCTTCTCACCCGGTCGGTCGAGCTGGGCCTCCTGCCTTGAGCCCGAGCCCGAGGTCTCGTCCTCAAGTCACTGCCCATGCATGCTCTCTCCCTCTCATGGATGGGCCGAGTTAAGCTGCCTACCCGAAGCTCAAAGTCTCGCCCCTCAAAAATTCGTGTGCACATGTCATCTCCTTCGCCATAGTGGGTCAGGCTGGGCCTCCTACCCCGAGCCTGGAGTCTTCATCTTCGTCTTCCACACGTGTCTCTGCGCGTACCTTCCCCTCATCACTACAGGCCGAGCTGAGCCTCCTGCCTCAAGTCGGAGCCCAACCACCTCCTTTATCTCACTTTCCCACGTGCAAGCATGTGCATGCTTCCCTTCTTCGAGACATGGATTGAGTCGAGCTCCAACCCAAAAGCTCGAGCCCACATGTCCCCTATGTGCCCCTTACTCATGTGTGCACCCCATTCATGTGTGTGTGCCACCACTTCAACCATCCTCAGTGGGTCGCATCACCCACCACTCACCATCCTCAATAGGTCAAACCACCTCAGCACTCACCTTCCCCAGTGAGTCGCATCATCCATGCCCACCACCTCCAGTGAGTCGAACCATTCCGTGCTCACTCTATGCAGCTCGCATCACCCCCCGTGAGTCGTACCTTTCATACCCTCCATCACCATTCCTTTCATCATGCATGAAGACTCACTCTATTCCCCAGTGAGTTGTACCCTCCATCATCATCCCATTCATCTCTCACAGAAACTCACTCCAACCCCAGTGAGCCGCACCTTCCATAAAAACTCCATTAATCCTTCACAAAAGGTAATCCTTCACTAAATGTCTTATGCCATTTTTTCCAATAAGTCGAGCCACCCCATGCTCGCTCCATGGCCACCAAAAGACTGCCATCCACTCCCATCATCATCCATCTACCGCCCCAGTTTTATTTATATAAGTATATAATACATGAACATAAGCGAACATGGCCATAAAACCATGGGTAAAAATGCTCAAAGAAAAAAACAAGCATGATGAAAACCTGAAAGGGCACTGTGAGTAAAAATGGCAAGCGAGCATAGTCACGAAACCAGAAGTAAGAGTGTTCTACTAAAAGAAAAAAACTTGGGCACGATGAAAACCTGAAAGGGCACCGTGAGTAAAAATAGAAAAGAAGTTGAACGTGACCATGAAGTCACAGGTAAAGGAGCCCAATAAAAAAAGGAAGTTGGTGAAAATCGTTCTACAGCGCCACTTCCCCCTCAGTTTAGGTGAAAACTCGAAAGGGCATTTGAATCAATAAGCAGGTTGATGCAACGCTTGCCTCCATAAGCCGCTTCAGCCAGCAATTCAGGCAAAGAAAACCCAGTAGCTTAGGAATCAATACCCCCTAGAGCATACCCCGCTACTAGAACCAAAAAGAGCTTAAGAAAATTCCAACAATAATGAGTCAATCCATGAGGAGAACCCTAAAGTCAGGAGAATCAACAAGATGGCAAGTCGGAGCTCCATGCTAAGGGAGTTCATTCTCAAGAAGTCACCAAAAACAAGAAATTCATGCCAAGTCCCAAAAGGCAATTGACTGTCAAGCCAGAACAATACCTCCAAGGTAGCAGTCTCCCTAAGGTTCCCAGTTGATGATTGTCTAGACTTTTCAAGATGGCCAATAAAAAGCCCCTAACTAGACTCGATAAGACTGGGGCTGCAATCCCCAAAGAGACCGCCTCGCCAAAATCCCCACCTATTAAAATTTTCAAGATGGCCAATAAAAAGCCCTTAATTGCATCCGATAGACTAGGGCCCAAAGAGGCACCCTACCTGTCAAACAAATTCCAAACCCTGGCATAGCAATTCATACGCCCCATTAAGGGCCCTCGACTATCTACCCAAAGCACAAGCATCTCCGGAAGTGGGAAGGAGCCCTTAATGAATGGGAAGAAGACTAAAAAGGAAGCCTAACTGATTGGGAAGGCCCCTGACTGTCAAACAAACCTCGATTCTAATTGATTGGGTTAACAAGCCCTTAGGCAAGGCCCCCAGTTGTTGGAACCAAAAGAAGGAGTCCTGAAGTGGGAAGAAAGCCCATAAGCAAGGTCCCCCACTAGTAGTTCCAATCTCTTCTCCCCCAAAAAACTTGATGCCCCTGGGTCTGCAAGCCCTTCAACAAGGCCCCCACTCATCAAAGCACCTCGGTCATCCCCCAGGGAAGAAGCTTTGCACGATTCCCCTTTGCCAGTCATGCTGATGCCGGTGGCCGAGAAGAAAAACAAAAGCCGAAGGACCAATTTTGATTCAGAATGTTGTCCTTCTCGCTTCTCTCAAAGCAAAACATTCAACGGGCAGGCTGTTTTAGGTATTTTTTGACACTTGTATCCCGATGCGAATAAGGAGGAAGCCAATCACAACCTATGCCCGCAGACGCCAAAATGCCAGTGGACCACAAAAGCATTATTGAAATAAACACTGATCCGAAGCAAGTTTTTTAAAGGAAATAAATGGGTCCCAAAAAGCATTCGAAGGTAGAACTTGACTCCCTAAAGACACCTGCCAAGTCTCATCGCGATCCAACGATGTTAAGGTGGATCAGAGACAAAACTAGAAAATGCACTTGATAACTACAGCCCTATCACCGAAACTTCAACTAAACACCAGACCACTTCCATTGGATTCAAAATGTCCAAAAACCCCCAGATACCAAAGTTCAACTCATTCGAACACTTCTAGACCATCTTGTGGCTAACTTACCCAAAAAAGGTGGATTACACACTATTCTGGTACCTCCTCGGTGAACCGGTTCCATTTATGCAAACTATGTAATATGATTTCGGGATCACCTTTGAAAGGTCATAACTTCTTCATCTTAAGTCGGATCAAGCTCAAATTTTAGGAGGATCTTCGTCTCATTACCGTACATATTTTGATATGTGGCACAACCCATGACATGACCCAAGATGGAAGAAATCTTAGAGAGAAGCTGCTTATGAAGACTCATGCTTTACAGATTTTTGCAAAGAGGAGATCCCTTCAATCAAACGGTCATATCAGGAAGCCCCGACCTCGGATGGACTTGAAAATGGGTCCATTGCAAACGTGACGTCAAGGGCTTCGATCCAAAGTAAACATCATATGTGATAAGTGACCGAAAAGACCATATTTTGAGGTTTCACGAAAGGGTATTTTTCGACTACCGAAATCCATATTCCAGCCAATTTCCCCAATTCGAAAAGTGAAGATCCGGTCATCAAATCGAGCTATTCTTGTCACCAAATGACCATGATGACTTCCCCGTCGTTCCACGATGAAAATATCGAATTAAAATTTCAAGAAATGAACAAGATCTGAGATCTAAGATCACAAAATCCTCATATTTTGATGGATTTTGCTAAGAGCTTGACGAATCGATTCGAGGATCAAAAGATATGTCAAAACGATTGCCTCGCCAAGACCATCACTTTTGCGACATTCTTTTCGTCGGAAGGTTGCTGGAAAGACCCAAAACGGGCCTAGATGACCACCATAGCCTATGGCCCCTTTTTGGGGACCATCTTGCCATTTTTGAGATTGTGGGTAAGGGCAAAATAGTCATTTTGCCTCAAAAACGTGATTCAAATTTAATTCATAGAAAGTGTATTTTTTTTTAGCAATTTTAATTAGTTTTGAGCATCCACCCTTGTTTCAAAGGAAGTGTTATATAAGTATTTGTAACCCTAACTCCAAAGGGGTGGGGAAATTAATGAGATTTTGGCCCCTTAGTCTTGGCAATATTTTTTTCTACCTTTTTCACTCAAGAAGAGGAGAGGGAAAATTTCCCCATAAGCTTCGACCCCTAGAACTTCTCACTCTTTACTTGGAATATCTCACTTCTCACTTGGAACTCTTCATTCTCAACCTAGCCACCGGTCTGGTCCAATGATCTCACTAGGTAACCCTTCACCCTTTCTCTCTCTTCCTCTTTCTTTTCTCTCTCCTCTCTCTCTCTCTCTCTCTCTCTCTCTCTTTCTTTCTCTCTCTCTTCTCCTCTCTTCTTCTCTTCTTCTCTCTCTTCTCTCTCTTTATCTCCTCTCTCTCACGGTTAACCAAGTCGACGGCTAAGCCGTCGGCCCGCCTTCTTTCTCTCTCTTCTCTTTCCTTCCATCTTCTCTCTCTTTCTCTTATCTTCTTCTCCTTCTTTTATCTCATGTTTATTTCTCCTCCCTTGCTTCTCTCTCTCTTTCTCCTCGCGTTTTCTCCTCCTTCTCTCTCTTCTCTCTCTTTCTCTCCTCTCTCTCACGGTTAATCGGGCCTCCTTCTCTCTCTTTCTCTTCTCTCTCTTTCTCTCCTTCCCTCTCTCACCGGCCCACCTTCTTTCTGTCTTCTCTCTCCTTCTCTCTTCTCTCTCTCTTTCTCTTCTCTTTTCGTTATTTGCTGGCTCCTCTCTCTTTCTCCTTTCTCTCTTCTATCTTTCGCCTTTCTTCTATGCTCTTCTCTCTCTAAAACCGATCTGTCACTGAGCCGCCAGTCCTCACTTTCTCCTCTCTCTTTATCTTCTCTGTCTCTCTTCTCTCTCTCCTTCTCCTCTCTTCTTCTCCTTCTTCCCTCTCTTCTTTTTCTCGTTCTCTCCTTATCTCTCTCATGGCTAACCGATATGACAACTAAGTTGTCGAACCACCTTCTTTCTCTCTCTCCTCTCTTCTCTCTCCACTCTTCTCTTCTCTTTCTCTTCTCTTCTTCTCTTTTTTTTCTCAATACCTCTCTCCTCTCTCTTTTCACCTCTTTCTCCCTCTTTCCTTTCTCTTATTTTCTTTCTTTCTCTCTCTTTCTCTCTCTTCTCTCTTCTCTCTTCTCTCTTCTCTCCCACTCTTCTCTTCTCTTTATCTTCTCTTCTTCTCTTTCTGTTTCACTATCCCTCTCCTCTATGTTCTCTCCTTTTTTCTCCCTCTTTCCCTTCTCTTCTTTTCTTTCTTTCTATGTCCTTTCTCTCTCTCTTTCTCTCTCTTTCTCTCTCTCCCTCTCTCACAGTCAATCGGGCCGACGGCTAAGCCACCAGTTCCCTCTCTTCTCCCTTCTCTTCTTCTCTTCTCTCTCCTTCTCTCTTCTCTCTCTTTCTCTTTCTCTTCTCTTCTTCTCATTCTTTTCTCTCTTCTCTCTCTTTTTCCTTTATCTCTTCTCACTCTCTTTCTACTCTCTACTTTTCTTTCTTCTCTCTCTCTTTCTCTCCATCTCTCTCTCACAGCTAACCGAGTCGTCGACCTGCCTTCTTTCTCTCTTTTTTTCCTTTCCTCTTCTCTCTCTTACTCTTCTCTTCTTCTCCTTATTTTCTCTGTCCTCTCTCTTTCTCTTCTCTTCTCTCTCTTTTCTCTCTCTTTCTCCTCTCTTGTTCTCCTTCTTCCCTCTCTTCTCTCTCTTTCTCCTCTTTTGTTCTCCTCCTATCTCTTTCTTCTCTCTCTTTCTCCTCTTTTGTTTCTCCTCCTTGTTCTTTCTTCTCTCTCTTTCTCCTCTTTTGTTCTCCTCCTTTCTCTTTCTTCTCTCTCTTTCTCCTCCTTTCTCTTTCTTCTCTCTCTTTCTCCTCCTTTCTCTTTTTCTCTCTCTTTCTCCTCTTTTGTTCTCCTCCTTTCTCTTTCTTCTCTCTCTTTCTCCTCTCTCTCTTCTCTCTTTCTCCTCTCTTCTTCTCTCTTCTCTCTCTAAAATCTGATCGACGACTAAGTTGCTGGTCCCCTTTTCTTCTTCCTTCTTCTCCTTTTCTCTCTCTCTCCCTCTCTTTCTTTTCTTCTCTCTTCCCATCTCTCTCTTTCTTCTTCACTATCTCTCTCTCTCTCTCATTCTCTCTTTCTTCTTTACTACCTCTCTCTCTCTTCCCCTCGCTCTCTGTCTCGACCTCTCTCTCTCCCTCGACCTGTCCCCCTCTTCTTCTCTCTTCCCTCCTTTCTCTCCCTCTCTCTTTCCTCTTCATTCTCTCTCTCGCTCTCTCTCTCTGTTGTTCTCTTTCTCTTGCCTTCTCCCTCTCTCTCTTTCTCGACCGCTCTTGCACCCCCTCTCTCTCTCTTGCTCCCCCTCTCTCTCTCTTGCTCTCTCTCTTCATCGGCTCTCTCCCTGTCTCTCTCTCTATCCTTTTCCCTCTCTTTCTTTCTTTTCCTCCTCTCTTTCTTATTCTCTCTTTCTCATCCTCATCCTATTTCATTCTCTCTTCCCTCTTCATTCTCTCTTAAAAGCGCTTTTCTTCTCTCTCTCATATCTCTCATAAAATTCCTCCTTTTATCTACTTCTTTAAGCCCACATCATCTCACCCATAACACTAGGTTACATTTATTCATTTCATTTCATTTATTTATTCATTCGCATGTCGATATGAGGACGGTTGACAAGACAGTGCCGAAAGGCTGTTGAATTGGCAAATAGCCTCATATCGTCCCACCTTTCGATATAAATATGTCTCTAATTACAAGACAAGGTCTTCTAACGCACTTGTCTGGCAACCTTATATGTGTGTGTTCATGAGCCACAGAGTGCAAAACAAGGAGGCTGAAGTCGAACCAGCCTCAAGCTAGGGGGGCTTTCTGTCGTGATCTAAGAGGGCATCAACAAGACGCCTGAACATGTCACGAACCTACCGTGAGGTACATCCCACCTCACACCCCACAATCCTCTCTTACCAGTTGGTACATGTCCGTACATGCACCCCATGCATCGCGATTCTCGAGAGAGTAATGTCAAGCTAGACTTGAATCGGAATTCCCGCACAGTCTCATGACCCGACGAAATCAAGGCTCCCAACCAGTGCCACCTTAAGAGGTTAGGGTTTTTGGATTTAGGGTTCGCCATCATTATGGAGATTCAATCTTGACCATAAAACATAGGTGACCCATGGGGTGAGATATGATAGCCATACAATCTTTAGATCGGTCATCATGATCAAAAGAATGTATTAGAGCCTCATCCATCAGCTTCTTTAACCTAATCCCATCAAAACCTTCTTTATGGAGAAGTCCTAGTGGTTCCCCCAAACGGTCTCTATATGTTCCAACCTTCTATCAGCCCAATGAAGTCTCTGGGCCAATTCCCTTATCTTCCTCTCCCGCCACCATAGATAGCGTTGGAGGACATGTAATTCAGCATGGAGAATCTCAACAGCATTCACCTCCTCAGCCTTTTTAGGGGTAACCTTCTTTGGAAGATGACTAGGGGAAAGCAGACTAGGGGTAACCTTTTATGGGTTAAGCATTCACCTCCTCAGCATGTTAAACTTTTCTCTTCTAAAGCAATGGTGATATAAAGCAATTCTATTTCTTCTTCTTCAGTCTGAATGAGCTTTTCTTTTGCTGGTGATATAAAGGAACAATCCCGGGGTATTTTCTTATTCGGCCTCTTGGTCCCTAGATTTCATTCTAGATAAATCCCACCCTTAAACTTTTGAATGCTACACACTGCTTTGCAATTCCGTGAGCCATTGGGAGGCTAATTATTTGGGTATAATATTGACTTACCTTAACTTTACATCTTTGAAAAAGTCTTGTCTCTTATTATACTTGTATTTAGAATATTCATGATGGACACTACGGCCAAACTAAAGTGTTAAGCTCATGAGTTTTAATTTAATACTTCAATGCATTCATAAAGCATTGGGGACGAGTCTAATATAATCTAAGTATAGCTCTAAAATGTTTGTATGAACCCCTAATTTGCCCCATTACAAGACTCTTTGATGAATTTACATCAATTACAAGACTCTCTAGTGAATCGACTCCTCATTCTGCCATTGCTCTAATGGATACGAAAACAACTCTGATTATTCTATTTCACACTTGTCAATACATACATCATCTACCCTCAAAGATTATTATGGACAAAATAGGGATTGTTACTCACATCTTCTAAAGCATAGAGGTCTGAAGATTTGAGAACAATTTTGGACATTTACATACACTAAACTTATGGAAAAAATATAGCCTTTCATCTAAGTTACACCTGACGAAAGATATTATATCCTTCTAGAATTACGTGTCAAAATAAAAATGACGTGGCATACATTCAAGAAGTGACGAAAACTCTAGAACCTACAAATAATCTCGCAAAACCACGTGTCATCAGAGAAAGACACAAAGACCACTACACGCACTATATTGCAATTGTCAGGCACGATCAAGAGCCACTAATCAAAGTGTTCAACGATTATGAATAGTTCAATCAACGACAATATAAAAAAAATAAAAAAATAAAATAAAATAAAATAAAGGATAAATAGGTTGAAGATATATAGTCACTAAGAAATAGAAGGCTTATTTAAATAGTTATCAGTGTTTGTCATTGTATATGTATGAACGAGTTCACACAAGTAGCTGCAACAGTCAGATTCACTTCCTAATTCTTCCATAATTCTTTGCTCGAGGAATTTATCTATGATTAATTAAACGAAGGTTTTTCACATCTCCATTGTATGAGACAATGAATATAATTAACAGGGCATCTACATGTATCTTGGAACTACTCAATCCCTAAAAATTAAATAAAATTTTATTCGCGAAACCCTGACAGAGTGGTTGTTGAAGTACTTTTGAGTTTGTTTTGTGTTCTTCGTACATTTCAGCTTAAAATCACCCCAACACCTGTAAAAGCAGAACTCCTAAAAATCACTCTCCCCAAGAATGGTATTCCCCAAGAATGGTATTGGGAACAATGAAGGCATCTACGTCAGAATGGCCTAAAAAATGGGAATTATTCATCCTTAAAGACAAGTCGTATGGTATACATTGTAAATATCAAAGGAGATAAAACTTCTGCATGGCGAATAAGTATCACAAAATTAAGAAACTAACAAAAAACCAAGGAAAATATAGCCGAATAAGTAGCACAAAATTAAGAAACTAACAAAAAACAAGGAAAATATAGCCAGTTACGCACTGCACATTGCTAGAATATTGATTCCAACAATGACGCACATCGGCCAATGAATCAAGAATATTGATTCCAACAATGATGCACATCGGCCAATGAATCGAGAATAATTGTGGATAAATCAATTCCCTTAATATATCAAGAATCGGAATATTGATTCCAACAATGATGCACATCGGCCAATGAATCAAGAATATTGATTCCAACAATAATGCACATCGGCCAATGAATCGAGAATAATTGTGGATGAATCAATTTCTTTAATATATCAAGATTCCCTTAATATATCAAGAATCGGAATATTGACTCCAACAATGATGCACATCGGCCAATGATTCGAGAATAATTGTGGATGAATCAATTTCTTTAATATATCAAGAACCGGCTCCCTGTATAACATAGCTCCCTCTATAAGATAGAGGATTCTAACTAGAACACTAGATAAACTGGGCAAGCCTCCCACTTCACAACATTTGTAATAGTATTTTAATATTCTTTTATCAGCTATTATGACCTCCATGGTCCTATATATTAACGTGGGACCCACCCCTTGATTCACAAGGGGCGGCAAAGATTACCAAAGCACAACGCTTGTGGTAGCGTCCTATCGACATTTCGCCACCAGACCCTTCCTTACCTAGCCGATGTGGGACTAAATAGAGAAGGTGGGAAGAAGAGCAATGCTTATAAATCAAATCTTTGACCCGGTTTCTATGTGGCCAAGCCTGTATACGTAGAAATGCGTAATAAATCTATTTTTGAGAGAGGTTTTAATAGTTAATTTTTATTGACATGTAATCTTTAACATGGAGATCATGAATATGAAATAAATGAATAAATTTAAAAAACTAGAAATAATAATCCTAGTAAGAAAATATTTGGACCATTAATTTCTATTATTTTTAGATAGAACATCTACTGGCATCCCTCTTTAAGAGGGATGCTTTACACTTTCTGGACCGCATATGTAGAAATGCGGTCCAGCCCGCTTGAAACAATTTTCCTTATATAATTGGAATTGCTCGATCAATAATGTGCAAGCAATGCTTATAAATCAACATTGGGGCATTTCTTTGAGTTCAAAGGCTTTGAATTTTGGGCCCAATGAAGCCTTTTGTTTTTTGTTCTTTGAGCTGCAAAATCATCTGAAAGTTCGATATCACAGTTTTTAAAAATCGCTTTAAACATGTGTTTTGATCTAGGGGTCCTGTATTTATTCAATAAGGCATTATGAATTTTCAGATCTCAATTTGTTTTGTTTTTTTAAAAAAATGTTGAGCTCGTGTTAGCTACTGCACTTTTCTTTTCTTTTTTCCTTCTACCAAAATCCACCAAACTTCCAATATCTTCCTCTATTTTGAATCATTTTCGTTTAAATTTGGTTCAATTTTTTTTCTCAACTCATCACTCCATATTATTTTTTATTCCGATTTACAAAAATTGACCAATTATTTGGCAGCTTTGTACCAAAATGTTGATAGTTTTAGGGTTGCTATGAAAAACAATTGAATTGGATGTGTTTGTATTGAAATTAATTTAAGGCTATTTTTCAAGAATGATTTCTCTAGCATAGGAGCTTCATATCTGAATTTTCTTATCACATTCTTCAAACCCCCTCCCCCGCCCCGAACTTTATTGTCTCTGGTTTTGAGATTGTTCTTGATTATTTGTTTTTTGGCAGCATAATCATCCATTTTGAGGATATTGGAAAAGATTTTTTAACCAAATTTGTGCAAATTTGGTTCAAATTGATGTTTGTTCACCTTTGCACAAATTTGTTACGTAAATTTTGTTGATCCAAACTTATCTCAATACAAATCGAGGGCAACAATTTTCAGATATTTATTGATCTTCATTAATTTATGATTTTTTGTTTTTCTATTTCTTAAAAACACTAGAATATATTAATATATTTTAGTATTAATAAGTTATGCTTTAATTATCATATTTACTATCTACCATATTAAAATATCATGTTTTTTATTAATGATGGATCATTTGGATATTAACATATTATTATTATTCATTAATAACACAAATATTACAATTTAGTAATTAATTTTTTATATTATAAAATACGTATATATATAGTTTTTATTACTTATGTAAATGAGAATTTTTTTATATTAAAAGTTATTATAAAACAAACTTTAAAATTATTTATTTTAGTATAGTAAAATAAGTATAACCGAATAATTTGAATTTATTATTGTATTGTCCTATATATGAAAACAAGATTATTCGATATTACGAAATAATGTGAATGTATGAATGTAAAATAAATTACATTTGAAATTAAATTTTTAAATGAAGGTTAACTTACATGGTAAGGTATAATTAGTTTGCCTCTTACCATTATGAGGTATACATTGAGCAAGGTAATAAATTGTTGAGACAATTCAATGACCTGTTTGTGGATAGATTTATCCCAACTCTTTTTCCTTTAAGGTGTGGAAATGCAAGGCTCCCCTAGAGAGCTCTTCTGTGGTTTCTGAGTTGGGGCCGGGTTCTAACTATTGATCAGTTGTGTATTAGGGGAATTCCTATTGTAAACGTTTGCATTCTACGTAAACAGAATGCGTAGTGTGCCTCTCATCTCTTTCTTACCCATCCTTTTGCACACCTACTCTAGGAATGGATACTAACTAAGTCTAATTGACACTAGGGGATGCCATGTCACATTGAAGCCATCTTTCAACATGGATAGTTGCCATCTTTCTCTAGTTTGGGAATTCTGTTATGGCGCCTCTGTGTAGCAGCCGTGCTTTGTACAATTTGGAAGAAGAGGAATGCCAGATGTTTTGAAGGTAGAGGGAGAAATTTTGACCTCATTAAAACTATTGTTGTTTGGGCTCAAGCTCGCACTACTTTTAAGCATTTTTATAAGGGGTATTTTGATTCTCACTTCAGGGATTGGTTCCCACCATCGCCTGGGTAGTTAAGCTTAACTTTGATGGCAGCGGATAGTCGGCTGGCTAGCTAGCTATGGAGGTCTTCTCAAGGACTATATGGAGACTATTCTATGGTTCTATCATGGTAGTTTGCAGGCATGCATGGCCAATAAAGCAGAGCTTTGGGCCCTCTTTCATGGAGTCTCCGGGATTAAGGAGGCGTACAATTTGATTCTTATTGAAGGAGACTCCCTCAGTGTCTTTAAGTGGTGCCATCAACCTTTGGCCACTCCTTGGCAATGGATGCACAACTGTGACCGTATTGATCTATCACTTCGCTACAGAGAGGTTCAATTAATCCATGTTCATGAGGGAAATGGGATGCTGATGCAGTAGCCAATGACGTTCTTCTTTGATCTACAAGTGGTCTCCCTTCCACCCTTTCTCTTCTCCCACTCTTTCTCCTCTCGCTTCTTTTTGCTTTCTTGCTTTCTTTGTTTTTCTATTGTTGTAACCTCTTTTCGTTTATCAATGAAAATCACTGTTAATTGTTCCAAAAAAATAAAAAGTTGTATTTCAATAGTAGTGTGCTCTATATTGGACAAAGTATTCATGTTCATGATGATTGTGTGCTCTTGTTTTTTCAATAGTGTGAATGTAATGGTCAACAAATATCTAGGCAAACAAATGAAGACTCAATATTCATTTATTTTTACAAAATAGTAAAAATACATAATACACGACCCCCAATGTTTATTGGAAACTCAAAAACACATCTTTTGTCGAAAAATATTTATAAAAACAATTCAATTGAAAAATAATAGAGAAAGAAACTCCAACACTCTGACTTGGCCAAAACGCCGAATGCACCAATATTGCTACGCCATAAGATTTTGCCCGTTTAAGATGTTACCCAACGTGACATGTTTCGCTACAAGGTTTTGTCTACCTACAGGATTTAATCCTTTGTAGCATTCAAAATGTGCCTCTTGGGAAGAAAAACTATATTTATTTAAGTCTCATCATGGTCACATGCTTGGATAACATTTCAGCAGACAATCCCTTTGTTAAAGGGGCCGCTATCATATCATTGGAAGGCTAATGACTTACTGCAATTTCGTTCTTTTCTGCTTACTGCAATTAATATAGTGATAACCAACTTCTATGTATCTGCCCTTAGAGCTCATTGCTCCATTTTTAATTAACGGAATTGCAGTTTGGTTATCACAAAATACTTGAACTGGCTCGTCGGCTATTTCCAGCTTCAAATCTTTAATGAAGCGGCTTATCCAAACGGCAAAAGCAAAAGCTAGACTACAAGAGATGTATTCCGCTTCCATTGTGCACCGGGTAATAAATTCCTCTTTCTTACTAAACTAAGAAACAGAACCTCTTCCAAAGAGGAAAATATTTTAGAAGTATATTTTCTATCATCAGGATCTCCTGCGAAGTCTACGTCAGAGAATCCTTGAATTTGCAGGTTATCAGTCTGATAGCATAATATATAATATTTGAGTCCTTGGATATATTTGAGTATCATTTTAATTACTTGTCTGGGTTACTTTGAAATCTACTGACATATCCTATTGCAAAACTAAGGTACATAGCGTTCATAGTAGACCTAATGGCTTGTTTATATGGAATATGTTTCATTTCAGCCTTATCTACATCATTCGTTGGACTTTTTTTTTTTTGATAGCTTCATGCCTTTGCAAATAGGGTTTTTCATTAGTTTGCAATTTTCCATCTTAAATCTCTTAAGAACATTTTCCATATATTTTTCTTGAGATAAGTAGAAAATCCTAAAGTTTCTATCTCTTGTAATTTTTATTCCCAAAACATAACGCTTCTCCCACATCCTTCATTTCAAAATGCAAATTTAGCCAAGATTTAGCTTTATTTATCATTTCCAACTAATATAATATCATCCACATATAGAGATAATATCACAAATTTACTCACATTGTTCCAAACATATACACAGTGATCCAATCTATTAGCTATATAGCCAATTTGGGCAAGTGTGTTGTAAAAAGTTAAGTACCATTGCCTAGATGATTGTTTTAGACCATATAATGATTTCTTCAATTTATATATTTTTTCTTCTTGACCTATAACTACATATTCCTCTGGCTTATTCATATAAATATCTTCTTTTAATTCTCCTTAAGGTTGTCTTAACATCTAATTGAAATAATTCTAAGTCATAAAAAGCTGCTAATCCTAATATTATTATTATAAATGCAAATTTTGTTATAGGTGAGTATATCTTCGCATAATCTATTCCTTCTTTTTTAACAAATCATTTGGCTACTAATCTAGCCTTATATTTGTCAATGATTCCATCAACTTTAAATTTTTCTTAATAATCCATTTACATCCTACAGCCTTCCTATCTTTAGGAAGGTCCACAAGTTCCCATGTTTGATTTCTTTCAATAGAGTCAATTTCATCATCCATAGCATTGACTCATTCAGATAATTCAGGTGAATTGATTACTTCACTACAAGTACATGGTTCATCTATCTCATCTTCATTTAAGAATACATAATATTCATCTAAATGGAAAGGAGGAACTCTAGAACTCGGATTTCTATTTAGATTAAGGAACTCAATAAGGTCAAAATCATTAGTTGTTGGTAAAAGATCCATGGGATTGACTTGATTTTTATTATGCTCTTCTTCAAATAAGTCAAATTCTTTATTTTTATTTTTATTTTCGTTATTTAAATTTTTTAGAATATGGGCATCCCTACTCTCAATTAAGTTTATATTGTCATGTTCATAGAACCTGTATCCCTTAGAATTATCACAATATCATATAAATGGACATTTAATTGTTTTACTGTGAAGTTTGTCTCGATGGTGATGTGGGATAAGCACACGTGCAGGTGATCCCCAAATTTTTAATATGCTTAGGACTGGTTTTCTTTCTGTCCAAAATTCATATGGGGTTAATTCTATAGACTTGGTTGACACTCTATTTAAAATTAACATAGTTGTACTAATGGCTTCTCTCCAAAAATTTTGAGCTAGATTGGCATGACCCATCAGATCTAATCATTTCCATTAAATTCATATTGCACCTTTCTGCTACTCCATTTTGTTGTGGGGTGTATGGTAAGGTCGTTTGATGTATTATACCATGATCTCTACAAAATTGGTTAAATAATTTTGAAGTATATTATCCTCCCCTATCAATCTTTAAAATTTTTATATGTCTTCCTAATTGATTTTTTACTTCTGTTTTATATTCTTTAAATATTTCTAAGGTATCGGATTTTCTACTTATTAAGTATACATATCCATACATAGAGTAATCATCTATGAAGGTTAAAAAATACTCTATACCTCTATGTGTCTTAACATTCAGTAGAGAGAGATGGATAAAAAACGTAACACAAGATGAACCAAGACTCAATATGCAACTGAGAGGACAAATTTTGAAGCCAAAAAAAGACAAACAACAAAATGTAATAGAGACGGGGCAAAACATAAAAAACGTAACACAAGATGAACACTATAGTGGTCATGAGGCTCTAGTAGCCATACTCCAACAATATTTAGGAATTTTTAGTGATTTTTTGAAATGTGTTTGGGACCAAAACTGGCCGATTCACCGAACCAGATCCCTGATTCGACCCGATTTTCAGGATATTCGATTCGAGACACCAATCCATTTTTTTAAACCTTCGTAAGATGTAAGCTTCTTAAAAGTGTAATATTTTTTATAATATTATTGAAAGTGTACACATTTCCCAGAAAATAAAGAAATTGTTCACTTTCAATTGATACCAAAAAGGAAAAACTGAAAACATATAGGAATTAGCTTACACACATGGCACCCACATGTATAAATAGTAAATGAAATGATTGCTATCTGGGTGTCTTAGTGGTGCAAACATATAAAATACATACATAAATGCACATATATACAAACATTTGTATCTTGTCTTCACTATGTATGCATGTTATTTTGCAAGAAACAAATATAACATACATACATTCACACATTTGTATTCTTGTCTTCACTATGTATGCATGTTATTTTGCAACAGACAAATATAACATACATACATACATTCATACTTGTATTCTTGTCTTCACTATATATGCATGTAATGTTTTTTATTTTTTACTTTTTGGGTGAGTCATTGGAGGATCCCTATCTTTAGTAGGAATTGAGCTTAAGACGCAGCGTTACAAATCGCCAAGCGCTAATCAATTAAGCCCGGGCTCTTTTCTTATGTATGCATGTAATTTTACAAGAGACAAATTACATCAAAAAAACAGTAACCATAATGTTATGATCAAAGCTCCCTCAACCCTTTTTCTACATCGGATAGTCCAGGGCATATTAACAATATCATTGATATGGTTAATGCTATCACAGTGTACAATCAATCCCTTAGAGAGAAAAGAAAATATTGGTATGGATGTTGATTATACACGCACCTACATCCATGAGAGAGAGAGTAAAATAGTTAGGGTTTAGTGGTGGGAGCCCACACACTTGGCCACTTTCTTATGATTATGTTTTCCCTATGTTGATGTCATCATGGGGCATGATGTATGAGGGACACGGTTTTTATAAGTCCTAGGACTATATATAGATACGCGTCTTCTCTTTATGACATATTTTTTAATGGATTTGGACTTAATTTTTTTAAAATGAACTTTCTATAAGACTTATGCTTTAACAGACTAAAGTAAAGCCTCACCTCGAATTTATGTCTGGAAAGCCCTTTGGACATCGAAAATATCCATGATGGCTCTAAAATCAATCTCTAAGACCGCCTATGAAATTTCAAGATCAAACAATGGTACCAATCTTGCAAATCTGCACATACTTATTTTTAAGGCGAAATGAACAATCTAGATCATTGTTACATCATACACTATATTCAAAGCTTGAAATTCTAATTTTTCACAATTATAATATTCAAGGCCGAGATGATCGAGTGAGGTGTTATTTATTTTGATAGGATTGCAGCCTTATCAAACTATATTCATATTTTTTTATCTATTTAGTACCACTAACATGGAGAATATTAATATGTACATGCTAAATTAAAAAAATAAAAATAATAATTTAAAAAAATTTACCATCGATTTTATCTTTTGACCACCACTCAACAGCCATCTTAAAGATTGAGGAGACATCTCTATTGGACACAAATGTAGATATGCATCCCCATGCTTCCGGCAGGAATACGACGGCCACATTAGTCCTCAGCCAAGAGAATGACACGTGTCGCGTCCCAAACTTGGCTAGTGCTGTTGTAGGAAGACTTACGCAACATTATTCCTTGTTCACACAAAGCAATAAAAGTTAAACCTTGTTTATTATCCTATTAAATAGAATTAGGTCTCGTTGATCATCGGACAAATTAAATAATTAAGAATAGGGGATCATTAGGTAAAGGAAAAGTTTATATAGAGCCGAGGCTCTAAACAATCAAATTTAAGCATACATCAAAATTTTCACTAGAAGAGGTTGTTTTGATGCCCAAATATCCTCAAACCGATCATCTCGGCATCAAGATGCATAGACATGAGAAAAAAATGGATTTCAAGTTTTAGAAATGGTGTATTTTGTAACGCATTTTTTAACCATCAATATTCAAGATTTTCAAGTTTTCATAGATATAACGATCTTCACTATTTTTTAAGCTTTAAACTTTATAAATAAAAATGAAAATATATTTTAAGGCTATTACAAATATTTTCAGTATTGAAACCATATTTCTCGATACTATTTGAAGGTAAGCTCTAATTTGATCGTTTTGAGCCTAGGCTCTATACAAACGGCACCCTTAGATAAATTAAACAATTAAGAATAGGGGTAGGAATGGCATTTTGGGGTTGCTCCACCAGTCGTGTGGCGATGCGCACTCAGTGCGCTTTATCCCGGACCCATCCCTCACGCGTGCGTTATAAGCCGCAACTTTTTCTTTTTTTTCTTCTTTTTTTGTTTTAAGAAATTAAAGCAGGTCTTTTAAAAAAGGGTTGGTATAGCGTCCACAAGATGTGGACGTACAACCATTCTTTAACTGTTCATGTTGTACCGTGCCACATTTAATGGTTAAAAATAAAAAACATAAATAAATTAACAGCAATTTTTAAATTAACAGCTATTTTGAATGTCATAAATTGAGTAAAATACATCTAAAACTTTAAGGAATATTTTGGTCAATTATTTTAATAAAAATAAAAATTTGCTTGTTTTTATTTGCTGTCTTACAAAAAAGAATCTACGACCTAAACCTATGGTTAAACTAAATTTTAAATTAAAAATAAAAATCTAATATGAAATTAAATTTGAATCGTTAGATGTAGTGTGGTTCAATCTGAGCCGTAGAAAGGGTGCATTCCATAGTCCACATCATGAGGACGGGAGACTTTCAATCAAAAATTCTTATGTTATATCATCTCACATAAATTCCGAAAATACCTTTTAACGCCAAGGTCATCTCCAACAGGCGGATGTGGTGCACGAGTGGTAAAATACCACTACTCCAGGAATCAACCGTGGATCGCAGTTGAATCTCAAATGCGGATGCCCCATGGTGTACCCTTAAGAGATTATGGTATCTTCCCTTCCCTTTATCTAATTTACTTGAATGTAAATGTAATACGGCTGAGAATTTATCAAGTTTTGATCCAAAACCGGATTTTCTGGATCTGAGATTGGGATCTGACGGTTAAGTCCAAAATGTGGATCCAACTACTAAATTCGGATCATATCCGGGTATAGTGGATCCAATCCGAATCTGACCCAATTATTAAAATATAGGTGCAGTTTGTATAGAGCATAGGTTCTAAACAATCAAATTAGAGCGTACCTTCAAATAGTATTGAGGAATGTGGTTTTAATATTGGAAATCTTTGTGACAGCCTTAAAATATATATTTATATTTTTTTGATAAAGTTTAAGCTTAAGAAATAGTGTAGATGACAGATCAATAAAAACTTTAAAATCTTTAAAATTGACGGTTCAAAAATGTGTTACAAAATACACTATTTCCAAAACTTAAAATCTATTTATTTGCTCATGTCCATTCATCTTGATGTCGGGATGGTCGATTTGAAGATACTTGGCCATCAAAATAACCTCTTCTAGTGAAATTTTTGGGGTAGGCTCAAATTTGATTGTTTAGAGCCTCGGCTCTATGTAAACTTTTCTCTTAAAATATTATACATTATTATATATACATTTGGAAAAACTTTATACACAGTCGAGGCTCCTAGTCGTGGGAGGCAAGGCACACAGGGGGATA
>NW_006494910.1:7278690-7314118 GCF_000471905.2 Amborella trichopoda | reverse complement strand
GGATCTAGATCTAAATCCAGATTCCATATATACTTTGTGGTTCTAGATTTGGATCAAAATATTCTAGATGCGGTCAGGTCCAAATCTAGATCTGGATCGCATGTATAATTTTTTAGTCCAAATCCTGATCCCAGTAGATCTTGCCCCGACCCATTCTCTGCCCAAAAATATAAGATGATCATAGAAGATTATGAGAAACCAATTACATGAAATGGCCACAAGTCCGTAACCATGTGCCTTAGAAACATCGAGGACTCTTGGCGTGTGTCTTACTTTGGCCCAAAAAATCAGTCCAGAGATTTAAACAATTATTACTAGATTTTTTTGTGTACATGTGATAACTCATATTTATTGTGTTTAATGTGGTTGAGGCAAGGAAGCCCACATGGATTCGGCACATCATATTTTGGACTTAAGCCCATACTCTGGAATTGCTTTAACATGGTTGCTGATGAAACTTTAACATTCAAGAAAATGAAAAAATGCATATCATCTTTTGAATAATGTAGGCAGCAGGGGAAAACATGTTTATCTAAACTAGATTGAATTCGCTAACTCATCAATTAGTACGTCAGTTAGTATGGTCCGAAAAAACTCAGTTAAACTAATTTTTGACCAATTTTGACTTCAGACTAGACAGCTTTGACTAGTTAGACTAGCTAAAAAAAGTTGGACAATTTTTTTGTAAATATACTATACATATTTTTAAAAAAAAAAAGTTCATTCCAACCAATTCAACTAACCGATTTTGACCAGATTCCTCATCAGTGTAATGGCAAGTTCAATTCTACTAACACTTTAAAAACTAAAATTTTATACGAGAGAATATTCCCGCTCTATGGCCTATTCACAAGACCAAGACTAACTTTTTTTAGGGGGGCGGGGGGGAAGGGGGCGGGGCCTGGGGCTGGGGCTGGGGCTGGGGGGGAAAGGAATTTTTGGGTGGATTGCCTTCTAGACCTTATGATACATTTAAATTTCTTAACTTTAATGTGAACGAGTGAAGGAACATCTCCTCAAGCTTTTTTTTTTTTTCTTTTTTTAAGTTTATCTTCTTTTTGTTCATCATTTTTATCTTTCCTACATTACTAATGGTGATGATCCGCGTGTTGTGCATTTCATGCAGGCGTATCTGTCATTTCATCATTACCATAGTAAAATTCAACTTAAAATAAAAATAAATGCAATACTAGAAACTTAATTAACAATCGAAATAATGTAAATCCAATGAAAATTCAGGGGCACAAAGGGCAATTCTAGATTCTCATGGCCAGTCAAAAGCCTTAAAAAAAGAACCAAAATACCAATGTTGGGTTTTTATCAGATATTCAAATCTCTTTAGTCACTCTGTGATTCGATTTGTTTGGCTTTTTTTGCAATAAAATAATATTTTGTAATAAATTCCATGTCTCATGCTTTTCTTATAATAATTAAATATTTGACGTATATGGGGTGTCACGGGCTCTCATATAAATCCCACCAAAGCCTTTCCACTTCTTATTATAGAGGACAGTCCATGGGCCTAACAGCTTTTGTTGTGCCCTAATTCTGGAGTTAACGGCGTCAGAGGGGCCTAACTCCGTGATCTTCAGTGGCCGTTAAGAGTCCGTAACTTAGGCTTGGAGTTCGGTTCGGGAGATGGCGCCGTCTGAGCAAACCTCAAATGAGACTGACGGTGTTTGCCACGTGGCAGACGGTGGAGGAGACCCGTTACGGAGATTGACGCAGAGCGGGGCTTCTTCGCCTTTGGGCCTTGCTCTTTGCCCTGTGACACTCAAGGTTTCCTCTCTCTCTCTCTCTACTAAAACACACAAGCTTCCATGAAAAACGAGTTAGCACTCTCTCTATCCTCCATGATAGTTCTCTCTCTCTCTCTACAAAAACACAAGGTTCCATGAAAAATGAGTTAGCACTTCTCTCCTCATGATAGTTCTTAGCACGTTATCCAACAAACACAGTTTTTATGAACATGAGTATCTCTCTCTTAAACATATTTTATTTAAAACTTGAGGTTGAGCATGGGCATTTGAGAGGTGGGAAGAGGCCATATGTGACCCATTTGTTGCATTATGCAGAAACTTAACTTTTGGCATGATGGGAATGGAAGCTGAAATCTTTGTTACCCTTGGTGCATCATGGGGTTGCTATTGCAATAATATTGAACCAGCTTTTGATAAGATATTCCAATTTTGAAATATCTTTGAAATGCAAAAAACAATTGTATTTCTTAGAAAGACTTCTCAAACAAAATTGTTGAGGGTCTTTAGTTTGAAGATGAACAATTAAATTTATTTTTTTTCCTTCATATTCATTAGGCATAATTACTCCTCATAGTTTTTGGAAACATAATTATGAATTTTCTCTTTGAGAAATTATGAATTTTCTCTTTGAGATGGAATATTGTGGGGAGAAGAGATGAGCTCATCTCCTCTCCTTCTTGCCCACCATTCTTCTTTATGGCCCTACCATTTATAACTCTTCCTTTTTCTTTTGTACCAAGCTTCTTTTTTCTTTTGTACCAAGATAGAATGATGGGCAGGGTTGTCCCTCCTTTTTTATATAGGAATTGTAGTTTATGTGCAGGATGCTCACATGCATCATAAATCTTCACTAACTTTGATCGAGCTTAAATTTGGTTAATTTCTAATAATGTTTGATGGACTGCTACGAAGCAGCCGTAACATTATAATTATCTGTAGATACTTTTTTTTTTTTTTTTTTGAGTAATTTAATGAGGAAGACAACCCCTATTTTTTTAGATAAATTAGGGAGTTGGATTTTTTTTTAAGTGTGGGTGGTGTCAGCATGATTAGAAACCACAACGCATTAATTAAGTATTGGGTGCTACCACCGCACACCCCCCCCCCTCCCTCCCCCCTCCTTTCCTACGTTTACATACAAACTATGACAGAGATACCCTTAAAAACTCCCTTTCTAGATAAAAACAGTTCAAAAGGACTTCATATGTTTTGTTTTTTTTTCTTTTTTCTTTTTTTTTTTTAAAAAAAATTTTAACCTCATATTCTATTATTGCATGCAAGATATAATAATAATAATAATAATAATAATAATAATAATAATAATAATAATAATAATAATAATAATAATAATATAAACAATTAAAAAAACGTGGCTGTTCTAAGACATTAAGACATCAAAGATCGTAGTAATGCATGCGGAATATAAATAGTCAACTCCAAATGACCTGAACCGCCCACTTACTCTCCCAAAGTGAGACATTGAGAGGAGGAAGGGTCAAATCAGCCATCTGACATAGACAATGGACGGTTGGAGATGACTGGTAGCTTAGTAACAGTGAACTGCAGTGCACCACATTGTATTTTTTCATTGGAGTGTTTGCAGCGGGATGAGTGTGTCGTGTTTGCTTGTGTAGTTTGAAGATGTGGGCTACAAGGTGAAGCTAGCACAAGGCGAATGCCTGCCGACCCGAAAGTTGATTGTCGAGAAGACAATACTAACCGGGCTCACCGGAATCGTGAGCCCGGGTGAAATACTAGCCATGTTAGGGCCCTCGGGCAGCGGCAAGACCACCCTCCTCACCGCCCTCGGGGGCAGGCTACCAGGAAAACACTCTGGCTTTGTCACTTACAACAATCATCCTTTCTCAAGCTCCATGAAGAGAAGAATTGGCTTCGTGACGCAAGACGACGTGCTTTATGCCCATCTTACAGTCTCCGAAACCCTAACCTTTGCCGCCTTGCTCCGACTGCCGGACTCCATAACTAGGGCCAAGAAGTTGGAGCAAGCAGAGCATGTGCTAAATCAACTGGGTTTAAGCAAGTGCAAGAACACCATAATTGGAGGGCCCTTGTTAAGGGGGGTCTCAGGGGGAGAGAGGAAGAGGGTCAGCATAGGCCAAGAGATGTTGGTTAATCCTTCTTTACTGCTGTTGGATGAGCCAACCTCCGGTTTGGATTCAACCACAGCCATGAAGATATTAACCATGGTTAAAGGGCTAGCCAAAGGGGGCAGAACCGTGGTTACCACCATACACCAACCTTCTAGTAGGCTGTATCATATGTTTGACAAGGTGGTGGTTCTATCTGAGGGAGCACCTATTTACCATGGTCAGGCATCAGTGGCCATGGGTTATTTCGCGGCCGTTGGATTCTCAACACCTGTCGCCATGAACCCCGCAGACTTCTTGTTGGATCTAGCTAATGGTATGTCCTTTCTCTCCAAAACTATCATACAACTAGGGAAATGGAGGGCTAAAACAATCACTTCTCAAAAGAAAAATTGGCCTCTATATTTCTATTTCTATTTTATTCATGTGTACAATCTTAATGCCAATGATTTTTGATCTCCTGACTTCAAACCAGAGTACAGGCAGAAAGCACTCACTGAATTACCAAAATACCCTTGCATATAAAGATGTCCTAGTAATTTTCCTTTCTGGGCAAAAAAAAAAAAAATTGAGTATTTACCTACTTTCTTTTTGGGCAAGTGATAACAATTACAACATTCATTTAAACCATTAGATTAGAAAGAAGAAGAAAAAAATTCTTTTTCTTTGGTATCCTGGGATGCGAAGGCTTACTACTAATGGTAAAAAGAAAAGAACAAAAGAACAAAAAAAAATGACGTCGGTGGAAAGGGTTCCTTGAAAATGACTGAACTTTTGAAGTACCAAACGGTAAGAACGTGAAATATATGATATTATGAATGTTTTGATTTTATTGCAGGTCTGACTTTTTGGACGTTGTCTTTTTTTCTTTTTTTCCCTTTTTTTTGGGTGTGTGGATGTGTAGGCATTCCACCTAGCAAAATTGATTCGGAGGATCAAGGTGAGGGAAATAGTTTGGAGGAGCAAGACCCAAAGTTGGTACATCAACTTCTTATTTCAGCATACAATGAAAACATCTCTCCAAGGTTGAAAGCTGAGCTTCGCAGTACACCTTCCACCCCCAACCAATACAGCGTGGCTTGCAGAAGTAACTATCTTTCTATATGCATATATATATATATATATATAGAGTGTGTGCATGCATAATAGCCTGTAAAGCCGCATAGGCCATTCTTTTGGAAAGTTTCTATACAATATTTCAATATGGTAATTACATAGAGATCCCAAGTTTGTCAAACTTTACAATGAGGTCCAACGGTCTGAAGGCCAAACATTTTGCTGTTTTTTTTTTTGTCCTTTTTAAGTTTTCCTAATATCCGATGTTCCAAACATAATATGGGTTTTTATTTTTTTTTGTTTTTTTGAAGTGTAGGGACTGGTTCGAAGTTCCAAATCTAAGACAGCTTGACTTGTTGAGCATTGTCGAAGCAGTAGTCTGAGGTCTAAAACCTCAAGGCAATCCCTAGACTGTGAAATTCACAGTCCAGGTACCGGTCTAAGGATCAAAGTCTCGTACAAGTTCCTATACTTTAAAAAAATTAAAAAAAAAAATAAAATGAAAAAAATGATCTGGTGTTTAGAACATCAGACATAAGGGCAAAATCGAGAAAAAAACAAATCAGACTTAGGGGCAAAATTGATAAAAAAAAACAATTGGACCACCATATGAAATTTACAAAACTTGGACCTATGTGTAATTCCCTATTTTACTTACGGTATTGGCATAATTTTTCCTATTTTTACAGTGACGTACATAAAGAGATGCATCATATAGACACACGCATACATGCCCCTAGTTATGTCTTGATATAGTGCGTAGTCGCACAACTCTCCTTTAAGTTAATAGAGGGGGACAACACTATGATACGTTTAGGGTAGTACAAAGAACACACCGCACAACTCTCTTTTACGTTATAGAGGGGAAAATACTATGATACATGTTGGGTAGTACAAAGAACACACTGCATGAACCTCAACCGTCCGTTCTCTGCATTGGACGGATGAGATGAATCATTCTCTGCTCAAGTCAGTGGTTTCTTTGTGGTAGAACAATTCATATCAACCATCCCTTCTTGACAATGTGGTCCAGGTTACTCGAGGAGTACACTGTTTGTGTGCTACATGTATCAAAATTAGAGCATTTTATATTTGTATTCTATTAAGACAAATGAAATGATTGGGACAAAGCTAGAATCATGGGAATAATTTGCTTTATAGTCACATGTGTGTTATGCCTGCTTTTTACAAGGAAAGTGTAAAGGAGCGTTGTGGCACGTGTGAACAGGTAGGGTGGAGGAAGAATGGGGCACCAGTTGGTGGGAGCAAGTGAGGGTGTTGTTGAAGAGAGGTCTGAAAGAGAGGAAACACGAGGCCTTCTCAGGTCTTCGGATATTTCAAGTCACCACCGTCTCGATACTCTCCGGCCTTCTGTGGTGGCATTCCACCATCTCCCATATACAAGATCAGGTGTGCTCCTCTCTCTTGGGCAATGGGCGGGGTAGTTTAGCCCGCCCGGTTTGCTCGGCCTTAAAAAACTTGGGCTTGGTCCACAAAATGTCGCCCGTGGGTAGGGCCTGGGACAGGGCAATAGAGGCCTTGCCCTGTTTGGCCGTCCCGGCCTGGCTCTTATTTTCTTAACATTTTGCTTTGTGTTTCTTTAATTGTACCCATCTTGAAAGCCATTTTTTAAGGTGTTTGTGATTATGATATATTTTGTGTATGCAGATTGGTCTCCTCTTCTTCTACTCCATATTTTGGGGATTCTTTCCTCTTTTTCACGCCGTGTTCGCTTTCCCACAAGAACGGGCCATCCTGATGAAAGAACAACGCACCTCATCCTACTATCGCCTCTCCTCCTACTTCACGGCCCGCACCCTAGGCGACTTGCCCACCGAACTCGCCCTCCCCACCCTCTTTGTCCTCCTCTCTTACTTCACTGGAGGCCTAAAACCCACCTTTACCAATTTTACCCTCACCCTGCTCGTTATTCTCCTCAACGTCCTCGTCTCGCAGGGCCTGGGTCTCGCCTTGGGGGCCGTTTTAATGGACGTTAAGAAGGGCACCACGCTCGCCTCCGTTATAACGCTCGTTTTCCTTTTGGCGGGAGGTTATTACGTTCAGAGAGTGCCATCTTTTATTGCCTGGTTGAAGTATGTCTCGTTTAGTTATTATTGTTACAAGTTGTTGCTAGGGGTACAGTATGGTGAAGGGGATGTGTACGGTTGCGGAACGGGGTTGTGTAGGGTTGTGGATTTGCCTGCGGTGGCAAATGTTGGGGTGGGGAATAAGGGGAGGGATGTGGGGGCCTTGGTGGTGATGATGGTGGGGTATAGGTTGATTGCTTATGCTGCTTTGAGGAGGTTAAAGGTGAGGTAAAGAGAGAAAAATGGTGTTTTGATAGGGAAGAGAGAATTTTGTTTTTTTTTGTTTGGGGGAGTTTCTCTTCTCAGTCTCCCCACCATTTTCTCTCCCTCCTTGCTGTCTCTCTCCATTGTCTAGGCTTATCCTATTATATCTTTTCTCTCTACTTTCCTTTTTATCCTCACCTTTTTTCGGTCCTTCACTCACCGCTCTCTCTCTCACTTTTACCCCTTCGATCACTCTCTCTCACACACTCACGCCTCTTCTATCATCCCCTATTTTCTCTTCAGTGTTCATACTCTGGCTTCCCTCTCTTCCATTTTGTCTAAGCTATGGTAGATGGACACTTTTTGTTTTCTCCCCTACTATTCTTTCCTTCCTCTTGGTTGGCTCCAATGGATGTAATATCTGTCTCTCTCATTCTGGATGGAGGGTGCCATAACCCCTTTTCTCTTTCTCCCATGAGAATTTTTGGTGACTTCTGCTCCCTCTGACTCCCTCCCTGTAGCATGAAGGAACAGGCGTTTCCGAAGCAGCGGGTGTTAGTTTCCAATAGTTATATAAATGTGTATTGTGGGCTGAACCCCAATATCCAATGTAAGAGACTCATTTCCTGTCTTAATAAATAGAGACAGGGACATCTTTTAGTGCTATAGTTTTTTTGAGAAATTAAGAAGGGCATGATACATTTCCGTGTATCATATCCATTTTCTGATATTAATCCCAGCAATGTTCTGTATGAGAAAAGGGGGGAAGCAAATCCCTAGCAACAACATGCTAAAAGAAATGTTTCTTCGTTTCTCTCGCACTCTGCCAATTCAACATGCAAACAGAGTACAATTTTCACAATCGTCGACATTTGTTGTGAAAATAATAAAAAGAATAAATAAAACTGAAATATCTTATATAAAGCGAGGAGCCCGATCACATCTTGCTTCTCTATCATGAGATTGTTCAAATTCCAAAACCAACAATATATATTTACCTACAAAATAAAGGAGATGGCAAGCTGATGGATGGTCCGGATTCCATGTCTCCCTACGAGGCAGGCATCAATTCATTCGGGCTGTCCACTCAGATAGGACATTCAGGACAACAACAGCGAGACCGAAATCATGGCATGTGCAGAAGAGAGAGAATGCCATCACTAAAGTGACCTATCAACCTTGCCATATTTGCAGAAACACTCCCTTGAGTTCCAGTTAGTTACTAAGTAGATATTGCCTAAGATTCTTGGTTCTCTTCTTGTTCTTGAGCTTTCTAAAGGCACTTGATTCAATCTGCCTAATTCTCTCTCTACTAACTCCCATCAGCTCACCAATCTCTTGGAGAGTCTTCATCCGCCCATCTTCGAGCCCAAATCTCCATCTCACCACCTGCTTCTCCCTTGGGTTCAGGGTATTCAGAACCTTCTCGAGATCCTGCTTCATAAACTGCTTCATCAATAGATCCTCTGCTGTTTCAGCTTCTGGGTCCGATATCACTTCCTGAATTCACAAGAGAGAGAGAGGTCCATCACTTCCTGAATCTCAAACAAAAAGACATACAACTTTTTTCTGATCCTAACTCTAGCGCCTTATGTATAGAGCATCTGTATACAAACGTGTAGAGAGAGAGAGGATGGGTGCATGCATTTTTCATCTATAAAATAAGTCTGCTTTGTCTGATGGGAAAATGTGATTTTACATCTCTATAAATATCTGCCAAGAGAAAGAGAGAGATGTATGAATTGGCAGTTATCCTACTAGTCTGTGGCATCTGATGAGAAAATGATGCGGCTTGTACCGATAACCTGAAATGCATGAATGGGCAGTTATCCTAGTAGTCTGTGGCATCTGAGGAGAAAATGATGCAACTTGTACCGATAACTCTTACCATGCTCTGTGTCCGATATCTCTTACTGCTCTGTGTGTGTGCACGCATGAGAGAGAGAGGTTCGTGCATCAGCATCTATGCTACCAGTCTGTAGTATTTCTGATGGTGATGAGACGTGACTTGAATATTCCCCACATATCAGCAAGTTGGGTGGGTGGAGAGAGAGGGGAGAGAGAGGAGAGAGGAGAGATGCACATGAATCTGCATATATACAATTTATCTGGTAGATTCTCCATGTCCGATAATGAAAAGATGGTCTTGGATAATTCCCAGATATAGTACAGAGACATGGGAATGTAAGAGGGGGATGTGCATGCATCTCCATCTTTACTAATAATCTGGTGCATTTCCATTTGTGATGGACGTGACTTGGATAATTCTACATGTTTGTCTAGTGACATGTGAGAGAGAGAGGTTTGTATAAGCATCCACATACTTATGCCCAGACTACCGCACATGTGATGCCTGTCCTTTTCAACAAGAATCTCAGGAGTCTACAATACAATTTAATCTCTGATGCCAAGAGATTGCATGCTCCTGGGGAGTATAATGTCCATTTACTTATGCAAAACCCAAATTCGGAGTATATTTACCACTCCAAATTTTGGGGATGTAACCTCTTCAACCATATGATATATTCAATAAAAGAAATTTCCAAATGCATTCTCTATTGGCTTAAAAAATAAAAATGCCTCAAGATCGAATAGAATCCGTTCAATTTCTAATGGGCAAGATTTAAGTGTCAAAAAACTCAAAATTCAGTTTTTTTTATTTTTAATATAATCATCTAGTTGTTCCCAAAATTTCGGATCAAAAAAATCTTCAGTCTTCTGCCCAAGGGAGTAAACGTATAGTATGCTCCCTCGGGAGCATAGTACAAGCGCTCCGTCTTTGATTTTGATTTGGACAAATGGAGTATATTACTTTACATGCCAACCCACATATAAAGCATATTGACCCCTGCTCTCAGCTGTCAGATCAGAGTAGATGGCTGGGAAGGCTTGAGTCACAATGTCACAAGTTGGCTCTTGAGCATCAGATCTTGATCTGATGGCTCACAGTTTTTTATTTTTAATTTTTATTCTATAAATCAATTTACATCAAAATTTGGGGCATGCATACATCTAATAAAGGTGCACATGATAAAAATAATAAAACATATCTAGCGATAGAAAATTACCAGAATACCCCTGAAACTTGTAGGGGCGTTTTGGTCATTTTCATCAAAAATATTTTTAGACTTTTTTGGGGCTAGATGCACCCCAATATGAAGAGGGGATGTCCCAAACTCCACTCAAATATGTTCTGCAGAAAAAAGATTAAAATCAAACAATATTTTGGAATGAGATCGTGACATAAGCAATCTCAACCATCCATTCAAATCCAACAGAGAATACCACATATACTTTTCCTGTGGGTGGGTTCACATGCAACGCTTTCCCATATTCAAATTTTAAGAGCACAAACAGTTGCAGCTTTTCATTATGCCAACTTGTTAGAGAATTTACTGGGTAGACTGCAAACTGGATTTAGGTGCATCTAAGCATGCATGCATTCATATGCAAACCTGGCCATTCATTCAAAACATGGTTAAAACCCGAAAGCAATTTAGGCAGCACTAGTCAGCTCCTTTCTTCAACAGTGTCCATGTGCATCTAACTATGCATGCATTCATATAGAGGATTCATGTATGGTTTATCACGCATGTGGGCAAACAAGTCTAGTGACACTTTTGAAAGATAATGAAAGGGATTTGAAAAGAACATACCGAAGGTTTCAGATTCTGATTAATCCCAATCTTTTGATCAAGAGATCTTGGAGCTTTTGGGGTAAGAAGCACAGTGGTGAGCCTCTTCATTGACAACCCAGTGGCCTCTGCAACTTCTTCGTCGTTTGGGTGCCTCCCATTTTCGCTGTATAGTTGCTTTGTTGCCTCTCTCACTCGATACGTTGCATCAACCATGTGAAACTGTTTGCCCATGTAACATTGAGAGAAAAAGAATAATAGGACCATTCATGAGATAAAATCATCTAGTGGTGTGTAATTCTAATATAGAAAGAATAAATGGCTCTATAAAAGTAAATGAGTGTCAGCAAAGAATTGAGATATAGAGGTTTACAAAGCAAGGAGCAAATATTTTCCTAAAGGTAACAGAGATTACACGTTGTGACATGACCTAGGACGAGAAGTTAAACCTTCCAAGAGAAATAGTAAAGTGAGTCATCACATTAGTAGTTTGAAATTGAGATGAATAAAACCCCGGTATTTTTATTTATTTAACCCTTTTTGTGTTGGGATCGAAAAGGGGGGACGGGGGGGTGTTGGGGGAATATGCAGGAGCCCCTTGATTTCTAGACATGAAAAACTAAATTTAATATATAGGAAGTGGACAAAGGAAGTTACAGATCAGAAAAATTCAATGAAAACACATACAACACCTGATAACAATTGTATACTGAATTTTAAAAAGGATGGATATTATATGCCCTTCTGCCATCTGGATTTCTTAATTTAACATAATTCAGTGGGCATTAGTGAATGATAAAACAAGTGCATAGATTCATAAGGAAAATCTAGGCAATTATGAGGAGATGGTATCCACTGGCCCCAATACCTTAAACCTTGATCTTCAAGAGAGAAAAACTTAAATACATTCCGAGAATTTTAGTGGAAGATTATAAATAAGTTCTTTGAAGTCAGATTAGCAGTCCCTCTCAATCAATCCACCAAAAATAGCTTCAGAAAAAAAAAATCCAGACATCGAAGAGCGTATCTAATAAAACCTTCTAGCATATGTTAAGTCTTTAAAACATTTCCCTTGGGCTTTGGCTTAGTGGGATAAATCGGCCAGGGTGAGGGTAGTTCTAATAATAGTAGTAGTAGTAATAATAATAACAACAATTCTTTAAAACGTACATGAGAAATGTAAAACCTACAAAGTCATTGTGATTACCAAACCTCAAGGCTGTTGCATGATCATTCAGATTTTTTCCTTTTCATGGACATGAAATAATCTCAATCGCTGACCGCCTGGGCAAGAGAAAAGACGACTCAATCTACACTCCTAAAAACCCAGCAGTCGCTACCACTACTCTAAAACTGCAAAATTTTATATACCCTAGCTGTCAGACCCCCTAACTGGTATGTGCATGCTGCTAGAGGGCTCGGTGCGTGAACCCCCTTAACACAGCCAACAACCAAAGATGATGATTGGTTGGTGCCCCTTATGGTCTCTTACTACTTTGTGGTACAGACCTAACTCCCCTGGAGGTCCAGTTATTTGAGCTGAGAAACCAATATGAAGAGGGAATACTAACCTTGGGCCAACCGACCCACCGTGGCGGACAAGGCCAGTCTCACGACAAAGAGTGAGTGTTGGCAGTAAGCTGGTGTGCCAGGCTAGGAGGGCACCCAAATTCAAAATTCAAAAGATGCAGCTACAGAGACGTGAGTGTAACGGCAGGCCAGAGATGTGGATGAAACGGCCCAATCATGGCGGCTTGCATTGAGGGTGGTAACGATAACTGATCCTGGTAACAGTTGCCCCTAGGTGGCCTTAATGGAGGCCATGCACTGGGTCTAGCTAACATGTGTTGCCCTGTATTTTAATTCAAGTATTGTAATAGGCATCTATAAGAACCCCAAGCCCAAACCCCTGAGAGGCATCTGGTGTAGTACCTTGTAACTGTACAGAGCAATAAAAGTAGCTTCCTTCTTGACCCTTGTGTAGACCTTGGTGCATGAGTTGGTGTGAGAGAAGGCCGGACTTCGCCCTAAAGCAAACAAGCTTAAAAGTCAAGGCTGCACAGTTGGGCTAGACGAAAATTACTCCCATAACAGTTGGTTTTGGAGCAAGCTTGTAGGATCTCTAAGATACAGCATCTTCAATGACAGATCAAATAGCTAAAGTGGACCTAGGAGTTCAAGTACTTGAGCCACCTGGAGTTCAAGTACCTGAACCCAAACCCTTCAGTGGACCTAAGAGTGCCAAGTAGTTAGAGAATGCTCTTAAGGACATGGAGCATTACTTTATTGTCACCCATGCACAAGAAGAAGACCGAGTAACTCTGACCTTATTCGACATCACCAGAGATGGAAAACTCTGGCAGAGGACACATGCCCCAGATGGGTTGAGACTTCCAGTTGTGAACTGGGAGGACCCCAAGAGGGAGTTAAAGGAGCGATTCCTTCCTAGAAATGCTGCCTGAACCACAAAAGAAGCCCTGAGGGAACTCAAGCAAATGGCTACGGTGCGTATGTGAAAAGGTTCTCTAGCCTAATGCTCAGATTACCTTGTGGAATATAAACTCACAGCTTTATAGGAAGGTTCTCGACAAGACAAAGGCAAAGGACAAGGGAAGAAAGCTAGTGGGGATCCACAACCTCAAGCAGCGGAAGAGTCTAGAGGGGTGTCTTCTGGCGGGTCGGGACCAAGAAGAACTTCTTGAGCTGCTTCATTTGCAAAACTCCCCATCGAGCCAAAAACTGACCCCAAAAGGAGTCTCCTAATCCTGTCAAGACCGTAAGTGAGGAGAAGAAAGACATCATAAGGGCTACTCGTCAACTGCATCCAATACAGAGGATTATAAAGGTGGCTCCCGCCAAGGGTGGCCTCATGTGTGTGCATGTTACATTGAATAGAAAAGAGGCCTGAGATGATTGACACTAGTGCCACACACAATATTGTGGAGAACTATAAGGCAGCAAGGCTGGACCTCAAATTGAGTGGGGACTCGAGTAAGATGAAGGTTGTTAACTCAACTGCCAAGGCAGTTTTGGGGTAGCTGAGTTGTGTTAATGTGCGTGGGAGGATGGACTGGACATATTACTTTAATGGTTGTACCCCAGGATGATTTCGATGTCATCCTTAGGTTGGAGTTTCTGATTGCAGCCAAAGCTTTACTGATACCCACCTTGGAGTGATGGAAAATTTTGACGAGGATAGCCCATGTCTGGTCCTTGTGCAATAGGAAAAGGGTAAGGTCTTGTCTACACTGCACCCAAAGGAAGGGTTGTAGGAAGGGCAGGCGACTTACCTAGCAACCATGGGGACTAAGGAGGCTGGGAAAGGCTCGAGAGTTCCTCCTGCAGTCCAAGAGCTCTTATAGGACTATGATGACATAATGCGACATAATGCCTCCAGTGCTCCCAAAGACTTTGCACCCAGGACATGCAGTCGATCACCTCATAGAGCTTGAGCCTAGTGGGCGGCCACCACCTAGAGTCCCATACCATACGGCTTCATCCGAGTTATCTGAGTTGAGAAGGAAGTTGAATGGGCTACTGGAAGATGGGACAATCCAATTGTCCATATCTCCCTATCGTACACCAGTGTTGTTCCAAAAGAAGTATGATAGGTCATTGAGGTTGTGTCTGGACTATTGCGCTTTAAAGTTTAAACAAGCAAATAGTGATGAATTGATATCCTTTGTGCTTTATTGGCGACTTCTTTGACCTGTTGGCGAAGGCTAGGGTCTTCCGCAAACTCAACCTGTGCTTGAGGTACTAGCAGGTCTACATGGCAGAAGGAGATGAGGAGAAAATAACTTGTGTGACCTGATACAGTTCATTTGAATTTCTTGTAATGTCCTCTGGTTTAACCAGTGCCCCAACTACTATTTGTCATTTAATGGATGGCATCCTTAGGTGGTACATATATGTGTTGATTGTTGTGTAATTGGATGATATAGTCGTGTATAGCCAAACCCTCGATCACCATGCCAAGCATCTGAAGCTGGTACTTGACAAGCTAAGAACTAACCAATTGTACCTAAAGCTAGAAAAATCTATATTTTCCCTAGAGGAGATTATGTTCATCGGGTACCAAGTTAGTAAAGGGGGCATTAAGATGGACAATGGGGAGGAGCAAGCCATCCTTGAGTGGCCACAGCCTAAAGATGTCCATAAGCTACATTTCTTCCTGGGGCTAGCCAACTACTATAGACATTTCATTAAAGAATATTCCAAGAGGATCGTTTCACTGACCAATCTCCTTATGAAGGAGGTCAAATGGGAGTCAATGAAGGCTTTGCGATGCAGCCATTCAGGAGTGGAAGAGGCGGCAATCGCCGGGAAACCAGTGTTGCACCTCTCAGACTTCGAAAGGTCATTCAAGGTGCAGACCTATGCTTCAAGCTAGGCAATTTGGAGGGTCTTGATCCAAGATGGACACCCTGTGGCTGTCAAAAATAGGAAACTTAACGAGAATAAGACAAGGTACTCAGTCCATAAGGAGATGACTAGTGTGGTGCACTACATCAGACTTTGTCAACATTACCTATTTGGAAGTAGGTTTGTGGTGTGTACCAATAATGTAGCCACAAAATACTTCGCCACAGAAAAGAAGAAGACCCCGAAGCAAGCAGCAAGCTCACTGGCAGGAATTTCTACCCAAATTTGACTTTTCCCTGGAGTACAAGCCAGGGGAAGCCAATGTGGTTCCAGATGCCCTAAGTAGAAAGATGGACCACCTGCTGGTGGAGTAGAGGGGGATCTACTGGGGCAGATTCGGGAAGAGACCCAAAGTAGATCTAACAGCTCAAAAGTTGGTGCAGAGAGTCCAGAAGGGACGGTCCAGACAGTTTTAGCTAGAGGGTAGTGTCCTCGATGCCAAGGGCAAGAGCATATATGTGTCGAACTCTTGTGGACTTTGAAAAGAGTAGCTGAGGAAATTTCATGATGCTCCTGTTGGGACCACCCAGGTCAGGAGAAAAACATCGCGCTCCTTTCAAGGAGCTTTTACTGGCCCCATTTGAAAGGAGGCATGGAACACTATATCCAAACCTACTCATTTGTCAGCAAGATAAGATGGATCTGCAAATACCGGCTCGACTACTCGAGTCCCTTCCCATACAATAAGGGTCCTCAGATCAACCTGCCCATGGACTTTATCAATGGACTACCCAAGGTCAACAGCATAAGCCACATCATGGTGGTGGTCGATCGGTTTTCCTAGTACAACACCTTCGTTGCAGCCCCTGAGCAATACACTACCAAGGCAGCCACAAACTCACTCCTCACCCACATATGGGGTGTTCCTGAGGACATTGTGAGTGATTGAAATTCTTGGTTCGCTAAAAGATTTTGGGGGCGCTTGTTCACTTTATGGGGACAAAGTTAAGCTTCTCTACTAGCAACCACCTTCAAACAGATGGGCAGATTGAGAGGGCAAATGCAATCTTGGAATACATCAGGCATTACTTGAGGGTGAACCAGTTTAACTGAGTCAATTTGTTAGACATGGCCCAATTCTGCTGCAAACTTCACAACAGTTATTCAACAAGAGAAAGTACATTCAAACTAGCCATTGGTATGCAACCTTAGTGCTGCACAATGTAGTTCTACAACAAGGGCAGGCAGTTCCCAGATATTCTGAAGCTGGCTAATGCCCAAGAGGAGCAGTTGGAGGAGGCCCATGACTGGCTACACCAAGTATGCAGACCAAGGGCGAAGGCACCTAGAGTTCAATGTTGGAGACCGGGTGATCTCAAGCCCACCCCACAAATTTGGAAGTAGATTGGTGCCAGGGCAGTGCATCGTGGCTTGATCAAGAGGTATAATGGTCCCTTTGAGGTGACCAGGAGGATAGGAAAATTGGTCTATAGCCTGGCTCTCCCTAATTGGATCAAGGTCCACCCAGAGCTCCACGTAAGCTTCTAGAAACTTTATCACCGTGATGACAATGGGACAAGGACTCGAGCAATCCAGGCTCCAGAAAACGTGCAAACTCAATTTGAACAGAAGGTTGAGGTCATCTTGTATTAACCAGTGTTAGGACAGAGTAAAAAGAATTGAGGAATGGAGTTCTCGGTCATTTGGGAGGGATTTTCTGAAGAAAAAGTCAGTTGGAAACGAGAAGTGACCCCTTGGGATTATGAGGGTCTAGTCCAAGATTTGTTGGATAGACCCTGGATGTCAAAAACTATTGATGGGAGAGGCTTGTCAAACCCCCAACTTAGTTCATGCATATTGATCGAGGGCCAGTGCATCAACCCCCTTGACGCAACCAACGACCAAATATGAGGCTTGGTGGGTGCCCCATACAGTCTTGTGCTACTTTGTAGTACGAACCTACCTCTCCTGGTGATCCAATTATACAAGTGGATAAACGAATATGAAAGGGGGAAGGGTGGGAGGGGGGACAATCTTTGGGCCAACTGACCCATCATGGAGGAGAAGGCAAGTGCCGAGCTTGGTACGAGTAGGCTTAGGCCTCACAACTAAGAGAGACTTGGACAGTGAATTGGCACGCCCAGGCTGGGTGGGCACCCAAATTCAAAATTCAAAAGAGGAACCACCATCATTGGTGGGCCAAAGACATGGGTGTAACACTGGCTAGAGATGTGGATGAAACGGCCAAGTCATGGCGGCTTGAATTGCGAGTAGTTACGATATAACCAACCTTGGTAGCCAATCTCTGCTAGGTGGGCTCAACCCAGGCCATGCATTGGGGTTTGCCGACACTTGTTGGCATGTATTTGCATTCAAATATTGTAGCTGACATCTATATAAACCCCAACAGACCCTTGAGGGCCATCTAGTGCAAAATATACATTGTAACTATCATCATCATAGACTTTTTCTAACTATTTGGGGTGGGCTACACACATCTTGATCCATCACTCTGCCCTATCAGGGGCGATACCCTCAGTGAGGGCATAAGTCCCCATAACTTTTCTCACTACTTCCAACCATGTCCTTTTGGGCCTACCTCTTGCCTTTTTGTAGCCTTCCATTTGAACTAACTAGCACCTCCTAACAGATGTTGCACTGGGTCTGCGCTGCACATGGCCAACCAACCTAAGTCTATTTTCTCTCGTCTTATCGCATATTGGAGTCACACCTAAGTTCTCCTTAATGTATTCATTTCAAACTCTATCCCTTCTTGTCTTGCCACTCATCCATCTCAACATCATCATCTCAACTACACTCATCCTATGGGTATGTTGTTCCTTGAAAACCCAATATTCGACCCCATAAAGCAAAGCTGGTCTCACAGTTATCATATAGAATGTGCCCTTCAGCTTCATTGGTATACGGTGATCACATAAAACTCTGATTGCACATTTCCACTTCGCTCACCCAGTCCTAATTCTAGGTGTGACATCTTCTTCAATCTCTCCATTTTCTTGAATTATCGACCCAACATATTGAGAGTGCACTCTTTTTTAGTATTTCTTGGCCGTCAATCTTATTATCTGTAAAATTTTATTCTATACAATCTTAGTCTAGCTAATTTTAAAACCTTTTGATTCTAGAGCATCCTCCAAAGTTCTAACTTTGTATTGACGCCACTTCAGTTCTCATCGATCAGAACTATGTCATCCGCAAAAAACATACACCACAGTACCTCATCTTGCAGGTGCCTAGTTAAGTCGTTTATAACTAAGACAAAAAGGCATGGGCTCCTGATGTAGACCTATTGTCACTGAAAACTCAATTATCTCTCCACTAATAGTTCGCACAGATCAATAAAAGTAGGTCACAGCCCTTCTTGACCATTCTGTAGACCCTTGTGCATGTGTTGGAGTGTGAGAAGGTTAAACTAGGCCCTAGAGCAACAGAGCTTAAGAGTCAATGCCACACAGTTAGGCCACACACATCTTTGGTCCTTCATGCTTTACACGAAACTCCATAAGTTTATGAATACAAAGGGTTATGTATCCAAAAAAAAATAGTAAATAACGAAATCACAATGGTCAGATTTCAGAGGAACATTAATTTTGATCCATAGGTTGATGATGAAATAAGAAGCAAATCTCCAGTGGAGCTGAGGGCCTTTGCTAACCAAGGAAAATCAAGAAGGAAAACTATACCATAGTTCAATGGACTATAAATATAGTACTTCAAGCCTACATCCACATGCCATTCCTGATGATGGATGGTGGGAGATTAACTAGAATGGAGCCCACAAGGACAGTTACCTGGGTACAGCTAGTCCCCAAACATCCTCCATGGGGAACTACTACTGGATGTAAAGTGGAGGACCAATCTGCCATAGTCCATTAGACTATCTTAGACTTCCCATGTGACAGCACCAGCAAGCACAAGATTAAGTGTGAGCAAGACTTACAGGTAACCGAATGGTCCTGGACTGATCAGAGAGAGACTTCCGAACTGCCTGCTTAATCCACCAGTGCGCATAGGTTGAAAATTTGAATCCTTTAGAAGCATCAAATTTCTCTGCACCCCGAACCAAGCCTCGGCATCCTTCCTGAAAACAGACATAGAAATCAAAAGGTTGCAACTCTGGTGCATTAAAGCCATGACATATCATTCCCCAGAATTGTTTTTCCAAAAGAAGGAATTATGTCATGAACTAATGGACAATGTAAAACCATAGTCTAATTGGAACATCACCATCTACTAGAACAAACAGTGATGACAACAGAGAAATCAAAATCCTGCAACTCACTTTGAATGAAAGTCATGATATATCATTTCCCATCTACTAGAACAAACAGTGATGACAACAGAGAAATCAAAATCCTGCAACTCACTTTGAATGAAAGTCATGATATATCATTTCCCAAAATATTTTTCTGAAAGAAAGAAATTATGCTGATGCAATGGACAATGGAAAAGCATAGGCCATTGGGACCATCACCATTCAATGGAATAGGCAGTGTGAAAAGCAACAGGAACCCATCAGAACAGGATAGTATCCAATTTACAGTACCGCAATCACTCTCTTCTTCTTCATCTAGCATTCCATTGGATGGTAATGGCCCCAATGGACAATGTTTCCTGAAGTCCATTGGATTATTGCATACTTTCCCTACAATGAAAGAAGAAGGAATTTAATTAGGTTGTCAAATCAAACCTGAACAAGATCCTGGATGCTTAACCCTACACCCTGGTAATTCTTTGCAATAGAAATAACCAGTCGTATGTTGCTTTTGATCATTTTGTCTTTACAATGCGTTCCATAACTCAACCGCCTCCTCAATGCCTTCTGATCAATTCCAGCTGCAGCTGCCCACTGAACAAAAGTTGGTTCCCCACCAAATCTTTCTGTAAGCTCTTTGTGTAGCTTTTCAAGCTTGAGAAGATCCTATGCAGAGTGAAAGGGCACCAAAATTTCAGAAGTGGAAGACAAGTACCAAAATATGTCTCTTTGAGGTGTTTCATGCACAGATGCAAGGGAGCTTAAAGGAATTCCTACCCAAGAAAAGAGAAAGGATTACATAACAGATCACGATTTATCAAAATGGAAATTCCATTTTTCACCTTTAACTTTCTAAAAAACCATGAGTTTTCAGAAACAAATATCATAAGTGCTGCGAAAGAGGCCCTTTCTCTCCAAGAGACATCTTATAATTATCATCTAAAAGATATTCCTATCAGTTCTGCTCCAACTAACCAATGGCACTGAATCCTAATCAGATGGAATGACAGGAGCTATTTCCCAACTCCATAATATGGCTAATTAAAAACTAGGCTCCTTCAGGAATGTTATAGAAAAAGATATCCATCATTCAAAGTAAAAAACTTCGCTTCATGTTTCATGAAAAAGTATAAAATGCATGCAGGTGGCCTTAAAAGTTAAGACAGGTGATTGGCTGGAGAGAAAATTGGAAGTCCAGGTGATTTCTGCAACTGGGTCATTTGCCCTTACACCTATGTATTTTTTTCCATACAAGAATCTAGACACTTCTATCATATCAGGAAAATAAGTCCTGAAAACTTGTCTCTTATTGCAAAAAACTAAAAATAATAAAATTGGAAAATCAAAGCGCCAGGAAGCAAGAACAAGACATGCTGAGAGGTGGCAGTTTTCCCTAATCTTAGGGTTAATCTAAGGGTCATGACCCTTCAATAGAATATTTCTTTCATTAAAAAAGGTCAAGTTTATCATCATAGATCCCATATTTTAACCTGTATTCCCTCTGATAGCTCAAGCTCTTCTGTAGCTGTGAGAAGCTTAGTACTATTTGTTGTTCCCCTCAAGTAACGAAGCGGATCGGAGTAGTCAATCTCTTGCAAAGGAGCTCGTTTTCTCCTGCTTGTTGTTCCCAACTTAACAGTGATGGCATTTGCAGCAGCCTTCTCAACCCCCTTTGCCCTCCTTGCTCTCCTCTCTGTTTGACGCCTTGATCTCACTGCAACCCTCTGAGAATGCTGCAATTGTAGCGCTTCTAAAATGTTCTCCCTTGATTGTTTATCAGCCATTTCATTGGGGCTCAATTGGTTGACCGATTTATGCTTATCACGTGGTCCAATACCAGCTATGGAAGAGCCATCCATCGAACCAATTCGCTCCATCTCAGTTAGCCTAGCCCTCTGGAGCCTTAAAATATCGGCCTCTGATGGGAAATCATCGACTTTGTCGGATCTTGAAGGTGGAACACTGCCAACCATTAGAGCTGCATCTTTGGCAAGCTTTGCTGCTGCTTTTGCAAGAGCTATGGCTTCAGCAGCCGCAGCAGCTATTATGGCTTCTTCACTCTTGAGCAATGACTCGGTCACTAAGGCGGCCTCAAAATCTGTCTGTGTAATGTGAAATGGAGAATAAATGGCTAGATTGATAAAAATAAAGGTGCATTACATGCACGAGTAATAAGAAAGTATACTATAATCCAATACGCTAAGAAAATTCTGTCTATTGGGAGATCACGGTCCATGGAAATGATGGAAAGTGGAGAGAGAGGACCCACTATACTGGTCATGTTTTATTCTGATTCCCACCCCCCCCCCCCCCCCCACCCCCCCCTCCATCACCATCAGTAGTAAATGGATTGTGACCTCTTCAAACTTTTATGCATTTTATACTTCTCATATAGTTTATTGGAAGGTAGATACCTCCACAAAGTGGGTAACTAGTTAGATAAAAAGAAAAAAGAATATAACATATCCCGTCTAAGACAAACCAACTTCTTGAAAAACATCCATCAGTGGAGATCATTAGAAGTTTAATTAATACTTTTTTTTTCTTTTCTTTTTTCCTTTTTTTTTTTTTCCGTAGCCAGGTGTTCTATTTTACAATGGCATTTGTCCAAGAAGACAAGTTTATTACCATGGATAAGGCATCAACCTTGTATTTTCTTGTAATGAAAAAATAAGGTTCTCACAATCTGAAGAGATTTGTTCAGAAAAACTCAACCCTATGTCTTTAGATTCATCTTTATTGATATTCAGAGGAAAGTAGATCTTCTATCTTTTAATAGTCAACTAATGCTACGTTTGGATTGCAAATTTCAATATTTTGAAAATAGCTTTGGTAATAAGCCACCTTACATTTTAAGATTAAAGAAATTGTTAAAATAAAAAACGTAATCTTCTGACCTTTTTCTGGGAACCAATGGTTCCGACATATGTCAGAGGTCCATGGGTAGATACTGAAGTTGAATGACCTCCCAAAGAAGGGACCCGCACCTTATCCACATCTACAACCACTGTTGCTGTTGATGAAACACATTGCGTCTGAAAACAAGTAGCTTCTCTAGTCCTTACTGCAAACACATAGTGCAGCAATTAACACAAGTAACAAAAGTTAGCCATGAAACTTTCTGGTCTTCACTTGCAAATAAGAATGGAACACAATTAAAAGAGATCACTAATGTTAGGAAAGGACAACGCGCAGCGGCTGCAGCATAATTACTACTTGGAATGTTTGGATATCTTCCCAAGAGCAAAGGCTACATCATAGAGATTCATAGTAACGACAAAACTTATTTATATTTCTACTGAAAACTTTATTTTAAGTAAAATAAATAAGCTAGCAATGTGTGGAATTCATGCTTTTCAATCTCACAACCATTCTGATGGAATGGTGTTAAGGCATCTACAGGCACAAACTGAAGTGAGGGTTTGACAAGCTATATCACGATATCTTCCTCTGCGAAGATGATCCTCAAACCATTACTCATCCTCCAACATTCCCTTAATCTCCATATGCGGTAACAAGCCCCGCTTTGGATAGGGTGTGCTGAAGAAGTAAAAAATGTATGGATAAGACCTAGACCTAGGGCAGTAAGATTAACAAGCTCAAGCCAACTCATCTCCAAGTACGCAACTGACTCCTCATCTCCCATGCATTCATTGTTCAAAAAAGAAGACCGCCCAACGCCTAGGCAGTCCAGAAAGGCAGACCGCCTTGCCCAGGCCTAGGCAGCCCAAATAGGCGGCCGCCTTGACACTAGAGAACCCACCTAGGCGGGCGCCGAGCGCTAGGCAGCCGCCCAGGGGCGGAATGCCCCTCGTCGAGGGGAATTTTTAGTTTTTTTTTAAAATAAAAAAGGGGGAAAATTGTAGGTTTTAGCTTCATTTGAAACCTAAACCCCATTAGAGCCTATTTTAGAGAGAGGAAAACCCCAAAAAACTAGCTTTTTGTGATTGCCATAGGATTGAAGTGTTTCTCAAAGTTACGAGAAATCAAGCTAAGCATCACCCATTGATATTAGATTTAGTTTCGGAAGTTTTATAAGTCTATTTGAGGGCTTTCTAGAAGATTTTGACCTTAGAAAACATCTTAGAGGTGGAAGTTTGGAGATCGAGCAATCAAAGCTAATGAAAATTTTTATTTTTTAGATTGCTTGTATTATTTTGAAATGTCTCCTACGGGATCTAATCGAAGTGGTGATCCGAGATCAAAATATGACTACAACCCGAATCCTTTGGACAAAAATTGCGTAAGACGCATTAGGGAGGATGTTGCCCTAAGTCCCTAACTTTTGTCTTATGTGTTATACAATTATACTGTTAGACTATAGATCTACTAGGCCGCCCAGGTTCTAGACGTCCGCCTAAGCGCTGGGCGGCCTGGACAGCCCCAGCCACCTAGGCACCGCCTAGCATTTTTTGAAACACTGCATGTATTAGGAATGGGAGTAAACTACCACCCAATAAATTAATGTAGATCCATTATAAGTGGAGCTAGATGTTGATTATGTAAACAGGGATAGGGGTTGATTAAATAAATCTAAAAGCACCATACATTCATGTTTAAATTTTCATGAATAGGAGTGATATTTTCCAAAAGAATGCCTGCTTAAACCATTCAATTGACATACAGTCACACCTTATATGTAAAACAGACTTTCTGAAACACAACTCCAAATGATCTCAAGTAGCACGATGATACCATAGGATCACATTGTAAGACATATAAAACAAAATAAACTCAAATCTCTTATATCCTCAAAAAAAGAAAAAAAAAAGCACATAGAGCTTTGGTAAGATAAAACTTTTACATTATGGTGAAGCCTACTACTTGGACCACATTGCACATAAATTCATAAAAGGATTGGAATGAGCAGCCCAGTAGTTAAAGATCAGATTTGGGTTACTATGATCTCTTAGGCCCTCAGTTACAAGTTTTTGAGGGAATAGAGGACCATGGCTGAGGTATCTCTGCCTCCCAAGCCTCAAGCTAGATAGGTTCCTTCCCCAGAGGGTAATTTAAAACTCAAATCAATTGTAAAACCCTCAAGACGAGCCCTAAGGGATAGAAGGCATCAACATGGATAGCTCATAGGGTATCGAATGAGATATCGAAAGAGTTAGTGTTGAACTAGTATGACGGCTTGGCTTGGAGGCTAGGACAGTTAACTCACAACTTAAATGTGAAAGACTTTGAATTCCACCGCTTAACCTAACACCAACCTTATCCCCACCCCCAACCTCACCAGGGGAAAAAAAAAAGAATTTGTACTGCTTTATCTTGGTTTATGACAGCCACCTTGTCAGAGCATTTGAATGAATGGTTAGTTATAAAAAGGAAAATCTCCCAAGCATCAAATGGTTTAGATGATCAATACAACAGTTCCTACTTGATACCAAAGTTTAGAGACCATAACTCAGGATTCATCCCTTAACCTCGTGAAATAAACAAGTATATAGGAGTAAATATTGGGGATCAAAAGAAAAGAATCTGACTTTTAGAGCACCTGCCACGTTGGACAGTGTGGTACTTAGTTGAGTCTTTAGGAATCGAGTAAAACTCGAGGAATCACCATTGTCCCAAAAATCCACAGTTTGCTCACGAAGTTTGGAATTTTCCAGTATTGAATCTTCTAGGCTCAAGAACTTAAGCACAGTTGAGTTGAACAGCCTTAGCCCCAAGACAGCTAGCTGATATTCAAATTTATGCAAGAGATATTTAGGTGTATCGTATCAGGAGTCCAACCAAAGTTTGAAAAATCGAACTCAGTTTCACTTTATGAGTTAACACACCAAGTTGCGTTGAATCACAAGCTGCAAGTCTTTAAATAAAGAAAAGGTAGAGTCAACCAAAGAGAGTCCCAATCTCTTTCCTTAGTGTTGTTTTTAACTATGGCTCCAACCTTGCTCAAGGTTTCATAAGAAATGCTGACTAGTTCGGACTTAACTATCACAGCATCAAGCAATCAAAGCATCAAATGTAAATCATGTGTTCGAGGAACTACCCGAAATAGTAGATGCTTGAAGGAAGAACTGATGTCATCCAATGTAGCTCATTGAGATGGAACAGTGTGCAGATGCCCACTAATAAAACCATAACAACAAGGATAGATGAATAAAGCAATTACTAAAGAGTTGTGGATTCTCAACTGCAGCATGCCAAATAGTCGAGTGTCATTTTGCAGTACGCATTTACATGCTAAATCTTATCATATTCAAGAGCTACTTAGGTGAATAGGAATAAGCATGTGAAGGATGACTAACAACCAGGTCAATCTCAAAAGATGCACTAAGACTGATATTTGAGAAGCATAACAATACATTGCATCTTGTCGTGTAGGCAACAAAAGATTTACCAATAATTGCTTCTGTAACATCATGGGGACGTATGAAATGAACATTGTCACACTACAAGGGAAGTTCCCTGACGAGATTCGAAAGTTCAAGTCAACTGTTGAATTATTGAGATCCAGCAGATTCTCACCATCCACTTCAAATCCATCATATGAAACTGATCTCAAACGGCTATAAGACAAATATGAATCCAAAGTAATTAACCTGGCAAAGATTCCACCTTGCTGTAGTTATTCAAACCCACGGCCAGCAAATCATTTAAGCATTATAGATTGTAAAAACCATTCGCCTATCCAATAAAATAGCATACAATCTATCAAATACAATGGCATACAAAATGAGAAGCTGTCAAATATATGATTTTCAGGTTGGATAAGTGAGGCCCCACAACAGACCAACATAAGAAATGTAGGTGAGAGAATAGTCATTCCTTAGAGTGGACTAAAACCCAAAAATAAGCCTAAAGTCCCCACCATGTTAATGTCGATAAGCCCAGGCAAACCCCTCCAAGATGGTTATAAATGAAAAGGTTTAGATGATTGCCACATCTGAGACCTCTAAAGTTGCTTGTGAAAAGCACAGTTACACTCATGAATCAAAAAACCTTGTGTATCTCGCATAAAGGCCCCTTGATGGATTGCTTTATGATATCGACACAAAAATATACCAAATCAAGAACTATGAATCGCAACCAATGAACTTATCTCTGTGATCGCATGTTCACTTAGGACCGTGGAAAACAAATACTGCAAACCACCTACAATTTCAGAAGACCAGAAATATGACAAGAAGGTAACTGTTTGTAGCTTCCCTCAAGTTACATCTGTAAATGGACTCAGCTCAATTTAGTGGCAGGTTAAGGATACGATGAACTCTCCAGGAACCCACTTGTCAAAAGGTTAGTTGGTATGCAATGAAAACTTGAATAGACAAAGGTAAAACCCGCAGAAAAACTGTGCAACCAAATTCAAGCATTAAAATAATAATATATGCAAGAAAAGCCTAGGAGATTGGTACTGAGAAGCCCTTATTGTTAAGCTCTTAATTTCTTCTTTATACCAGTTTGATATTTAACTCCAAGTCTAATCACCTTTCTCTTCTTCTTTTAGGAAGAGTAATTCCCTTGGGATAAGAAAGTGTTGCGTACTAAATTTCAGGAAGAAATCATTGAGGAAATTCAGGGTTGTGATCTATTGTCAATAAATTAAGTTGCTCAGACTCTCAAAACTGCTACCGATGAAGCAATGAGAGAAGGACAACATGTAAACTAGTTTTCCTACAAGAATTGAAATGCAAGACTTTGAATAACAAAGAAGTAGAAAATGAGAAACTTCAGTTCCACAAACCTGCAATTCATGAAGCATGGTTCCAGTTATTCGAAAACACCAAGCATAACCCATGGGACCTTTCATCTCAAAGACTACTTCACAAGTTCAACTCTCATTCTGATCAACATAATACTACTTATAATGGTGATGGAAAAACTACCCCATGAAATCAAAACCTCTAATTCCAATAGCTGCTCAACCAGAGAAAGAGATGCCCATTACATGGAAACCATTAATAAGAGAGAGATGTCCATTACCTAGAAACCATTAATTCAAGCAGCCAACCCAAAAAATAAACATAAAAACCCAACACAGTAATATCAACTCAAATATATAACAAGCCAAAAACTCCAACCAATATCAACTCAAATATATAACAAGCCAAAAACTCCAACCAACCTAAAAATACAACCCAAAGTAGAAAAAAAAGCCATGGAAAAGAGAACTTGCGACCGTAAAACAAGCTTCACAGTCCCATAAATCAAACCCAAATGCCAAATTCAAAATAGAAAGGGTTTTCCGCAACTAAAAGCAGATTGAGAGTAGATACTCACAGTTATTATGGTAGCTGGTCCTTATATGGATAAACTGCGGTAGCATACATGCCATTATCTGGTACTAGAGAGAGAAAGAGAGAGAGAGAGAGAGAGTATGAAAAATAGAGAGAAAGATTAGGGACGATAATGTGTAAATGGGAGGGAGTAGGGAGGAGGCAGTGTGGGAGTGGATAAGGAGGGAGAGCCAAGGGGTAGAGAGAGAAACATGCGTGACAGTCTTGAGTGAGAAAAATTGAGGGTGTGAACTATAAAATGGACCTAGTTGTATGTCATAAATAATTTTGTTATTTCTTGGGCATCACTATACATAGACTGCTGGATTCTTGCTCTCTCTTTCACCATGTCTTATGTATATATTCTTTGTGTATGTTCCATTGGTAGCAATAGGGATCTAAAAATAGGTAAAAAGGGCAGTCTAATTTTATTGTCCCAAAAAAAAAAAAAGGGCAGTCTAATTCAAACCGACTTTATTTGAAGGCAAGGTTTCTATGAGCAAGGAAAGGGGTTATTTGAAGGAAAGGTTTCCATGAATAAGGAAAGGGGTTTTTGGGTCGTGGTGGTGGTGGTGGTTTCCAATTTTGTAGGAGCTTAAAATAAATAAATAAAATAATTATAGTACCTTTAAAATCAATTTTCTACTCATCCTACGCTCTTCAATACTTTTTATATTATATTCTAAATCCCAACACTATTTTTCTTTTTCTACTACCTCTATCCATCCATCCCCTCTTTCTCTCTCTATCCATTTCTCTCTATATATGTTTCTCTTTATCTCTCTACCCTCCTTCACTTTTTTTCTCTCTCCATTTTTTTTGCAAATTTTTTTTCGGTCCAACAAGAAGTGTACCGGACTACATAAATTCCAAGAAGTTATTCTCATATAATGTAATCCGACACATTGAAAATAATCGCAAAAAAGATGAAGAGAAATGGTGGAGGGTAGAGAGAGACAGAGTGAAAGAGGATAGAGAGATAGAGAGAAACAAGTAGAGAGAGAAAAAAAGAGGGCAGATAAAGAGAGAAAGTAAGAAAGAGGACGAGTAGAGAGAAAAAGTGAGAAAGCAAGTGTATCACGCAACTAAAAAGACAAAGAGAAAAAAAAAGGGCAGGGGAAGAGAGAGAAATATAAAATAATATATTGGAAACGGGGAAAATTCATTAACTATTTAACTTGAGGTAAATAGAAGAGAAAATAGTATTGGGGTTTAAAATATAATACAAAAAGTATTAGGGTTACGATGGGTAGAAAGTTGATTTTGAGAGCATCTATAATTTTTTTTTGTTTTTAAAAAAAAGGGTTCTATGAGTGGACCATCTCAATCATCCCTCGAAATCCATATCAAAAATGGATTTTCAATTCAAAAATTTTAGGGATTGATAATCTATACCATGGTGAATATCAATTAATAAAATTAAATAAAAAGTAGTACTTTTGATGTATTTGTCTAAACCATTGATGTATAGATTTGATGGGAGTACCGCCTTTTAGTATCCATCTTTAAGGTGGATGTTAGTTGCCTTAGGGAACTTACATTTAGAAGTGAATCAATTCATTGATTTAGAGATAATGAATTTGTGTTCTTGTTCTACCAAAAAAGGATGAGTTGGAGATTCGTAACTCTTCTTCTTCCCGCTCAATAAAAGAGAACCTAATCTTCTTGCTTAAAATAAAGTATGCATTAATGGAATTAGAATGATAAGCAATTGGAGTAGAGTGTGATAGAAAAGGCTATTTCTTTTTTATTTTTGTTGTAATTGTACATGAACATTAAAAAAACTACTTGCACGCTGCAATTTCCTTATTTCAATTCAGATTTGAAGTTTTTTGTTTTTCACCTCGGTAATCCAATTTCTTGATCCAAAGATTTTTTCTTGAATCACTTTCAAATAAATTTTTTTTAATCTGAATACTTTTGTAGGATAAAAGATTCCATGTTCTAAATTCAGGTTGTTTTAAGCTGGTTGGATCGAGAATTCTTCTCTTGAAATTACACCGTAGCACTGCAGTTGAATGGACCTTCACTTCACTGACCTTGATCATATTGTTTATCAAATTTCCTCATGCCCAGGCTTAATTGGTTAGTACTTGATGATCTGCAACGCTACATTCGACGCTCAATTTCTACCAAGGGTAAGGCCCTCTCCCCACTGACACACGCAAAAAAAAAAAACATATTACAAGATCCTCAAACCATGGTATTTTGAAAATGATAAACATGAATTTTCCATATAACTATGGTGAAACCTTGTTTTGTGATTTAAATGCTGAGTTTCAAACTTCACCTAAGTCGCAGGGACTTGGAGTTCGTTAGAACACCATGGCGAGAATAATCTTGAGGGTGAAATGGGGCAAAAAAGCAAAGATAGATATAAAGCTTCTCTTCATAGCCATAATAGGAACAATAAGCTTCTTGTTTTAAGGCACAAGTGGATCGCATCTAGGAACAATAATCTTTTTGTTTCTACGCACGAGTATTTACCGAGCAAATTAGCTCTCGGTATACTTACGGATACAACTGCATAAGTACTTCATTATCTAGAGCATCAGTTGCCTATTTTTAGAGAGCGAAAATTTGAATACAAGTTCTAAATAGGAGAGGAGTCTAGTTACAAATGAGGAAAAAACAAATCTTCATTTCTATAGATAGAAATTCCCTTTTCACTTCCACCCAATGCAATTGTTCAATACATATGTTATAGGAAAATTGTCTCATGTGGGTTGGACCACATAACTATATATGTGGTCAAAAAAGTGTTAAGCACCGCATAACTAAATATGCGGTCAAAAAAGTATTAAGCATCCATCTTAAAGATGGATGCAAGTAGGTGTTCCATGTATAAACAATAGAAACTAACGGTCCAAATGTTTTCTTACTAAAATTATTATTTTTAGTATTTAAAATTTATTTATTTTTCATACTCATGATCTTCGTGTTAGAGATTACATATCATTAAAAATTAAGTCCAAAAATCCATCTCAAAAATACATTTATTAATAGGCTCGTATTTCTACATATGTGAGCTTGGCCGTATAGATACCGGGTCCTATATTATATGATAAGTTGTAACCCTTTGATTCTTAATCATAACTGTTGAAAAGGTTTCATCAATTGCAACCAAAATGCAATTGGATAACCAACGGTCAGGTGTATTTTCAAGTTCCATAAAACAACCATCACGCTTAATATAACACGTTAAAGCCACAAGTGTTGCTGGCAGGGGCAATGTTGTAATTTATGAAATTTCCAATGGCAGTGGCACCTCTTCAATTGTAGGCTGATAATTACCATATCTGCACGTCGTCCCTCTGCTGGCTTTGTCAATGGATCCGTTCGTCGGTAGTGTTGAGTCAGAGTCCTATGTTGATTCTGCACCATTGATTCCACTATTGTTAGTTATCAATAATGGAAGAATTTGTTAGCATTCATACAAATAGAGGACCTATATCTACATTTTGGAGCAAGCCAATTTTAGAGTAGCCTTATGATAATGGAACCAAACGGCAAAAAATATTAACGCTGCAAAGACCAAATTACACATGAGCCAGGCCTGTAAGCATGCTCAAGCTCAGGACGCCTCATGTGTTGGTGCAAGCATGCAAATACCTCATTGGTTATTAGAACACAAGGAAAGAATATATCTCCATATTTCAGCATTGCTCTAATCCATTATTTAATGTAGGATATATGTTGGAGTATGGCCACTAAGGCCTCAAGACTACCATAGTTTTCATGGTCTCTCTCTTATCTTCTATTTTCAAATATATTTAATTTAATTTAATTATATTATATACTTGCTATAATAGTCTCATTGTATTCAAATCATTTGACTATCTTTTATGATAAATTTCATTCTCTTTCTGTTTTTTTAACCACCCATCAATGATATTCTAACGGTCGCATTAGACCAAACATTTTTCTTTGGGATAAGAGAGAGAATGATAAAAAAAAAAGGCTTAGCTACTGATATGTACAGAGAGAAATCTAAACCATTGAATGCAAAACCTACCATATGTGGCAAGAGGATAATCTTCAATGCTTATAAAAGGGGCTCACTCATCTAGAGAAAAATCAGAGTCATTGCCCATCTCTTTAGTTATCCACAAGCTTTGCAGCAAAAATCACTTTTCCATATCTATCTTTCTCTATCTATCATTTTCAATCAAACTTTTTTTAATTATATTTTGATGTTGGTTTCAGAGCCAGTTCTTTTCTTTGTGGGCTCCATCAAACTATCGAGACACAACCGTTTCTCTCTTTTCCCTTGAGTTCACCAACGCACGCTATTGCCATCTGCAATTTTACGCAAGCAAGGCAAATACCTTTTTTGTTTTTTTTGTACATAGTTATTTCTCCTTTATATAACCTTTTTGTTGTTTATCTTTTTGCTTCTATTTTGTCACTATATGATTGTTTTTTGGAGAAATTTTCGTATAGAACCCTAATTCCTCATATTATTTCATGGTGTGACCTCTTTTTCTTTTTCTTTCAAGCGGCATAAGGAAATCCCTAAGGATTTCACTGTACCCCCTCATCTCTTATCTCTCTCTTTTATTGATTTTTTACTATAAAAATTAGCCCCAACAAATCTTTTTATACCATTTCATCTTAAAAGCTTTTTTAACCATCTTTTTCCCTTTTCACACATTAAAAAAGTTTTTGGATTAAAATGGTATAAAAAGATTTGTTAGGGCTAATTTTTATGATCAAAAGTCAATAAAATAGTGAGACAAGAGATGAGGGGGTATGGTGAAATCTTTAGAGGCTCTATTATGCTGCTTGAAAGAAAAATGAAATGAGGATCTACCATGAAATAATATGAGGAATTAGGATTCTATATGAAATTTTCCCTTGCTTTTTCCTTTGATATTTTATCTCTCTATAACTCTATTGAGCCACTTTTTTGTCCATTCTCTTCAATTTGTTTTTTTTTTACTTATGTTGCCTCCCTCTCTCTCTAGTTATTTGAACACTCTAAAGCTTCCTTATGTTGCCTCCCTCTCTCTCTAGTTATTTTAACACTCTAAAGCTGCAACTAGGGATGTCATCACCAAAAACATTCCCTTATATTATTTATGTGGTCATCTCTCCCAACTCACCCATTTCCATCTTCTCTTTCTTGATAAATAAGTACCATCTCATTCTCCCTTCAATTTAAGGCATTCATTTGTTTTTCAATACCCAATTTATTTTTCTGGTATGGAACTCAACCCTATTTGGCAGATATAATGCATTTTTTGGGAGCTGAAAATCAGAATTTTTGCAAGGATTTTTTTTTTCTTTTTTTTTTGTGGGCTGCCACTCCAACTGTTTGCCAAAAGGGGCCAGAACCATCTAAAGCACAACTAGCCCTTATCATCGGAAGTCCTTTTGTGGCCATTATCTGTTGGTCCACTTGAGGAGATCTGCGACCCATCGTTGACTAAAAGGGTGTTGCCATCATCATATGAAAAATCGGTAAATTGTCCATCAAGGAAGTGGTCAGCTGATCTAAACCTTGAATTTTGTTGATATTCTTATATTTCTTTAATAGCATAACTGCTAGTTTGGTGATGAGTGAATTATCTAAACTGAAAAACTTTAATATGTGGAAAATAAAAATGAACTATATATTGATTCAAGACAAGATTGACCATATTTTGACTTCTTCTAAACCTAAATTGGGTTTAAATCCCTTTGCTCATATGAGAAGATGACTTGCGAAATGGGAAGGGGTTGACAAATTAGCAAAAACCACATTACTTACTTTTATGGACGATGATTTGATAAGAATTTTTTAAGATTATGAAACATCTAAATTAATGATAGATGCTTTGATGGAAAAATATGGATCTATATCTGAAACTCATATTCAGTTTTTTTTTTGAGAAGTATAATTCATGTAGGATAAGGGAAAATGAATATGTTGTAGAGCATGTTAATAATTAAAAACCTTGCTGCAACGGGAAACCTCATTCTCGATCGTATGCATGTCTCAACTCTATTGAACAATCTCCAACATTCATGGGAACTTGTAGACATTACTCTTAATCATTCATCCCATGGAATTACTATGTTGAACTTACCCATACACCTAAGTATAACGGAAGAAAGAATAAATAAAATGGAAAGGCAGAATTGCACTTTGCCCAAAATTCATCTAAAAGTGACCACCCCAAACCCTACAATAATCGAAATAACCATAATCCATTTAAAGGGAAGGGTAAAGTTTTCAAACCATGATGAGGAAGGGTTTACAACAACTTGCCAAAATGTTTCAACTGCGAAGGGATAAGGCATATTAAACCCAAATGTCCAAATAAAAATGTTTCCAATAATGGCTATCGTAGGAACAATGAACAAATGAGCAACTAGAAAAATAATAAGAAGCTCGACCTAGTTTGTGTGGTTTCTGAATTGATGGTGGCCGATCATGATTTGAGAGGATGATGGGTGGACTCTACATCGACTAGGCATGTTTCTAAAACTAAGGATGGTTTTGTTGATTTGAAGGAAGTCAAAATCGGCGACCAACAGATATACATGGGGAATGATTGTTGGGAGTACGTGGGTACATATGCGAGAAATATCCCCTATGCACCAGCGAGCAATGGATTGCAACAATGTCTAGGTGACATTGGTTCGTCTCTAGAGGAGAATCTGAAATCCATATACTGGGACTACGACCCTTAACCCATTGGCTAGACTTTGGTGACTTGCTAATGATCACCTGCATGGACTGTGGATCATGGGCAATGTTGGGTTGGTTTGAGAAAGCATGTTTGGTCTGTGGTCCACAGTTGAAAGTGGAGTGCCCCAATGTACACTTATTCTTATATTATATGAGTCATTTTTCCATCAAAGTATTTAATTTTGTTTATTTTAAAATTTTTATTTGAATTTTTCTAAATCTCTAGATATTTTATTCATCAAATTTAGATTTACAAAAACAGAGATATTGATTTTATATTTATTTAAATATTCAAATATAATTTTATGGATTTCTAAAAATTATTAATTTTCAAAATATTGCATAGGAAGCCCAATAGGCTTTATGGGCCCACCATGACAATTTGGGTGGGGCCAATTATGTGCCACCTAGGGTGGCACACCCCACCCTAAGGAGTTTCTATTTGTGGTGCTCAAGCTCTAAAGCTTGAGGGAAAAGAAAGTAAAGTTTTAGAAAACTTAAGCCTTGAGGAAATTTTGAAATAAATTTTGGTATGTATGAGAAGGCTTATGCATAAAATAAAAAGGGCGAATATTATCATGCATTAATTTTTTATTTGGATTAATTGATGGGAAAATGGGTTAGGAAGTGGGGGTTAATAATTCTAGCACCTTCTATATGATATTGATGGCCCATCTATGAAATAGACGACTCATATCACTCACCCCACATGTCACCCAAGATCAATGGTGTATATTCAATCTCACTTGAAGAGGTAAGTTATGAAAAACCCTAAGAAACCCTAAAACCAATGATGCACTATAAAAAGTAGAGTACCCTACCCAAAATCTCTACTCCTAACTTTCCATCTCTCACTCTCACATCCCACCTAAGAGGCACGCCCCACTCTAGGAATCTATCTCTCTCTCTCTCTCTCTCTCTCTCTCTCTCTCTCTCTCTCTCTCTACTACTACGTACGTACCTACCGTACCTACCGTACTACCGTACCTACTACTACCTCTACTCTCTACTCCTACTTACTCTACTTCTACGTCGT
>NW_006494910.1:7258401-7278603 GCF_000471905.2 Amborella trichopoda | reverse complement strand
TACCTACTACTACCTACTACTACTACTACTACTACCTACCTAACGTACGTACGACGACCACGTACTACGTAACGTACTATACTCTCTCTCTCTCTCTCTCTCTCTCTCTCTCTCTCTCTCTCTCTCTCATGCAAGTCAAAGGGGCTCACCCCACTCTTTTCATCTCTTGATATCTCTCTCTCCCATCTCTCAACTTGGGTTATTGTGGCTAAGGGGTTTAGGGTGTAGTAAAAGAGATCTCATCTCTCTCAAACTACGTTATCAAAAGGGAGTTCACCAATCTTTTGAGTTTTGATTGAAAAGGGTTCATGTTCCATTGGTTTGGCTTGTCCTAAACTTGCTTTTCTGGTTGAGGTTGAAGGTTGACCATTGATCCCATGTCATTAGAAAGCGGTGACTTGGTGTGGGGTATAAGAAGCCCAGTTGAGGTAATCTCTGACACCCTCTTTTGTTTTTTTGCTTATTTACTTATTGTCTTTTTTATTCCCAAGCATAGGTTGTGTCTTTTCTTTGTTATTGAAAGAAATGTTTTGAATAGCTTCAAGTTTTGAGATCCTAAATTTATTTTTTTATTTTATTTGAATTTTATTTATTATAAAAGGACTACTTGTGAGTGGTCTAAGCCGTGAAGAAAAAAAAGAATAGAAAAAGACGAAGAAAAAAAGAATATCATGGCTAGATTACATGAGTCCTTCTTTCAATGACACCTTCTGCGATGTGCTTTGTATGCATCTAATGTGATGCGCAACCTTATTCATGTCCCTAGGTTAGATGAAAAGGGCTATGAGGTCTGTTTCAGGTTTGGGAATGTGTCTATTGGGAAATATAGTCTAGTTTATGTTTGGAGGAAGAAAGTTGAAAATTTGTATCGTCTAAATGTTGTTAATGGAATGAATGATGCTACTTCTTCTAATATCAAGGTGGCAATGAATGATGTTACTTCTTCGAATATCAATGTGACAATGAATGATGTTACTTCTTCTAATATTAATGTGGCAATGAATGATGTTACTTCTTCTAATATCAATGTGACAATGAATGATGTTACTTCTTCTAATATCAATGTGGCAATGATGTATCGTATATATGACACTTGAGATTATGGCATATTAATAAAAATAAAATACAAAACTTAGTAAAATGATGATTAATACCTAATCTTAAAGAAATTGAGTTCCAAACTTGTGAATCATGCCTATTAGGAACAATTTTTAAGAAGCCATTCCCTAAAGGACAAAAAGCATAAGAATTGCTTAACATAATTCACTCAGATATATGTGGACCATTGAATGATAAAATACATAGAGGTATGAAGTATTTTATGACCTTCATAGATGATTACTCTAGGTCTGGATATGTATGCCTAATTAGTAGAAAATCTGATGTTTTAGAAGCATTTAAAGAATATAAGACAGAAGTAAAAAATCAATTAGAAAGACATAAAAATTCTAAAGACTGAGAGTGGAGAAAAATATTGTTTATGATGAAAATATGACAAATCTTTCCATGAAGATATCTCGAATTTTAACACTGTAAACTAATTAAAAAGATGTAAATAAAATGGTAGAGAAAGTGGGACAGATCGAATTCAGATCTGAGGCTAGATTTGCCCTAAAACGAGCAGATCTACTCTCAATGTGGCAGAGCAAGCATGATACAGAGCATTAAAATACGATTTTTAAAACAAGTTAACTGATCAAAAATAAATAAAAGAAGCAAAATAGTAAAAAGAAGAAGAAAGAGAGATGAAGAAATAATACCAAACCGGGTCGGATGGCCCAGGATTCCCGAGCCTTCGAAGGCTCTCCCGTATCAGAATCGGTCCCCTTTGCCTCTCTGATTTCAGATGTTGACCAGCAGATCTCTGGTGTAGAGGGTTAGATCTAGGGTTGTTGTGCCCTAATTCTAGTTTTGATCTATGGTCTTTGTGCCGTAGGTTTAGGTTTCTCAGTCTTGGGGGTTAGGACTTCAGGAGGGTAGGGTTTCTAACTTCTCTAGGGTTTTCAATCTAAAGATTTTTCTAAAATTGTCAGTCTTTCTAAGGGTCTGGAGGAGAATTTCCTTATTTTTTTAAGAGTTTTTGTGATCTTCAAAGGTTGAATATGAATTATGAGATTTTCTCTAATTTTTTGGGATTTTTGGGGATTTTTCCTAATTTTTTAAGAATTTTCTAAGGGTTTTTCCAATTTTTGGTATTTTTGAGCAATTTTCCTAATTTCAAGAATTTCTAAGGTTTTGTTTTTGTCTCTTTTTCTCTCTCCTTTTGGGTTAGGGAGAAGGGGTATTTATAAGATTCATTTGGTGATTTTTCCTAAATATTTTGGAGTTTTTTCATATTTTTTTGGATTTATCTTGAAGTTTCAGTCTTATCTAATTAAAGAAAACATGTTTACTGCATCATTAGATGTGTTGACTGCATCATCAGCCCGCGCCTAGGCTTATCGGGCTTGATACAGCGCGGCCCCCGGCTCGATAGTTAGGTCTCACAGGGACTAAATTATTATTTGTTATATTTTTTTGTCCGTAGGTCCGATTCAAGAGATTCTTGGACCGTTGGAAAGCTCTTGGGCTCTACTTCAAATTGGGATAGGATTTAGGTAGTTTTGGGGTAATTAAATTGGGTCTACTAAGATAATGTGGTCTTAGGGGTTAAAAAAACCATAGAATTTGCCAGATTTAAAATGAGGTGTTTACAATTACCCCTCTTTAGCACTCCCTGTCCTTCGAGGGACAGGTGAGTGGCAAAGAAATAGACACTTTGGCGTTCCCTATCCTTCGAGGGGCAGGTGAACGTCAAAGGTAAAGCATACATTTTAAATTTATTCTTGAGGTCACATGGTCAAGGGCACACCAACTATCCCTCCCAGTCATTGTGCTCACCGAGCTCACCCATTTAGGGCATTTTTCCTCATAGGGTTTTCAGCGTGAGATGTCGGTGAGTTACACAAGCTTGAAACTCGAGTTGGATTTTCTAACCATGCCACTTAACTTCAGAGGTTTTTGTAGTTTGAATTTTTATCCCTAGTATTTTTTTTTATCTCCTTAGGGTTTGCTAAGGCTGTCTATAGGAAAAAGCTTTATATAGCAAGAGACGTGTCTGATCGAATCCGAAGTAAGAGACGAGGTAGAAACGCGGCAATCGTGGCACCGCGGTAATCATCATATACGAGTGTCCAAGCTCCTTCGTTTTTTTTAAGACTTTTTGAAAGTAGGGGAGATTTGAAATAGAACCCAGAGCAAGGACAAGTTACAGTTTAACAAAGAAATTAAAGTTTTAGAAAACATAAGACATACAGTCAAATTTTTAAAAGAGAAAGATATTTCAAAAAACAATGTTGGTTAGCAGTTTTAACTCCTACAATCATAGAGCCATTTAAGCAGTTTAGCATCATGCAGCGATGGACCATACACCTAACCCTTTTAAGTCAATACAGAGATAGACATAATCCATCAAACATGGTGGTTGTGCCCTGTATACACCCGATCTTTTTGCGTCATACGGGGCTAGATGGTACCTGCCACGACTTTTTTAGTCGTAAGAGTTTGTTGTTTTTCCATCGAACAGGGTGGTTGTGGCCTGGATACGCCTGACTTTTCACGTCATACGGGGATAGACGGTACCTGCCTCGGCTCTTTTATGTCGCACGAGTTTGACATTTTTCCATTGAAACAGGGTGGTTGTGCCCTGGATACACCCGACCTTTTACGTCATACGGGGATAGACGGTACTTGCCTCGGCTCTTTTACGTCGCACGAGTTTGACGTTTTTCCATTGAAACAGGGTGGTTGTGCCCTGGATACACCCGACCTTTCACATCAAACGGTGGTAGACGATATCTACCTCTACTCTTTTACGTCGCATGAGGTTGACGTCTTTATTGTCTCGGCTCTTTTAACGTCACACGAGTTTGAAGTTTTTCCTTTCTTAGCTCTTCAAAGTCGCACGAGTTTGGTGTTTTTCCTGTCTCAGCTTTTTAACGTCGCACGAGTTTGACGTTTTTTTTCTATCTCGGCTCTCTTAACGTCGCACAAGTTTGACATTTTTTCCTGTCTCGGTTCTTTTAACTTCGCACAAGTTTAAGGCTTATCATGCCTCGACTCTTTTACGTCGCACGAGTTTGACGTTTATCCTGTCTCGTCTCTTTTATGTCGCACGAGTTTGACATTTTTCTAAATTGGACTTTGGGACATCATACGCACACACAGGATGAGCTTGCCTCATTTCGCCTTAGGGGATCCAGTCGAGGGAAAAACACTCCCAAACTAGCCCATATCGTCATTGGCAAGGTTCACCCATCTTCGATATGTAGTAGTTGGTAGTTATACTCATACAACCATGGAGTGCCTGGCTAGTTTCAAGCCTTCAGAGCAGGCGTAGGAAGTTGGCATTGAGAACAAGGCCAGATTGACTAACAGTTTAACCTCTTGTAGTGATAAAGGAAGTCCTTTCTAAAAGGGTTTTGGAAATTGAGGGTTTTAACAATCAGATTAAAAAAACGCTTTTAAAAGGGACAGGCGTTATAGTTTTGCCACTTGTGGCCCCTTTGGTAGTCATTTTCTTTATTTTGTTTTACCCAAAGATGATGAAAGAATTTCCTTGTGGGATCGTGAGAATTCAAAACCTTGAAGTTGTTTTTTTACCTTTGGAGCTTTCATCCCGTGCTTCGCGGGTCCATGAAGAGTTTTCTAGATTCTTGCTGAGCTTCCATCTTAGAGAGATCCAGATGTTCTTCTAAGATTCGTCGAAGTCACTTCGGTTTTCCATTCATATCACACTCCCGCATCTTTCTAAATTGGTTCTTTTGAGAACATGCAGGGTTCAGGAGGAGTATTCGTCCTCAGGGTCTGCTTGTGCCATATTGTAATTTGTCGGATTCAACCCCAATGGCACATTTTGCGAATTGACTTTGAGTTGATGCTTTCGGAGCCTTTCGAAAATGGTTCTCAGGTTGGTGAGATGATCAGGCCTAGTCTTCGACTTGACCAGAGTGTCGTAGACATAGTCTTCCATGATGGTGTGCATTAAGTCATGGAAGATGCTAGTCATTGCCCGATAATAAGTTGTTGTTGCATTTTTTAGGCCGAAGGGCATGACTTTGTAACAATAAATTCCCCATTGCATTATGAACGAAGTCTTGGTCTGGTCTTCTTCTGCCATGCAGATTTGGTTGTATCTTGAGAAGTCGTCCATGAATGACAACATCTCGTGCCCCGCAATGTTATCGACCAAGGCATTTATGTTTGGTAATGGAAAATTATCATTTGGGCATGCCTTGTTGAGGTCTCTGTAGTCAACACACACTCGGATCCTCTCGTCTTTCTTAGGTACGACCACTATGTTGGCCAACCATTCTGAGTAATCGACGGGGGTAATGAATTTCGCTTGGAGCAGCTTGTCGATTTCTTCTTTAATTTTGAGCTCAAGGTGGGTCTTCTGACGTTGGAGTTTCTGCCTTATAGGCTTGACCTCTTCATTGAATATTAGGTGATGTTGCACCAATGTGGGATCTAGCCCTGACATATCATTGTATGACTAGGTGAAGACATCGCGATATTATTTGAAAAAGAAAATCATATTTTCCCACTTCTCATGAGAAAAGGAGGTTTCAATCTTAGTTAACCTTGGGTCCTTCTAAGGTTTATGTCAATCATCTCTTTGATGATAGCCATTGGGTCACCATCGAACCTCTTCTTGAATTGCTCAACATGAGAAGTGAGTTCCTTAGGTTGAGGGATTTCTTCAGACTCTTGGCTCTCTTGATCTTCATCTTGGTCATCCAATTCGTCATCTTGGGTATTGTGCACCGTTATCGGGCTATCTTGCGTGTTCACCGTTTTTTAAAATTCTTTTTCATTATTATTAGTTTTATTCTGTTTTGATTTTTCAACGGTTTTTGAAATAACACAAGGGATATTCACTTATAAGATTCGCGAGATAAATGTTCGGGACTGGACACGCAAGGTGGTTAGATGGGCACCCTGCACCTATCCGTTTTTTGGCACCGGGACTTGAAGGTGTCGTTGGTATACTTCCAGTGATTCCCGAGATAGGGGATTGATTAACCAGTTTCGTTACTGGGTTTGAATTGGTGGATGAGCATGTTTGGCTGTGTTAGAGCCGATTGTGTATACGTTCAAATCCAGATCAGCAAAAAGGTCTTCAATTCTCAATTCTTGTGTGTGCTGAAATGTGGAAGAAGAGTTATTCCCCGATGGGAATTCAAGGATCACCTTTGACCATTTTGAAGGACGAGCATCGAGAGGATCGAGGCTTTGAATGCCTCCAGATACAAAGTCGGGATAGCTTGAAGGCTTCATCCGGCTTTGCAATAAGGTGAGAGAACACCCGAGACCTCTTTGATCTCCATTTTCAGTTTTGGTTTCGAATGATCCAGAAATTGCCTCTGTTATACCTTGCCCTTGACTACCCAAGCCTTGGCCTGGTTGGAAGCCTTGAGAGAAGAGCATGTACCAAGCTTCAAGGGACCCAAAACCGTATCAATGTTGACATTGGATAATGTCATCCATCGATGTAGAAGTTTGTAAAATTTGAGGAACAGGGTCCATATCCTCTAGGAGTAAGGTGGCACAATCGGCTTGCTCAAAGGAAGCAAGCAGCATTTCTCAGAGCTCAACTTCTACAGCTAGCTTCCTGTTATGTATACTAGGATTGAGAAAAGCTTCAACACATACCTTAGCGACACCGTTTTTAGTTGGAAATTTGAGGCATTGATGGAGTGTAGAGGCGACCACGAGGTTTTCATGCAACCACAGTCTTTCCAACAACATGTTGAAAGAAGGTTTTTTGTCCAAGACATAAAACTTTATCACTTAGACGGTAGGACCGATCTTGAGTGTGAGAGGCAGTATGCCTTCATCTTATCTTTTGGTTCTATTGTATGCAGCGATCGTTAGTTGACATGGCTCGAAGTCATCCGGGCTTTTGCCTATCTGCTTCACTGTTTTCATAGGGCATAGGTTTAAGGATGCCCCATTATCAACAATCATTCTTCGTATCTCATATCCTTGCATGAAGACGGTGATGCATAGAGGTTAGACGTGAAATCGGTTGAAGCTGGCTGGGATGTCATTGTCAGTGAATGCGATTGGTGTTGGTGCCATCAGCTGGTTTATCATTCCACACAACTCATCTGGCTGTGTGTTGCTCGGGATGTGTGTCTTGGCAAGGACCTTCTCGATTTGGGCTCTATGTGCTAGTGAATAAGCAAGTAGCTCCAAGATGGAGATATGAGTCTGGATCTTCCCGAGATGAGCTGGTAGATCGTAGGTAGTTGCAGATCCTTGAATTTCCTTGTTTGGCTCGTGATCTACGACCCCCGCTGGTTGTTTGGTTTTTGAGGTACTTCACGATCTTTCATCGAGAGTTTTTTGGTTTTTGAGGTATTTCTCATACTTTCATCGAGAGTATCGGCCATTAATTGAATGAGTTTGAACACTCGACCTCTTCGGGTTAAGGAGTCGACCTCGTCAGCTTGAAGCTCGATAGGGTCATCCCTAGCAAGAGTAATTGGAGACTTTGGGGTGTTGGCCCCTTGTTTGGAAGATGACACCTTTTCATTAGTCCTGACCATATCAATCTCTAGTGTGTCATCTTCGTCATATCGGTCCCATTTGGGAAGTTTATCAAGGTCTGGAGATGAAGAGCTTCCTCCTAGGAGGCTCAAAATATCTTCTTCGGGTTCTTGAAAGTGATGATCACAAGTCAATATGAACTGACTGGGATCCTCTTCTTTGTCTCTACACTCAATCATGTGAATGACAATGTTCTCTTTCGAGTTCTCTTGAGCTCTTAGCTTTTCGGTCGTTGTGACCATATTTTTAGGGAGAGGATTTACGAAGATACCCATCTTTTGATTAGACTCTTTAACAAGTTGATTTCTAGGTGCGGCAGTGATGTCCCCCTATTAATTAACCCTTGAATCACCTGTTTCAAATATATGCAGTTTTGAGTATCATGAACATAGTTTTGATGCCATTTGCATCACTTGCTCTTATCCATGACTTGAAATGGTGGTTCAGATGGTGGTGGGAGATAAACCATATTCTTAGTTAAGAGTAATTCCAATACTTTTTCGAATGGGTCTTTGAGAGGGGTGAAATTATCATCTCTCCTTTGGTTATTATTTTGATTGTTGACTCTAAGCTGACCCCTCGATTTTGATTCTGATTGTTGCGTTGAGCAGCTGAACCTTCGGTCGATCCGTTAACGAAGTTCTCATTAACTTGACCGAAAGCAATCCCCTTATTTTTGTTCTTATTTTGGGGAGTTGTTATCGGTTTGTTATCGGGCTTGGTGTTGAGGGGAGTTCCTCTGGCCCTTTCATGTCGTGCCACCTGCTCGATCATGGAGTCGAAAGAGTGGGGGATAAGACCTTGGCTGGAGAATGTTCTGTACTCGGAAGCAGCATTCTCTAAGACTATGGAGATCTTGGCTGGGTTTGTAAGGGGACATTATATGGCCCGCATTACCGCCTTACAGAATGGACCGATGAAATCCTCAAAGGATTCTCCTGGGTTTTGTTTTGTTGCGCTGAGTTCGCCATAGGAGAGAGGTCTTGGTGTTGACCCTCGGTAGTGAGAGACGAATAGGTTGAACATTTCATCTAGAGTGATGTGTGGTCGAGCGGACATTGTTCTCCGATATTAGTTCAAGGCCTCACCGGTCAATGTTTGTGAAAAGATGGTCTTCAATTGGTTAGGCCAGTCTCGCAAAGCTCGAACGGAGAGGAGGTACACATTGACGTGAGTATCTGGATCGCTCTTCCCATTGAACTTGTTTTTAAATTTTGGGACGACAAATTCTAGGGGAATGTCTTCCATGCCTCCAAGGGTCTCACGAACATAGGCCTTTGGGGGTAGAATTTCATGCATGTCCATTCTTACAAGTACATCCTGCATTGCTTTTAAGATGCCTTCTTATTGAGTATTTGGCATGGCAGTAGGCCCAATGGTTGGTAGGTTCCCAAGCGTAAACTGATAAGTTGAAACTTAGGGTATATGTTGGCCTGCATGGGCCTGAGATTGATGAGTAGCAGTCACCAGAGCGGTTTGATACATTGGTGCTTGAGGGGCGTACTGACCCATAGATGTCGCCACCGGATGCGAAAATTACACGGTTTTTTTACTAGATGAACCAGGGGACCGATTGAAGAATCGGTTGACTCAGCTGGGCTAAGGGTTGACATATACTTCTAACTAGGTTTGAGATTGACCCGTAAGCTGTGCATGAACAGTGTAACCTAAGTCAACTAGACTTTTGAGGACAACTTGGATGCCTATCTCACTTAAGGGTCGGTTTGAGTCGACGCCTCTACTTCATACAGTATTCGAGACATCATGAGCTGTACTATGGTGGCTCGACATTGGGTTAGATCCCCTAGACTTAGGTTGGTCTTGGTTTTGAGATCGCTGCACCTCAGAGTTATCTTGGTTCGAGTTACGGGAATTGGCTTTAGATGTTGCATGAATATCTTCCCTCACTCGACTTCTACTTTGGTTGCCAAAAATCCCCTGTAGGATGACGCTTGGTCGGACTACCTGACTAGTCAAGGTTTTTTAGGCAGAGCCGGCTCTTTGGGCCACACCGATCTCAGGACTGGGAGTGGATGCTTGGGATGCTGCCTCTAATTGAAGACTTGGGCATTGGATAATGGATTGTCCTGAAGTCTATCGATTACTCCAAGGAATTGCAGCATACTGGTCCCTAGGTTTGGGCTGGTTAGGCTTAGAGTCGGTCGTGGAGCAATCATCATGGTCGCCTTGAGTGACTGACATGGTGAATGCTGGCTGGGTTCTAAAATCTAGACTTAGGTAAGATCTAAACTTGCAGACTTAAGGCAAACCTAGCTTGACACTAAGAGTAAAACCTTAGCTAAGACCTAGGCTAAGACTAGACTGGAATCTAGACTTACTAGACTCAATGGATTTTGGTTAAGATCCTGAGCTAGGGTAAGCCTAGTCTAGCTCTAGAGGCAACTTTTAAGCTTAGACCTATGCTATAACCTAGACTAAGATCTAGACTAGATGGTGCACGAGTCTCGGCTCAGACCAAGAGTGAGTCTAGGTTGAAGGGGTAAGCAGCCCTAATTTATTTATTTTTTAATTTTTTTATCTTTTTAATTTTGATGAAAAAAATTTAAACTAAGCATGGTGAAAGCAAGGAAAATATGATTTCAGTCAAAATTAACAAACTAAAATAAAATTAAAATGGTAGAAACAGAACAGATCCATATGAAGCAAAATATTTTTCTTATATTTTTTAAAATTTTATTTTAGGTCAAAAATTGGTCAACAAAGAGCCAAAAGTCCTTGGAATGGTCCTGTGTGGTCTTAGAAGTTTTCTGGGACACTTGTAGTTGGGTGACACCAGTGGTGTCGCCTAAGCGGCACTAGTGGTGTCACCCTTGAAAATTTATTATTTATATATATATTTATCTTGTTAATCTTAATGAAATAAGACTACTTTAAACTTGAAAGAAGCAGGAAACAAAAATATTTTCGATGAAATAATTAAAATAAAGTAAAACAGAAAAGCCTAAATTGAACTAAAATTATTTTTTTTTGTATTTTAAAAATTGTATTATGATCTGAATTTTTTTGTGCAGTCACAAAGAGTCCTTATAACAAATCCACAAAGTTCCAGAGGTTTCTGAGGCCTATGAATTTGAGCGACACTGGGAGTGTCCCCTAGAAAAAGCAGGGTTTCGGAGCACCGAAACCCTAGAATTTGGTCACATCCGACTTTTCGGACCTTTTTTTATTGAAAACAGTGAAAAATAGTGAATACAAATCGTACTTTTGAAGCTTGGATCAAGCTCGAAATAGCCCCACGATGGGTGCCAAACTATTTACGATGAAAATCTGATAGATCATCCGATGAAGATCTCTCGAATTTTAACACCTTAAACTAATTAAAAAGATGTAAATAAATTAGTAGAGAAAGTGGGACAGATTGAATTTAGATCTGAGGCTAGACTTACTCGGAAACAAGCATATCTACTATCAGATATGTGACAGAGCCAGCCTGATCCAGAGCATTACAATACGATGTTTAAGACAAGTTAACAAATCAAAAATAAATAAAAGAAGCAAAACAACAAAAAGAAGAACAAAGATAGAGGAAGAAATAATACCAACGGGCCGGATGGCCCGGGATTCCCGTGCCTTCAAGGGCTCACCTGTATCAGAATCGCTCCCCTTTGCCTATCTGATTTTGGATGTTGACCAACAGATCTATGGTGTAAAGGGTTAGATCTACGATTATTATGCCTTAATTATAGTTTTGATCTATGGTTTTTGTGTCGTAGGTTTAGGTTTTTTCAGTCTTGGGGGTTAGGACTTCAAGAGCTATGGTTTATATATTCTTTAGGGTTTTCAATCTAAAGATTTTTTTAAAGCGGTCGGTCTTTCTCAGGGTCTGGAGGAGAATTTCTTTAGTTTTCTAAGGGTTTTGTGATTTCTAGAGGTTGAATATGAATTATGAAATTTTCTCTAACTTTTTGGGATTTTCTTAAATTTTTAAGAAATTTTTATGGGTTTTTCCTATTTTTGGGTAATTTTTCTAATTTTGGGAATTTCTAAGGTTTTTTTTTGTCTCTTTTTCGCTCTCCTTTTGGATTATGGAGAGGGGGTATTTATAAGATTCAATTGGTGTTTTTTCTTAAATTTTTTGGAGTTTTTTCGAAAGTTTTTGAATTTATCTTGAAGTTTTAGCCTTATCTAATTAAAGAAAACGCGTTTACTATGTCATCAGATGCGTTGACTGTGTCATCAGCCCTCTCTTGGGCCTGTCAGGCCCTTTACAGCCTGACCCATGGCTCGACAGTTGGGTCTCACAAGGACTAAATTGTTTTTTGTTACATCTTTTTATCTATAGGTCGATTCAGGCGATTCTTGGATCGTTGGAAAGCTTTTGGGCTCTACTTCAAATTGGGATGGGATTTGGGTAGTTTTGGGGTAAGTAAATTGAGTCTACTAGGATAATATAGTCTTAACGGTTCAGAAAACCATAGAATTTGCAAGATTTAAAATGAGGTGCCAACAAATAGACATCATAAGTATTTAACCAATTTTGTAGAGATCATGGTATAATACATCAAACGATATTACCATACACCTTACAACAAAATGGAGTAGCAAAAAGGCGTTATAGGACATAAGATAGATGAACCATATACTTATAGTGAAGCTATCAACTCATATGAATCATCTAAATGGATCAATGCTATGGATGATAAATTAACTCTATTGAAAGAAATCAAGTATGGAAACTTGTAGACCTCCCTGAAGATAGGAAGGCCATAGATGGAAATGGATTCTTAACAAGAAATTTAAAGTTGATGGATCTATTGACAAATATAAGGTTAGATTAGTAGCCAAAGGGTTTACTTAAAATGAGTAGATTATGTGGAGACATATTCTCCTGTAGCAAAATTTGTGTCTAAAAGAATAATATTAGAATTGGTAGCGTATGATGACTTGGAATTATTTCAATTCGATGTTAAGGCAACTTTCTTAAATGGAAATGATAAATAAAATTAAATATTGGCTTAATTCACATTTTGAAATGAAGCATATGGGAGAAGCGTCATATGTTTTGAGAATAAAGATTACAAGGGTTAGAAATTCTAGGCTTCTCTACTTATCTCAAGAAAAATATCTAGATAATATTCTTAAGAGATATAAGATGGAAAACTGCAAACTAATGAAAATTCCTATTTGTAAAAGCATGAAGTTGTCAAAGAAAGATGGTCCAATAAATGATGCAAATAAGGCTGAAATAGAATATATTCCATATAAACAAGCCATTAGGTATATTATGTACGTTACGCTTTGTACAAGACCTGACCTTAGGTTTATAATAGGATATGTCAGCAGATTTCAAAGTAACCCTTCATTAGCAAGCAATTAAAAGGATACTCAGATATATCCAAAGAACCAAACATTATAAATAATGATATCGGGCTGATAACCTGCAAATTCAATGATTCTCTAATGCAGATTTTACAAGAGATCATATTGATAGAAAATCCAGTTTTAGAAATATTTTTCTCTTTGGAGGAGGTTCTGTTTCTTAGTTTAGTAAGAAAAAGGAATGGAAGCAGAAGACATCTCTTGTAGTATAGCTTCTACTTTTGCTATTTGGATAAGCTGCTTCATTAGAGATTTGAAGCTGAAAAATAGCTGACGAGCCAGTTCAAATATTTTGTGATAACCAGACTGCAATTTCATTAATTAAAAATGGAGCAATGAGCTCTAAGGGCAGACATATAGAAGTTCATTATCACTCTATCCTAGACAGAGCAAAAAGAAAAAAAGAATTTTAGTAAGTTATTTGCCTTCTAATGATATGATAGCAAATCTTTTAACAAATTGATTGACTACTTAAATGTTTTTTAAGCATGTGATCATGATAGGACTTAAAGAAATATAGCTTTTCTTCCCAAGAAGTACCTTTTAAATGCTACAAATGATTAAATCATGTAGGTGAACAAAACCTTGTAGCGAAGCACGTCACATTGGGTAAAACCTTAAACAACCAAAACCTTGCGACTTAGCAACATTGGTACATTCGGCCTTTTGGCCAAGTGAGAATATTGAAGTATGGTTATTAAAGCCTCATGACCACCATAGTGTTCATGGTCCATCTCTTACTGTAATAATCTTAAAATTTCAAAAAAAAAAGAAAGAGAAAAGAAACTTTTAATAAGTGATGGTCTATATGAGCATGATAGTCCTTAGGGACCATCAGTACTTTCAAAAGCTTTTACGTTCATTTGGTTTAAGCGTTTGCTGCCTTGCCACATCCTTGAGTTGACGTGGTTTTCAAGTGTTAAAGGTGGTCAATTACGCGACACCTCTTACACATGATGGAGGTATTTTAAAGAAATTAATTAGGACGAAAGGTAAGACGTCGCCTAACAAGTCCTTTCTCGCTCTCCCTCTTACAAACACAGTGAGCTCTTTTCTCTAGCCGAATTTTTTATTGGAAGCTCTTTCTGAAATATTTTAGGTAAGTGACTTCATTATCTTGAAAAATAATCCGTTCTTTTTAAAAATGAAATGAAATAATTACTTCTCCTTATTATCATGAATTTTAGGCCTAATAAATTTTATGCGCAAGCGACCTCATTATTTTGAAAAATAATCTTTTTAATAAAATTGTGATATTTTATCTATGTTAAAAATTTTAAATGCCGTAAATTCTTAGAAATAAATTTATTTATTTTTTTGTCTATTGTTATAAAATTTTAGATACTGTAAAATTATTAGAAATAAATGTGATATTTCTGCTTTTAGTAAAATTGTGAGATTTCTTTCGACTGTTTTTGAATATTTAGACATTGTAAATTTCATATGCAAACGACTGCCTTATCATTTGAAAACTGATATTTTTGCAATTGATTATAGCATTGTCTGTGAAATGTTTATTTGTGAATTGACAACCCATAAATTGTGATAATTCTGTATTATTGAATTTCCATAAGAGTTTTTCTCTACATATTAGATTAGCAATTATGCTAGAATGTCTTTACGAACTGCTACCTTTCTAAATTTGAGCCCAAAATATTTGACAGGTTATTTTTGAAATATTATTGAAAGTGACTGTTATTAATGGTTTCAGTGAAATTCATATTAATAATTCAAGTGATATGTTGAGTACATGATATTGTTGCTTTCGAATGTTTAAAGAGATTTAGAAATACTTTAAGTATGCAAGTGGACTCATCTGGTTCGCCGGTGAGGTATAAGTGGACCTATCCGATACATCGGTAGGGGACTAAGTGGACTCATCTGGTACGCCGGTGAAGTATAAGTGGGCCTCTAGGGATTAAGTGGACCTATCTGAGACGCCGATAGGGATTAAGTAGATCCATCAGGACATTAATGGGGTATATAGATGACCTACTTGGGACACAAGTAGGGTAATTTGTGAAATCCTTTGAATTATGCATTGTCGTTAAAATGTTATATGCATTTCAATTATTCGAATTATAATTAATTATGCATTTTTGAAAGTGAAATTGTTGATGCATTTCTGTTAATAGATCTCCTTTTTGAAAATATTGATATCTTTCAACCATGATTATTTTTAGGATTATGATGATCACTTACTGAGTAGCCAAACTCACCAAATTATGGTAAACATTTTTTTCAGGATAATTGCGGTTTCATTTTGAGTGCTTGTCAGGATCAACTTTGGAAGATATTGTAGTTGTACTTAAACTTTCTTTTGTTACTTTGTAAGAATTCACCATTGTAAATTTGTCCTAAAAAGAGATGTATATATGTTTTGACTGTCACATCTCAGAAATATTAGTATTGTAAATTCTTGGGGCGTGATAATTATGGTATCAGAGCAATAGGTTTAAGATTCTTAAGAAATTTCAAAAGAATGTGCTTAAAATCACATTTATTGTGTGTACAGACCAGGACGAAGTCAAGATCCAGAATAACTTATGCTAATATGGAAGGAATTCACAAAGCCTTGGAAAATATGGTTGCTCTAATGCAACATCAGATGGAAAACAACAATCCACCCAGGTAGACAGTTACGAGAAATGGTGAGAGTAATATCGAACAATTTAAGAAATTGAACCCACCTTCTTTTAAGGGTGTTATAAACCCACTGGAAGCTGAGCGTTGGATTATGCAATTGGAGAAAATATTCGAGGCAATGGAATGCCCTAATGATAAGAAGGTGGCCTTTGCAATGTTTATGTTAAAAGGTGAAGCACAACATTAGTGGCGAACGGCAAAAGGAGTATTGGTCAAAGAAAATAAACCCTTGACTTGGGAAGTATTTCTAGAGGCATTTAATGAAAAGTATTTCTTAGATTTTATTCGAGACAAAAAAGAAATGGAATTTCTGGAATTAATCCAAGGAAATCAGACAGTAGCATAATATGAGGCCAAGTTCACTGAATTGGCCAGGATTGCACCACATATGATTAACAATGAGGCAAGAAAGGTAAAAAAATTTGAAAGGGGTCTCAGATCAGCTATTAGAAGCAGAATATCAGTCTTAAAATTGAGAACTTATGTTGAAATAGTGGATCGAGCCCAAATTGTCGAAAAATATTTCGAAGATTACCAAAAGATGAAAAATCAAAAAAGTCAGGCTAGACCCACACCATCTAATCGACAACAGTTTGAAAGGGCAAACAAGAAGCCAATGCCCTTGCCACTTCAAAGCTCAATAGAACCATATAAAAAATATGGGAAAACTATGGATCGAGCCCTTGTTATTGGAATACTGGAGCCTGTTTTAAATATAGAAAATTGGAGAACCAGATTAGAGAATGTCCTAGCTTACAGATGCAACAGCTTTCAAAACAAGGAGAGATAGCTCAAAAGCCTCAGATGAAGGGAAGAATATTTGTGATCACCCAACAAGACGCTCAGGCCTCAAAATCAGTGATCTAAGGTACTCTTATTATCTTCTAAAAAGTAGCTCATGTTTTGATTGATGCTGGATCTACTCATTCATTTGTGTCACCACACTTTGCATGTTACTTAAAGGTAGAACCAAAACAATTAGAATACAATCTAGAGGTAGCCACACCAATGGGAAATTCAATTGACACCAATATAGTGTACAAATCCTGTGTAATAAAGATAGAAGAAAATGAACTGTTGGTTGATTTAATACTCCTAGAAATTCAAGATTTTGATGTAATCTTAGGCATGTATTAGCTTTCTACATACCATGCAAGTATTGCTTGTTACAAGAAAATGGTTCCCATCATATTTAATCTCCTGTATTCTAGCTAATCGCCTCTTTCGAAAAGGGTGTGAAGGCTTTCTGACCTATATCAAAGAAGATAGGAAGGAAGAGATAAATTTGGATACCACTCCGGTTATCCGAGAATTTCCCCACATTTTCCTTGAAGAATTGCTAAGATTACCGCCTGACAGCGAAATTGAATTCTCTATTGAATTATTGTCAGGGGTAGCCCCAATTTCTAAGGCACCTGACAGAATGGTACCTGCAGAACTTAAGGAACTTAAACAACAATTGGAAGAATTATTAGATAAAGGTTTTATCAGGCCCAGTGTGTCACCTTGGGGTGCTCCGGTATTGTTTGTTAAAAAGAAAGATAGGACCATGAGATTGTGTATCGATTATAGACAGTTGAACCAAGTGACAGTGAAAAATAAGTATCCATTACCTAGACTTAATGATTTATTTGATCAATTATAAGGATCACAAGTGTTTTCAAAAAATTGATCTTAGATTTGGATACCATCAGCTTAAGCTTAAAAGAGAAGATGTTCCCAAGACAGCTTTCAAAATAAGGTATGGCTATTATGAATTTTTAGTCATGCCTTTTGGATTAACCAATGCACCGACTGCATTTATGGATTTGATGAATCGGGTCTTTAAGCCCGTTTTGGATAAATTTATTGTGGTATTCATCGATGACATTTTAATTTATTTCAAGAATCAGAAGGAACATGAGTAACATGTAAGAATGGTCTTGCAAATATTAAGAGAAAATAAATTGTATGCCAAACTTAGTAAATGTGAATTTTGGCTTGAACAAGTCACATTTTTAAGACATGTCATATCAAAGGAAGGTCTATCAGTTGATCCTTCAAAGGTTGAAGTCGTTGTTAATTGGAAACAACCAAGTAATGTGACTAAAGTTCGAAGATTTTTGGGATTGGTAGGATATTACAGAAAATTTGTAGAAGGATTTTCTCGAATCGCAACCCCATTGACTCGATTGACACAGAAAAATATCAAATTTGAGTGGACAAGTGAATGTGAGGAGAGTTTTCAAGAACTAAAAGTTCGATTAACTTCGGCACCTATTTTAACAATTGCTAAGGGGAGTGGGGGGATTTGTGATTTATAGTGATGCTTCACATAAAGGCTTGGGCAGTGTATTAATGCAATATGGAAAAGTAGTGGCATATGCATCCATACAGTTGAAAGAATATGAGAAAAAATATCCAATTCATGACTTGGAGCTAGCTGCAATAGTATTCGCTTTGAAAATGTTGAGGCATTATCTATATGGTGACCAATTCAAAATATACACAGATCTTAAAAGCTTGAAATACATCTTCTCTCAAAAGGAGTTAAATATGCGACAGATAAGATGGATGGATTTCTTAAAAGATTATGATTGTACAATCCATTATCATTCAGGAAAAGCTAACGTTGTGGCCGACGCTCTAAGTAGAAAATCTACGGGAGTCTTAGCTCATCTAATGATACAAGAAACGAGATTGTTAGAGGAAATAGTGGATTGACATCCGGCTCCGTCCATTAATGGTGTAGTAAGTATGATTGCTAACATTAAAGCAGAACCCCAATTAATCCAACAGATTCTATCAGCATAAAAGAAAGACCCTTCGCATATAACAATTGTGGAAGAGGTGAAGCTGGGAAAGAGAGAAGAATTCTCTATATGTAGTGAGGATTTGCTAAGATTCAAAGGTCGGGTTTGTGTCCCCAATGATGAGAGTGTAAAGAAAGCTATATTGAAAGAAGCACATCACTCTCATAATACGATACATCCCGGAAGTATTAAAATGTATCAGGACCTGAAGAAAACCTTTTGGTGGAATAATATGAAAAAAGAGGTAGCACTATTTGTCTCTAAGTGCCTAACATGCCAGCAAGTAAAAACTGAGCATCAAAGGCCCACTGGGGTGTTGCAGCCTTTACCCTTGCCAGAGTGGAAGTGGGAGCACATCTCCATGGACTTTGTCTCTGGCTTGCCTCGAACAAATTCAGAACATGATAGCATTTGGGTCATTGTGGACCGGCTAACCAAAGCTGCCCACTTTCTGTCGATTCGCACGACGTACACTTTGGATTGACTGGCCCAGTTGTACATTAAGGAAATAGTGCAGTTGCATGGAGTTCCGATCAGCATTGTATCGGACATGAATACGCGGTTTACTTCTAAATTTTGGGCTAGGCTATAGTCAGGCATGGGGACGAGACTCACCTTTAGCACTGCCTTTCATCCCCAAACTGATGGACAATAGGAGAGGACCATCCAAACCTTGGAAGATATGCTGAGGGCCTGTGTCATTGACTTTACAGGAAGCTGGGATGACCATTTACCCCTGATTGAGTTTGCTTATAATAATAGCTTTCAAGCCAGTATTCAGATGGCACCATGTGAAGCCCTCTATGGAATGAAATGCAGGTCACCCATCTGTTGAGATGAGGTTGGTGAAAGAAAGCTTTTGGGGCCAGAAATTGTCCAGGTAACCACAGATAAGATAGCATTAATTCAAGAAAGGCTCAGGACAACTCAGAGTCGGCAAAATAGTTATGCCGATAACCAACGGAGAGATCTTGAATTTGATGAAGGTGATCGAGTTTTCCTAAAGATCTTACCAATAAAAGGCATTATGAGATTTGGAAAGAAAGAAAAGCTAAGCCCACGTTACATCGGACCATTTGAAATCCTGAAAAGAATCGGAGGTATCGCTTATAGACTTGCCTTACCACTCGAATTGGCAAACGTCCATAATGTCTTCCACGTATCATCACTATGAAAATATCAACCCGACCAATCCCATATCTTGAAATATGAACCTTTACCGATCATGAAGGACCTATCCTTCATTGAGCAGCCAATTTTGACACTAGATAGAAAGGTACAAGTGTTGCGCAACAAAGAGATTCTTTTGGTCCGTATATTATGGCAGTACCATTCAAGAGAGGAGTCGACTTGGGAACGAGAAGACGATATCAGAAAAAAATATCCCTATCTTTTTTAGTAATCAGGTACACAAATTTAGAGGACTAAATTTCTTTAATGGGGGGAAGAATGTAATAATCCTAAAATTTCAAAAAAAACAAAAAAAAAAAAGAAGAGAAAAGAAGCTTTTAATAAGTGATGGTCCATATGAGCACGATGGTCCTTAGGGACCATTACTACTTTCAAAACCTTTTACCTTCATTTGGTTTAAGCTTTTGCTGCCTTGCCACGTCCTTTAGTGGACGTGGTTTTCAGGTGTTAAAGGTGGTCAATTACGCGACACCTCATACACATGATGGAGGCATTTTAAAGAAATTAATTAGGACGAAAGGTAAGACGTTGCCTAACAACTCTTTTCTCGCTCTCCCTCTTACAAACACAGTGAGCTCCTTTCTCTAGCCAAATTTTTTATCGAAAGCTCCTTCTGAAATATTTTAGGTAAGTGACTTCA
>NW_006494910.1:7236427-7249667 GCF_000471905.2 Amborella trichopoda | reverse complement strand
ATATATATATGTTATCAAATACAGTACTCAGAACTTATTTAAACCTTCCAGATCAAAACATTCAATCTTCTAGAAGATATATTTTAGAAAAGCAAATACACCCTAAGATAAGTTCTCTCCTTCTCTATTTTAATTCATTATTTTTTTATTTTATGATTTGTTTTTGTAATTTAGGAAATTTAATTCGACATTCATGGCTTTAAAGATCTAATATTTGTGAAATTTATAGTTGACATTGTCAGTAGATTCAGAAAGGGTCAAATCTTTTAGATATGTATCAATTTTGGATATATAATTCGTTTGGCCCCATATTTTCTACTGATCTATCAATTCTAACTTATTTGCTTGAACTTGAAGACATCTTATTGGAGATCTATTTAGATTTGCGCATAAACACAGATTTGCTTATATTGGCTTAGTAAACATGATTTTGACAAATTTTAAATAAATTTTATATTTTAATATATTCTACTAATTTTTCTCACTATGTATAAAATATTGGTCCAACTAAATTAAACTATAGTCGGATGGATCTTGACTGGACTAAACCCCTAATCCATTTGGAAGCCAAGCTGGATTAATTTTGAAGGAACTGATCCGAGCCGTTCATAAAACTTGATTAACAAAAGTCATCTTGGTTAATTAGAAATGATAAAAGTAAATACCGTTACCTTGGTTGATTGAGAATAAATACTCATGAAAGGAAAAACGACCTTTTCAGATGGGAAAATGTGCTCTGAGGTGCTGATCATAATTATGGCTTAAAAGGGCACTACTCCCTTTTTTCGATTTATGTGAGAAGCAGTTCCTATAAAAAACAGTAAAAGATTCATTTCCAAATCGACCCTCACAAGCAAACCATGTGACCACATAATATTGATGGAGAAAGACGACCTTTCCCTTCGCTTTTAAGCAAAGACTACTTTTTTTTGCCACCTTTCACAAGCTATTTTTTTTCTTTATATATATATATATACATTTTCATTCCTACCAATGTTAACCACTTTCGAAAACTATAATAGTTTCAAAAATCGCTAACCACCTACTACTAACAGTTAACGATTTAATTTTTTTTTAAAAAAATACATGACTGGTTTGGAATTAAAAATGGGTAATAGCTAGAAATAGGTAAATAAATTACTAAGCGTCCCATTTGGTAGGGTGAACGTAACACTTCAACACGTCTCCAAATTGGAGTTCTGTTGGCGATTATCCACATTTTTTTACATAAAAATAACGTACTATAAAAATCAAGGGCCGACCATTTAGAGATCAGAGCTGAGCTAGGCCCAGCACATTGGCAGCCCTACTCCAATATGTTGGGGGTCGATCGATGCTAATAGGAATAACACTAAAACAAAATAACGACCATACTCGAAAATCTAAATTTAAGATTCTCTTTCCAGGTAGTTGAAGAGAATTTTTAGAAAATACATATAAAAGGGATGCGTCAGTTTCTTGGGTTGGTACATGCCTCTAGACTTGACTTTGTTCTCTTTACAAAGTCTATTGTTCTCTTTACACAACAAAGACAATAACAAAATAACCGGCCTCCTTTGTTCTCTTTACAAAACCAAAACGAAATCAAGTAGTGATGCCCCCAAGATTACTGGCAGTTGGTCAGGTCCGGCTTAAAATTGTCACAAAATATGGCCCAAGGGCTAGGTCATCACGATGGCCAGAGCTATAAATCGGCCATTGCCCTAGCCCTTCTTTTCCCTTATTTTTTCTTTTTCTTTTTTGTAATTATATTAGGCTTGGCCTAGCCAGGATAGAGGGGGAGTCAGGATAGAGGAGGAGGGGGAGGGGGAGGGGGAGGGGGAGGGGGAGGGGATGGGGGTGGGGGCGGGATTATTGATCTAGGCACAGGCCAAGGTCTTTTGGGAGGGGTCTAAGCCTATAAGAATCAAACTGAGGCAACTACAGGATTGTTTTTTTCTTTTTTGAAACATTACGTGGGATTCATTAAGACAATGAAGAATACAAGTACAACGATCAAAAAAGATAAAATAAAACAATCAGGAAAAGGGAAAATCACATAAAAACTAAGACGATGTTGCCTGCTTTGTTAGAAGATCTGCATTCGAATTGAAGCTACGACGACCATAAACAAAGCTAATTTCACTTCCATGCAGAAGAAGGATAATTGCATCCATTATGGGACTCAATCTTCAGGGAGTAAAATCCGTTTATAAACCCCACTTGATCACATTAGCTGAATCTCCTTCAATAATCACCCTCTACAGCTTAGGAGAGAGTCTCGAAGCTCCCATCTTCAAGGTCCAAAATTTAGCCTCATTAATTTCACATTCATGCATCTTTCCTTAGTAAGACCAGAGGGTCCCTCTTTCATTATTCCTTAGTAAACCCTCATAACTTGTATAAGCAGATGTCTTCGAACATTGCCATCGAAATTAAACTTAAACCACCCAATGGGCGGTTTGGCCCACACATTGGTTTTTCGAGGATGATGCTCCTTTAAGCTCAAGAGCTCAGGAAAGTGAGAGAAGAAAATTTCTATGCGTACTATTTAAGAGGGAGGGCAGCCTAAACCCAAGTCACCATCGAATGCCTAATAGCCCGGCACAAACTGGGAACATCCCGACCATTGCCTTCAAAGGTTCTAAGTTTACACTCCTCCCATAAATTCTAGAACGCTGCAGCCAAAAGAATTCTCCACAAAGTGATTCCTACAGAAAAAAAACATCAAGGACCAAAACTATAGTAGCTTGAAAAAATCCTCGGGATGAAGCCGGCACCAATCCAGCCCTAGAATTTTTCAGCACATGAACAATGGATAAAAATATGATCAATAGGATCTTCATCGTTCGAGAGCTAGACACCTTTCACGGACGACAAGCAACCGTGAAGACTTGAGCGTAATGGACAAACCTCAATCACTTAAGAGTTACTCCCCTTATTCAGTTTTCACGCTCCCGCGGGAGCATACCAATTTATTATCACCAATAAATAAATACGGACAAATTTTTGGGTATTATCGTACAAACGTATTCTCGCACTCACGATAAAGAGTGATGCTCTTCCGAACGAATCAGCACGGAGAGCCATGGGGATTACATGTTTCAGAGTCGTGTTTTAGGGTTAGGGTTTGTAAATCGCACACAGGCTCTGCATGAAAGTATTCTTAGTTATATAGTTGTTGTGAATTGGGGTTTGGTGAGACATCGTCATGTTGAGTGAGAACTGGAGGGCTCATGCAGCTCTGGCCTTGGTCCAGTTCAACTATGGAGCTTACCATGTTATAACGAAGCTGGCCCTTAATGTTGGGATGAACCAGGTGGTGTTTTGCGTGCTCAGAGACCTTATTGCTCTCTCGCTTCTAGCTCCGGCTGCCTATTTCCGGGAAAAGTGCGATTTCGTTCCAGGTTTCTGCTACTTTGGTTCTTGTTTTTCGGTCCTTGGTTTTCATGTCTTGTTTTGTTATTTAATTTTTTTTGGGATTGGGCCTTTGATTGATGTGGTATAGATGATTTCTGGTTTTCTTTTTGATATCCCACTGTTTCATTGATTATGTAAAATTTACAAGATTGTGTCTTGTCCCCAGAGCGACTGTTTCATTCATTATGTAAAATTTACAAAATTATGTCTTATCCCCAGAGAGAGGAGTTACAAAAATTTCATCAAAAAATTCCTATTGATGAATATGGTCTGATTAATATGGTATTGATGAAATCTTATTTATTTTTTAATTGAGGGGTTTTATTTGGTAGAATTTATAGTTTCTCATCTTTAGGATCATTGTTTGGTTCATTTTTCTTATTGATCACATTGATGCTGTTTAGTTGAAGTGTGGTTTTTGATCATCGAGCTCTTCCAGAATGATAATTGAGCTATTTTTTGGGACTTAAGTTTTCTGATAGTGATTACCTTCAAGTGAGCTGCATGATTTGGATATAATTCCTGTGTACCTTCCAACCGTAGCCACTTTTGATTATTCTTCTAAACTTTGAGGTCGCTAAAATGCATTACTGAATGATCCAATTGTTATAGCCATTGACTCCCTTGACTTTTCAAGTCCTTGGGAAACTTCCAGTGCATGTTTAACTCTTTTTGCTGATGGGCTCTTACTATGCCCTTTTTAGTTAATGAGTGGCCTTGTGCCAACAAGCCAGTTTCAAGCTGAATCTGCAAATTTATTCCCCTTAAAAAAAAAAAATTTTGAGCTTTCAAATAAACACTACTGTAGCTGTACTTAGTTATCATAAAATGAATATGAAGTGCCAATATTTTCTTAAAAAATTGCTACGGGTACCTGGGCAGCCAGGGGTGTCTAACCACCTGGGCTCTAGGCAGGCACCTCGGTTTTGAGGCCCCCCACATGCCTATATGCAAAAAAATGTGCACATAGATTTGGGTTTGAAGAACCAAAATCCACAAGTTTTGTTGGTTTCGTGTTCTACTGCCTACTTTTTTGCGGTTTAGAAGGATTATTCTCCTATGAATGATACCTTTACTGATAAGAAAATCTATTAAAATTGGAAGAGACATTGTTCGAAACTTCGGCTGCTTGGCCACCTAGGCAGCTGGAGGCCAAAACGCCCAAGCGTCCCCCTAGGCGGGCAAGGTGGTCACCTCACGGTTGGCGCCTAGGAGCAACTTGGCCGAGGGAGAAAACAGGCCCTTGGCCAAGGGCAAAAAACATAACTTCCCCCCAAAAACGGGGGGGAAAGGGTTTTAGGGGACAAATCCAGCCCCCCCAACCCATATGCGCCAGGTGCCACCCCCCAAAAAAAAGAGGGTAAACCTCCTTAAAAAAAAGAAGTTAAGGTGTATAAAAATGGCTAAGGGCTCAAGGCCCTTGTCATTCGCTCACTGGCCCGTGTCCTCTCTACGTATAAGAAGAAGAGGAAAAAGAAGATGCCCTCCAATTGTTAGATGCAAGGCCTCTCTCTTTCACACGCAGTCATGCACATACACAAACACACACATGGACCTATATGCTCTTGCTCTATATATAAAAAGAAGAGAAAGAGGAAGATGACTTCCAAGTGCTCGATGTGAGGCCTTCCCTCTCATGGACTCATATTCTATCTCTCTCTACTTATAAAAAGAAGAAAAAGAAGAACATATTCTCCGAATGTTTGATGTGAGACCTTTCTCTCACACAAGCAGGCCCATATACTCTCTTTAATACGCACACACACAGAAATAGATGCTAACACACCCCCCCCTTCCCCAAAAAAAAAAAACAAAAGTTGTTTCAGGGCACCTGCCTAGTGGCTGCCTCAGTGTTTTTGAACATTGGGAAGATAGAAACTTTGCTGAATTCTATTGTTGTTTTTAATATATTCCAATAATTTGTGGTGCTATGTTTCCACAGCTTGCAATCTTGTTCTTTTCTTTGTCCTTGTAACAAAGATGTTAGATATGATGGTTCATAAATACTCCCCATTTGCCATAAAGATCACAACTCAACACCAATAATTTAGGTTAGTTCAGGGAAACGAAAATACCCTAGTATAGTATGAATATGATTGTAAGATGTGAAGGAGATCAGATCTTGCCAAAAACTGAACGGAACTTCGCCTAATCCTGACTAAATAGCTTCCAAACAAGCATGAACTTTCCTCAAAACTCTCAAGTCAAACAGAGGTCATCTGACGCGATATTATTTATTTAAATCACAATATTTTTAAAATCCACAATTTTGTTCTTTTTTATTTATTTGAAGAACCTTAAAACAAGTTTAGGGGGGGTTATAATACCCCCTCGATCCTTTGTACTCCTGAAAATCAGGAAAATGACAAAAATACCACTTGCCATGGTGGATTCCACCTTCGGTCAATGGGTGACCAAGTCAGGTGCCTGGGCACCTGCCCAGGGAAGGCCACCTAAGCCTAGGCTGTGCACTCTGGTTCTCTAGGAGGGCCAAGGAGGCCACCTAGGCACTAGGCAGGCTGTCTTTTCAAACAATAGTGCCAAATGCCATTTCTTGCTTTCATTTCCCTTTCTAACACTGAAATTCTATTATTTATATTTGAATGGTTGATGCTTTTATGCATTGTCTTCAGTTGGACCATTTTACCTTCGCACCTAAATTTTACTGAAACCACCTTGCGTTATATGCTTGAGTTTGGTGGTTAATGAACTGTTGGTTACATGATCAATTATTTGTATTTGAAGTGGCAAACCGGATTACCCTTGTGGTAACTCTGTTGACAATTAACTCGGCTGGCCTTTTGGATGTTGCTCTGTTCACGATAATTTTTATTTATAACTAACAGGAATTATAGGGAACTAGGAGTAGGGTTCTGTGTAAGAGAGAATGTTGTTTGGTCATAGGGATCACCTTGTATGACACGACAATTGCTAGTTTTAGAATGGGAGTGCTACTTCAGTTGCTAAGTTATTATATGGTTATAAATTATTATACAAATTCATCACTCTGAAATTCATGTGCTGATATTTTGGATATATCATTATGGTTTTGTCTTAAACTGACTAAATTGTTCCAAGTACTCCAATCACGATGAATGATAAGGACTTAATGCACAAAGTCAGATTTCATTGGATAAGCGGTTCCATGTGGCATTGTTTGTAAAAGCAGAAAGCTGTGTTTTAAATGTTTTCAAGGTCAACCGAATACTGAAGGCTTTTATGCCACAGAGTGAATAATTATTGGTTGAGAAAAATTTTCTTTTGAGAACATGTGAACATTATACCGTGCATGTAGGCCTTTTGTTTGGCATGACTGAGCCACTGGAGCTTGGTTTCCTTGGAAAACTTGGTTGAACTGCCCGGGCAAATTATTCTGGAAGGCGCACAGTAGGTGCATATCGACGGTTGGGCTATGAGGTTTTCTCTTGAAATTCACATCTGGGCATAAAGTTGTTTCATGCCCAAACTCTTCTTGAGGTTGAAATTCAGGGTTTATATGCACTGTTCATGAATTCAATATGTGCTTTTCCAGTAGCAGTATCCATAGGGGTTTAAATACATGCACACATTTTGAAATGGTTTTATTTTTATTTCTTATTATTTATTTATTTTTATTTTTGAATTTATTTCCAAATGGGTTGTTATCATCCTTACCTTCACATATGAGGTGACTAGGATATTCTTATGTTTCCTAAGAATCTGAAGCATCTATGATGAATACATAATTTAAGTGCTTGCCAAGTTTGAGTACTGGTTTCGTTAGTCATGTATGCAGTTTGTTGCATATCGAGATAATAAGACAAATCACGGTGATCCTTTCATCTGTGCAGAAGAATACGACCACCAATATCGCGCAGTCACCTTGTGGCATTCTTCTTTCTAGGCCTAACAGGGTAACGAAACAAAAACTTGTATAGTATTACATAAGAAACATTATGATTGATCGATCCACTATCATGTCAAAATTTTTTTGATAAGTGATGTTTAAAATTGGACTGATCAGGATATTTGGCAACCAGCTGTTATTTCTTATTGGCCTTAGCTACACAAGTCCTGCATATGCTGCAGCAGTACAACCTGCCATTCCAGTGTTTACATTCATCTTGGCTGTGCTAATGAGGTAAGAGGTTTGCCTAATTTGCTGCTTTTATATACTATGATTGGATTGGTTTCTTTTGTCTTCTTTCCAATTGCTACTCGTCCTGAAATGCATCTCACATCATTCTGTTATATTTTCTCCATGCAGAACCGAAGCATTGAATTTGCTCAGAACTGAGGGCAAAGTGAAGGTTGCAGGCACACTTATTTGTGTTTTTGGTGCTGTTTTGATGGGATCATTCAGAGGTCCAGCTGTCTTTGGTAACGGGTATATGGACCTTGCAGCTGAAAGTGAGATAAGTGCCAAGCCTCAACCAGAGCCTGTTGGATGGTTGGCACCTTCGGTACTGGAATTAGGTTTTGAAAGATGGCACATTGGTGTCTTGTGCCTGATCGGAAACTGCATATGCATGTCCCTCTACTTAGCTTTACTGGTTAGTGTCAGAGTTTTTTGGCTTGAAGAGAATAAGGCACCTTTTTTATCATTAAAAAATATATCAAGCCACCTTATTGAAGGGATTGCTTGAAATAGAATTGTTTTTACTAAGTTTTGACCATGTTTACATATGTAGGACTTCTTTGGATGTTCTCATTTTCATTGCTAATTCACAGTTTCGATAAAATTAATCCTGATAATGAGTTATTTGTCGTTTGGTAGTGTCCCTCACAAAATTATCTGAGATAAACTTATTGGTAATTTTACATATGATTTTATTGTTTTGGAAAGCTGTTTCTACTTTATTCAAAGTAAATTGCTAAAAAGTGCATGTTTTGGGTTGGAAATAACTAAAAATAGCTGAAAATTGGCGAAAAGTTAAATTATCAAATAATATTATATATAGTAAACAGCTAAGAAAATAATATTATGTAGAGTATATTAATTTCAGATAAGATAGTCTGCTGCCTACTCATAATATGATTAACTGTCATCCAAACAGGCCTGTAGTGATTATATTGGAATTGGATGAAGTGCCAGAAAATGTTGCCTTAGTGGGATTAGTTGGGCAAACACAACAACTGTGCTTTCTGTTCTTGAGCTGGTTACTGGGTTACCCTTCAGCCGTTCTCCTCAAATTGTATGGCTGATAAATCTGCCATAAATACATGTCACACTTCTGTGAAAATCATGACCTGCAATGGGATGATTTTCATTACATAACTCCATAGACTCCGAAAATATTATGCATCTTTCTTTATAAAGGGGGATGACCATTTAATAACTTGCAAAAGTGGATCATATAAAATCTAGATAAACTTTTTTCTAGTTTGAAGGTAGAACGACCATCATGTAAAAACTATAAAATTATCCCAGGAGAGAGTTCGTCTACGCAACATAGACTCATGGTTATAGTTTTTTACATAAAGAGATGGAAGAGGAATGGAATCAATAGGTATCCAATAACTAGGTGGTGGAATTTAGAAAGGGAGAAAATAGACTTATTTTAGTTAACACATTAAAAAAACGACTTATTTAGAAATAAATTGATAAAATGGAGAAAAATAGACTTGTATAGAAATTTAAAAAGGAAGAAAATAGACTTATTTAAGAATAAATTGATAAAAGAAAGAAAGAGGAATTCTGAGGACAAGATTAATGTTATGTAGAATGAATGGCTGATTGAATTAAGAAAATGGCAAAATAAGTTTTACGAGAATCTAGAGGGAAAAGACATTCTAATAAGAAAACTTGGTGGTGGAATGATGAGGTTCAAAATGCTATTAGCAAAAAGATGTTCATGTTACAAAGCTCGACAATAGATAGAAATGATCAAAACTTAGAAGAATATAAAAATACCAAGAAGAATGCTAGGAAAAATAATAATTAAGGCTAAGCTTGAGGCACTTGATGAAGGTGAAAAAGATCTCTTTAAACTAGCAAAAATGAAAGAGAGGAAGTGTAGGGATCTAGATAATGTTAAATTCGCTAAGAGTGAGGATCATAGGGTCTTGTTGAAGGATGCTGAGGTCAATGAAAGGTGTAGAATTTATTTTCAAAAATTGTTGAATGACGACCTATGGGAGCATAGTGTTAGAAAGAACCTTTGACATTAATGTGGTCGGAGGTCATAGATACATTCATAAGATTATGATATTTGAAGTGAAACAAGCTTTGATAAAGTGAAGATAGAAGACTTTAGCCCCATATGGTTTACCAATAGAGGTTTGGCAGTTCATGGGAGAGATTGACATATTCTGGTTGACCAAGTTGTTCAACAAGATTTTGAGAACAAAAAAATGCCAAGCGAATGAAGAAAAGTTATGTGGTACCATTTACAAAAACAAAGGAGACATACATAATTATACAAACTATCGAGGGATCAAACTTATAAGCCACACTATGAAACTGTGACAGAGAGTGATTGAGCAACGAATATGACTACGACATGAAGCGAGTGTTTCAAAAAATTAGTTCGGTTTTATGCCAGGGAGGTCAACTATTGAGGCTATTTCCTACGTAGGCAATTCATTGAGAAGTCGAAGGAGAACAGAAAGACCTCTACTTGGTCTTTATTGATTTAGCGAAAGCATACGACAAGGTACCTAGAGAGTCAATATGGTAGGTGTTGGAAAATAAATAAGTCTCTAAGGGATATGTTGACATGGTGAGGGATATGAGGGACTGCTAAGTAGTGTGTGGACAACTAACAGAGAGACAAGTTGGTTTCTAGTGATAGTAGACCCACATTAGGGGTCAGTGTTAGTCTATATTTCTTTGCTTTGGTTATGGACAATTTCACTAGGCATTTATAGGATGAGGTACAATGGTGTATGTTGTTTGTAGCTGACATAACTTTGATTGATGAGACTAGAAACGACATCAATGCAAAATTGGAACTTTGGAGTGATGCTCTAGAATCTAAAGGTTTTAAAATTTGCCAGACTAAGATAAATATATAGAATTCAAGTTTACTAATAATAGGAGAATAAACGATGAATTAGTTAAGATTGATGACCAAGAAGTATCGAAAGGAGATTATTTTTGATATCTTGGGTCGATGATCTATGTCGATGGAGAGATTGAGGAAGATGTCACACATAGAATTAAAGCTGGGTGGACAAAGTAGAAATGCGCTTCTAGAGTCTTATGTGACCGTCTCATACTAATGAAATTACATGGAAAGTTCTATAGGACGTTGTAAGATCAGCCATGCTTTATGAGACGTAATGTTGAGTGGTTGAGAAAGAACATATCCATAGAATGAGTATAGTTAGGATGACGATGTTGATATGGATGGGTGGCAAGGCAAGAAAAGATAAAATTCGGAGTGAATACATCCGAGGGAACTTAGGGGCAGTTCCAATAGGCGATAAGATGAGGAAAAGTAGACTTCAGTGGTCTGGTCATGTGCATACTTGACTTAGAACCACACCAATTAGAAGGGGTAACTTGGTTTAAATGGAAGGCTTTAAAAGGGCAAGGAGAAGGCCCAAAAAGACATGGATGGAAGTAGTGAGAAGAGATATGATGACTTGTGGTCTGATTGAGGGTATGACCTTTGATAGAGCCGAATGGTGGAGTAAGATTCCTGTAGCCGACCTCGAATAGTTGGGATAAGGTTCGGATGATGATGATGATATATTGCTAAAGGAGAATAAATATGAGTGTGACATTTGAATTTCTTGTCATTACTCTTTTTTCCCACTTATTTTTTGACCCCAAATAGTTGGGAATAGGCTCGAATGATGATGATGACATATTTCTAAGGGAGAATAAACATGAGTGTGACATTTGAATTTCTTCTCATTACTCTTTTTTCCCTCTTATTTTCCTAGAATCTCTCTCTCTCTCTCTCTCTCTCTCTCTCTCAATTCCCATGATTAGTAAGGAACATGACTTACGCATGTCTATTAAGAAAATAAAAAGAAGCCATGTTAAAAATCTCTCCCATTTGCTAACAAGTCTAACGCCGAGTCTCATCTCTTTTTCCTTTTTTTTTTTCTTCTTGTAATGATCTTTTTATATTAATAGATGTATAGTTATCGGCCTCCTCATCCCCTCTCCAAAAAAAAAGAAAGAAAAAAAAGCAAGGAAATGAAGTTAGAGAAAAGAAGGAAGGACACATTTTGACTGATAAAGTATATATAGTGTTTAGTTTATCCAAAAAATGAGAGAATTTAAATCATGGAAACTTAGAAAATGTTTTAGATGGATGGCTAGCTTTTATATGCTTTCTTTAATCTAATAAGTATTTCCACCAAAATTGGGACTTCCCCACTAAAATATAAGACAATTCAAAAAAATTTAGAATGAAAATAGGAACATAGTTGAAACTTTAAAAAATAAAACTAAATATAAGAAATTAAATAATTAATTATAAAATTTAATAGGAGACTGGAAAGCTTTATGAGTAACATTGATAGTTTTAAAAATTAAATATAAACTAAAGAGTACTATTCTATTTTTCTTCTAAATATTTTAAAAATTAATTATTCATTGAATTTTGCAATTGAAACATCGTGCAAAGCACATGCAAGTACTTGCTGATATTGAAGTTCATATTATTATTTTTTTTTCATTTTCACCCAATTTCTATTGCAGCTGCATGTGATCAACACAAAATGTGTTAATTGACGGGTACTATTCTAGCATCTGATGCAGGTATAATTTTTTTTTTATCCTGCTTGTGCTAGGAAAAGAACCAAAGCATCTGTATCATAAGCTATCGACTTTCTTAATGGAATTAAAATTGGAGCTTAGCTACGGTTTTATAAAAAAAGTTTGAGGCTTAAGTTTGCTGATTTTGTAGGTTTCTGACCAACTCATCGGCTTCTCTTTATGCTAAACTGTGTTAATTCTCTTGCAAAATTCTTCTAAATGTTTTTTCTGGTTTTAACCTATTGTGTGGTGCCACTTCCAGCTGTTGCTGCATCTGATAGTGTTCTAAAAACATTTTGCAGGTTCCAGTTTTGGCGAAATATCCTGCTGCTTTGTCATTGACAGCATATTCGTACCTTTTTGGTACTATATTGATGATTTTGACGGGATTTTTCGCCACTAATGACTACACAGATTGGATCTTAACTAGGTCTGAGATACTTGCAGTTGTATTTGCTGTAAGTCTGTTTCTGATCAACTGATTATTTTGGTTTTGAGCCTCTACTGTTCTACATTTGGTTTCACCATATTTACATGCACTGAGCTATAAGGAACTTTGCGTGTTTGCCGCATATTATTTCGGTTTATCTTATAAATATTTTGTTTTTGCAGGGAATTGTTGCATCTGCTTTTAACTATGGTCTCCTAACGTGGTGCAATAAGATTGTGGGGGCTACAATGGTGTCTCTTTATAATCCACTTCAACCTGTGACATCTGCCATCTTGTCAAGATTTGTACTTGGAAGTGCTATTTATCTTGGAAGGTCATAGACAAACACTAAACACTGTATATTTCTTACATGCATGTTCACTTCATATGTTCTTGTTTTTACAATTCTGTGTTTGCATAAAGGTTGTCAAAGATGCATCCCACTCATGCTTGAACTTGCACCTCAACACCTAATAGAAAAACGAGATTCAATATTCCTTCCTAATGTTTTGTTATGCTGCCATATCTTCATCCTTTCTGCAAAGAGAATGGTTGATGGTTCGATATGTTCTGAGGACACTGGTGGGATCATACTTTACTTGGGAGGTGATTAGATTCACCTTACACATTAGTCATATATTGGAAATTGTTACTGGCAGATTCGCTCTCCAATGTTAAAAAGACCACAAGGAACTACTCCAATATCGACAAATATA
>NW_006494910.1:7174624-7230424 GCF_000471905.2 Amborella trichopoda | reverse complement strand
TGGCTTATCCTAGAATCTTTTGGACACCATGTGCAACACATTGTATAGGCCTCATGCTTGAGGCTCTTTGCGGTTTAACCTAGATATCAGGTGCAGTGAAGAAGGCCAAGTATGTTACAGATTTCATTTATAGCCACCATATCACCCTTAGCATGATGCGTACCTTTACATAGAAGAAAGAGATTGTGAGGCTTGGGGTCACAAGATTTGCGACTTGGTACTTATGCCTAGATAGCATACGTTCGAGGAAAGTGCAGTTGAGACAAATGTTACCTTGGATGAGTGGAGAGCATGCAAGTGGTCTAAGGCTCAGGTTGGGAAGAAGGTGAGAGATATTATACTTTCTAAGGCTTTTTGAGGAGCGGTGAAGGACGCTCTTAAGGTATTTTTTCCTCTTATCAAAGTCCTTTGTATGGTTGATAGTGACAAGCCTTCTATGGGCTATATATATGATGCTATGGAGAAATGCAAAAGAGAAATAACCCAAAATTTCAATGATGAAGAAACCCGCTACAAGCTTGTTTGGGAGATTATTGATGAGAAATGGGATAAACAGCTACATCGGCCATTGCATGCAGCTAGTTATTTTTTGAACCCAGCTTCGTTTTATTTTGACAAGGATATACAAACAAATGACACAATTATGGATGGATTTAATGAGTGTGTAAAGGTGCTAGTCCCTGAACTTGAAATGCAGGATATTATATACCCTGATGAGCTGATAAATTACAAGTGCGCATTAAAGTCTTTAGGGAGTCTAATGGCGATGAGGCAAAGGACCAAAATTAATCCAGGTATTAAATATTATTATATTAATAATATTCTTAAGTTCATCTTCATAAAGTTCAACTGTTCAAGTAATCAAGTATTTTTATTATTTATTTATATTTTTTTTATTTCTTTGCAATCCATTGGTAGAGCCAACATGGGCGTAGTTCTCCAAATTTATGAAAGTTGGTTATTCGGATCTTAAACCTAACCACTTTTTCGTCCGGTTGTGAGCGCAATTGAAGTACTTTTGAAGGGGTAAGGCCGTAAGGGTAATTTGTATAATTTTATAAATAATACATGAACCGTAGATATTAGATTTTAATTAGTTCATTTTCATTTTATTTTGTTAGGTTCATACAAAGGAAAGGAACAGATTTGAATCAAAGAAGCTCAATGACCTTGTCTTTTTCGAGTACAATCGATTCTTGAAGGACTAATTTGCTAAGAGAGATAATAGAGACCCCATCAGATAAAAAAATATGGACAATGCTATGGAGTGGTTAGTTGATGATAATGAGGTCGAGGGGCATGAAGGATTGACATGGGACCTGGTCATGGACGCTTCAGGGACATCAGCTGACCCTCCTAGGGCCACTAGAGGTTCTGCACAGAGAACAAGGGTGGAGGAAGAGGAGGAAGAAGAGGCAGATTCACAAGGGATGGAGGAAGACGAGTCACACTATGTCGAGGAGGGTGACGACTCTGTCGACTCCAATGAATATGATGCTAATGCAGCTGACCCAAGATTTTCTGATGATGAATGAATGTTGATTGTTGAATAATTATCAAACTTTGTTACTTTGAAGTTTGAACTTTGATTGAAGTATTGTGTATTGAACATTTGAACTATTGAAGATTTTTTTGAGTCTTCAAGTATTACTTTCATAGTTTTATAATTTGGTTGGTTGGAATATTTTAAGTTTTAATTGAATATGGATTATGGAGTATGAACCGACTTATGGATTATGGTTATACTTATGGAATGTGTGCTAAATGCTAATATGTAGTATAATTTGAATATAACTGATAGTCTGATACTCAAATAACTGTAGAATCCTTATTTGGATTCTGCTGGGCTGCCCAGGTTCTTGGCGCCAGCCTAGGCGCTGGGCGGTCTAGACCCCCCAATCCGCCTAGGACTTGCCTAGCGCTTTTTGAAACACTGAGGTCCCTTGACTTAAGCCAAGAGACTCTTGACCTTTGATACCAGTAAAGCTCTTCCTTTTTTAAGTGTGGAAAGTTACTCCAGTTTAGTTGATTGTATGAGGTCGACTTGTGCAGGTGAGAGGGGTCTGGACTCCTCTATCCTATCAAGGTTCTGTATGATATCCAATTGTGTTTTTTTGGAGGTTGTGAAGTTACTTTGTAGTGAGGAGCTTTTGTAGTTTTTTTTGTAGTCTGAACCCAGCCCTTCCTGTGACTTGGTTAGAGGATGATTGCCACCATAAAGGGATGAGGGATGCGAGGTCCTTCTCCTGAATCCAAGCTAATTCGAACCAGAAAGGTTTGGGTCCCCTAGGGACTGGCTGGGTATTAAGTAAAATTGGGCAGTGGTCTGAGGTGGGTTTTGGGAGAGTTAAGACGTGCGACCCTGGTAAGGATTCTTCCCAAGTAGGAGAGACAAAAAAGTGGTCCAATTTAGATAGAGTGGGTTGGGCCCCGTGATTCGACCACATGAATTGATTCCCTAGGAGAGGGATCTCAATCAGCTCGTGTTTGGATATGAGATTCGAGAACTATATCATGCTCTTGGAAATAGTATTCGAGGAGTTTCTTTCGAAAGACCATCTGGTAATATTGAAATCTCCACCCAAGCACCAAATGGGATGAGGTAGGATAGCTATGTCAAGTTCTTCCCATAATCTAGGTCTCAATGGTGACCGGTTAGGACCATAGACCGCAGTGAACTTCCATTCTAGGTTATCTGAGTTCCGGGACAGGAGGATGGTGACCGTGAAATCACCGATATGATAGGAGATTAGAGAATGTTCAGTAGGGTTCCAAACTACCCATATTCCTCCGGAGGCCCCTAAAACTGGGCGAGAGATCCATTGACGAGGGGATCTACCGCAAACACTTCTGACTGAGAGTAGGTCAAGTTCCGGTTGTTTGGTGTCTAAGAGCGCCAATATGGAAGGTTTGAACTTGGCACAGAGGTCTCTAACGGCTTTTTGTTTAGAGGCCTGTCCAAGACCCCTTATATTCCATGATATGATAATCATCTTGAAATAAAAGAGGAGGTTGTTGCAGCCAATCTGGGGGACCTTCTGACCGAGGACCTTCCAATGGACAAGGAGGACTCAGTTGACAAATCCGAGGGGTAGAATTGTCCAGGGTTAATAGAGGAAAAGAGGTTAAGTAGCTCTTTGTAACCTTTTTTCCTCCTTTGCGATTTATCCCCTGTGGTAGAATCAATAGAAAGGAGAAGCTGATGGTCTAAGTCCTCCAATTGAAATCCCACAAGTCTGAAGAAGTACTTAACCTTTTCTTTGATGAGATCAGGGCTGTTCTCGACGTGGCTGCCTTGTCTAGACGACTCCTCTTTGGACGATGAAGCCTCCTGCAAGTTCTCTGACACTTGGGAAGAATGGCTAAACGGGTGTAGGCCTTCAAAACCTGGCTGAGGAAAGCTAAGTGGGATGGAAGCAGGGAGGCATAGGGGCAATCCAAATGGTGGAGGGGCAGGAGGATAGAGAAGAAAGGGGGGGGGGGGAGACCGGGGGGCCCTGGTGGTTAGATTGGGAGATATTGAAAGCGATGATAATACCGGGGTCATTAGGAGAAGGGTAAGGTGGCGTCAGGTTAGGAGGGTGATAGGGGACTGGGCTATAGCAGGGGGGAGGAAGGCAGAGAGGTAGGGGATCATTGGACGTGAAGGCCCCTGTATCTATGAGATGGCCCACTATAAAGGAGGCGTTGAGAGCAATGTGGAGTTGTGGTAGAGGTAGTTCAAATAGGGGAAAAGCTGTGCGAGGAATGAGGGGGTGACCATGAGTACGGAAGAAAGAGGGGAGCGAAGAGTTGACCCGACAAATTGGAGTGAGAGCAGGATAAAGAGGGAGGTAATGGGCTAAGCTCCAGGTCCAGCGACAAGGGAGAAGAAGTGTGGACCATTAGAATGCCAATGGGGTAGTGGGACCAGTCCATGTCTGGGAAGGCGGGGGAGAAGAAGGTAGGAGGAAAGGTAGGATGGTGCAAAGAGCAGGCTAGCAAATCCGAGGGGTTCACTAGGAGGAATTTTCAGTAAAACAGAGTGATCCTCAGCTAGAGCCTCGTGCCTATATTTTCCTATTAAGACAGTCTCGAGGGGTAGCCCCTCTTTGCCGGGATTCACCACCGAGGTTACAATCTCAGAGGTGAGGAGATGAGGGATATGCTTCGACGGCTCTTGGAGAGAGGGAAGACTGGGAACTAAAAGAGAGCATTCTCTTGTCATGGGTACCATCTCGGCGTCAGATGGGGGAGGCATGACCGTTGGGGTTACAAGACCTCTTTGGGCCAAGGACACAAGAGGGGAGATAAAGGGGTTGTCTCTCGGGGGGAGAAGAGGGGGACATTAGACGAATGGCAGTCCCGATGGCAAAGGAGTGGAGGCTAGGGGGCACACGTCGTTGACTTTGGTAGGTGGCACAAGTGGCTGGTGCGGCTGGGTTATCGTACCCGATGGCAGATAAAACGGCGAGGTACATTTTACTTGGACGCGTGGCGAGGGTGTCTTGGGATTTGGGGGAGCGGGTGGCGGCATTAAGGTGGGATCTTGAGGAAGATCCTTAATAGAGGTGGCTCTGACAGGAGTGTTTGGCTCCTGTATAGGTGTATCCATAGATGGAGCTGAAACTAGTGGTACGTCTATCTGGGTACATGTATTGTTTTCTCCGTCTAGTGACACGTGTATTGCTTGAGGAACACGCATTGTTCTCCCGGAGGCATTCGGTATAGACGATCGGGATCTGGATTTCTGGTGACCTTAATCCACTGTTTTGGCAAGGCCTTCTTCTTCATTGTAGGTCTCTTCCACGAAGCCAAGGACCATTTAACAGTAATAGGAAAGGAGTCATCTACCGTGATCCAGATCGTAGGAGGGATGAGGGAAGGGTTTGTTGTCGCGAGCAACACTTCATCGACCCTATGGGAAGGACCTCCAGTGATTTCCAGTTAATGGAAATCAGTTGGCCAGACGCTCGGGCTAGTTTCCTGAAAATGACTGGAGACCAAGCATGAAGAGGGATGGCGTTAAATGTAAGGCAGTATTTGGGGGACCATGGTCGTGGGAACAGCTTTGCCCTTTTGAAGGTAAGGCTGCAATGGCTGCTTACTACTACCTGGGCCAAGGTCGGAGATGGGAAGGAGAAAGAATACCTCCCCTAGCGATGGTTATGCATGTAATATTAGGTTCCCCCCAGAGTTTCAGTGCCCATTTTTCTATGCCCCTGATGTCATTACGCTGAGGGACGAAGTAATCAACCAGCACAGTTTGTAAATGGTCTGAGAGTGGGCGAGAGACTGATTTCGAAGTTTCAATAAGCAGAGGGTGAGCAGGGAAGGACGAGGCTATCGGGACCTCCGAGGGGGGGGGGATTTGGGGGAGGAGGAGCAGGGGGAGTAGGGGTTTTGGAGGTGACGACCTGTGTGTAAGACGTAGGACCAACATGCAACCTTTGAAGGTAACTCGCAGAGGATGGGCGACGATCAGAACGGGGGAGTGGAGGTCGAGGGTAAAGGTTATAAATTACCTCCCAATTGAAAAAAGGAGAAGTAACGTATGGTTCCTTCTGTGAAGATCTCTACTATAGGACCTTTGAGAGATGCTCCTACCCAAGGATCCACCACCTCCTCCTCTTTGCATAGACGCGGAGCTATTCCTGGAAAAACCTAAGCGACGACTGTCCATATCTTCTCCATCAGTTAAAGATGTCATGGGTTCATTGTCCACTATTGTTAATAAATGCTTTTGTTTCTATTAAGAATTTCTAGTTTACCCTTTACTAATTGCTTAAAATACCCCTAAACAAAAAGTTACTTTACTATAGGATAAGGGTATCTAAATGTCTAAAAATTTTAAGCACTTTAAGGGTTTACACCACAAGTGGTGTAGCCTAACAAAACCCACATATATATATATATATATGGAAATGTAAACAGTAAATTCTCATTAAAAGTATGAGTGAGTACAAAGGAAGAAGTAGAGAAAAAGTCTTCTACTTCCAAGCAAGACCTACCAACACCCCAAAACCCAAACCCTCAGTGACCCTACACTACCAACAAACTCAAAATCCCCACTAACCCAGTCCTCTACAGTCCTTCTACCCAAGCCCTTACCACTCACCACCACTCCGAAGCATCCCATCCACAATAAGTACATAAGCCGGAGTTGGGGCAACACACTGATGGTGCCAATTGATGGCGAAAAAATGGTGAGAGAAAAAAGGGTGGAAAGAGAAACCACAGAGAGGGAAAGTCCAGGAACCAACACAAGATGATAGAGGAACCATTCTCTGAAACCTCAGCTAGGACACTGTAGAAGGCCAGAACTAAGGAGATCTTACTCCCATAAGGAGTGCAACCTTCATGACAGGGGTCAAACTGACCCGTGACTAGGCCTACCCCGACTAAGGCATTCATCTCCATTGGCCTAATACCAGGGAATTTCAGGCCCAAGAGGAAAACTCAGGAGTGCAAAAATTCCCATAACAGGGTCCCAAACCCTAGAGGAAGGGATAACTCTATCTTAGGTGTTAACCTTCCAAGAGGATTCAAGTCGAGGGGAGAGATGGTGGGCGGAAACAGGTGGATCTCAGACGAAGGGGAAGGGGAAAGAGGGATGTAGGGAAGGGACGAAAGAGAAGGGAGGGAGGAGGAAGGGGAGGAAGGGGAGGAAGGGGAGGGGAGAAACACCCCAATGACGCTATCTCTCAGAAAAAGGAAAGAGCTACTAGAGTAGAGACTTTGGGAAAGAGCTACTAGAGAAGAGACTTTAGGGAAGAGCTACTAGAGAAGAGACAGAGAGAGGGGTTGAAGAAGGAAATGAAAGACAGACGAAAAACAGAAGCGGAGAAAAAGAGCTCAGAAAAATGAGAAAGAAACCTAAAGAAAACCTAATAAAATGGTTAGAAAGAAGATCTAATAAAAAATCCCAAGAACATGGTAAGAGAGAGGGAAGGCGATGGGGAGAGAGAGGGGAAAGAGAGGAAATGAGAACCTAACAAACAAGATATAGGGAAGGAGAAAACAAAATAGAAATAAGAAAATAGAGGAGGTAGAAGCAAAAAGGTAAGATGGAACAATAGAATGGGAGGAGAGGAGGACGAAGAGAGAAACAAAACCAAAACAGAACAAAGAGAGAAAAGGGAAACCAAAGAAACAAGACCAGAAACAGGGACAAAAAAGAGGAGACAGAAAATTTAGATGTGAGCACAGAAAAACTCAGATCTGAAACGAATACCACAAATCTCAAGGTAAAAGCCCACAGATCTGTGCAAAAGGCTCAAAATTGAGTCGAAAAAGGAAAAGACAACACAAAAGAGAAGCAAAAACCTTAGATTTGCAATGAAAATCACAGATATAAGAAGGGAAGGGGATCACCAGAAAAAGGAGGAAGAGAATGCAGACAATCGTTGTTGGTCAGAGAAGGTTGCTGGATGAGGGTCGCCGGAGGGTTGCCAGAAGGTTGCTCCAAAGCTCACCACAGGATTGCTGCCGGTCAGAGAAGGTTGCTGGATGAGAGTCCGGAAGGTCGCTCCAAAGCTCGCCAGATGTTGCCTCTTGTTGCCAGAAGGTTGCCCGTCTGTCTCTCAGTAAACTATACTTTCTCTTCTCCCATGTCTTGGCCAACCAAAGGCAAAATGATAACTTGCATGAGTACTCTTGTGCAACACATTTACCCCCGTTTCTTTTTTTATCAGCAAATATTTCTACCCATTTCTTTGTGTGTGGCACTTTGGTCTAGGTCAGAGGTGGGCAATCTGTCATTGAATTGGATTTGATCGCAGCATTAACTATAAGTGGTTGAGTATTCTGAGCCAAGCCTCATTATCATGGAACTGTTCTGTGGAATTTAATGATTCCAGTAGAAGAGCAACAGGTTTACCAAACAGGAATGCAAAAACGTATTTGACGTTTTTGCTGGAGCATGATAATTGTCAATGAGTGCTGCCAAGAGTACCTATTTCGACTTCATTGAAGCAAGAGAAAAAGGATGTGGCTTTTGGTTTTTCTGAGTTAGGGCTTAGGGATTGGCTTGTGTATAGTGTTCCACTAGTTTTTGGATGTGGTGGAAGACGGCATGATAACACTGATGGATTTCCCCGAGTGTGGGAAAATGAGTTTACACATGGATGTTTGTCCCCAGAATGGAGGCAGTAACAACTAGGTAATATGTGTGGATTTTAGGAACTGGGTATGAGGTGGGAAATGATTCCTGGGGAAACTTGTAGGTGTTTTAAGTCCATTTGTGAATATTGGTGCTAATTGCTGGATACTTTGTAAAGAATGGTGCGAAGGTAGTCAATTGTGCACTCTGTGGATCTAGGATGCAGATTTCTTTTGAATCACATGGAAGCATATATTGATTTTCATGATAAATTTTAGCTACTTAAAACTTTTTATTTGTAAGTAGATATGGCATGTTGCTTTCTTTTTTCTTTTATTGGTTGGTATTTTGTTTTCTTGTTCCTGGAAAGCACATTGTGCCCTTTTATGGGGCTGTGGGCTGTAGCACTCTCATTCCAATTGGAGCCTGTTGACCCAAGTTGAATTTGGTTATCAGTAGAATAACGGCTTTCAAATTCGTAAACAGACTTTCTTATATCGTAAGAGCTTGAAGCCATAGCTTAAGAGCTTTGATGTTCTGTAACATAAAGAATGTTTTGTTTTTATTGCAGTATGATCGGGGGCTTTCTCATAATTGCAGGTCTATACATTGTCACTTGGGCACGTCGTCAAGAGAGGCAGGCAGCTGTGACTGTTGCTTACACAGGTAAGGACTCAGAGCGTTACATGACCAAGTTGTCTTACCAAAAGGGGTATGCACATGTTGGACAATCTTCATCACTAACCAGGCTTGTATAGAGCAGATATAAAATTTTGACATTCATTTCTATTAACAAACTGTATCCATTCAATGACCTTCAATTATTATGCAATGTATTTGTTATCAATATAATTGTGTTTTTTATGATCTCAAGATTATCAATATTGTTTCTTTTCTTGACGCAGGAGACTTGTTTTATGTTTACATTTCAATTTAGCTCCTTTTCGACATTGTTTGGCTTGGGAACTGAACCATTGTTGCAAACCGGGTTTTTATTTTTTTAGCTTCGTTAACTTTTTTAGGAGATTGAAATTTAAGTTGGGAGTTCTTTTGGCTTTTTTTTTTAGGGGTATTTGTGTCTTTTTTTAGTTGTACAAACTTGAGGGGTAAAATTTAAACTTTATTCTTTTTAAAATATGGAGGGTTGGGATTTAGTTGGTGCTTCTTAGGGAACAAGTTAGATTTTAGAGTTGTTTTATTTTATAAATATAACTCTTAGATAAAAACCTAGATTGGATGGAATAAGAGTTTATTTTGAATCTTGTGAAGAGATCTTTTTGGGGTGGACTCCCCAGCATGATGCTATGACAATCATCTTCTAATTCAATTGTAGAGTGTGGGCGTGAAATAATTGAGAGATTCACAAAAGGCCTGACAAGTTGTACAACATGTTCTACAAGATCTAGACAACAAATTACAACATGGGGCACTAGAATATCAAGAGGCAAACCTTAGTGCCAAAGATGTTTACAACTCAAAAGTGCTAGAAATTTTGAAAATCAATTATGATACGTGCATTGCCGCACATGAAATACCGCCTTTTGAGCTTGAAGAAGAAATCAAATGTTAAGTTGGGTATTCCAGAGTTTCACTACAAGCTGGATATTCAATATTTTGATCAATTGTTTCATTGAAGAAACAAGGTACTAGGCAAGTGATTATTGAAAATATGGTGGATTCAACAAGCTCGGAGTGGAGCTTCTTCCATCCTCAAGAGTATGATGCAAACATGGTTTTATTTTTTATTTTTAATTTTTTATTTTGTTATTTTTTAGGAGATTAAAGTCTAAGATGGAATTTCTTTGGGTTTCTAGTTTTCTTTAAGGTATTTGTATCTTTTTTAGTTGTAGAGAATTGAAGGGTAACTAACACTTGTATCAGAAAACATGAGTGAGGAGAATAAAAGTTTATTTTGGGTTGTGAAGAGATCTTTTTGGGGTGGATTCCTTTGCAGATCTTGAGAGAGCATATTCTTTCGTCTTTTATTTTTAAAATTTTTCTGATTTATTTTATTTCTTTCGTCTTCTCCCTGCATCAACCATGAAGTTTCACAAGCACCTTGCTGCAGACAATTTCAGGCAAGAAGTTTGGGAATTTTTGTGGATATGATTATTATGCTTTGCATTATCAGATTGATATTTACAACTCACGACCAAATAAGGCATGAAGCATTCCAAGAGACAGAAACATTGGTAGTGTTTGGAGTTCTCATGGTATGGAACACCCGCAAATGCACACCATTGTTATATTTATGTTATCCTCAAGAACCAGAACAATGACTTGTATTATCTAGTGGTTTGTGTATACCAATGTCACCAAGACTAGATTGGACGCGTTGAACATCCTATAGGCTCCTTGGCCTGTGAGGCCAAGTTATCAAATTTAAAATATCTCAAGAGTTGGCCAAAAACGGTTGTTGACTAGTTGGGCTGATTTTTTTTTGGTTCTATGAGCCCTTCACCAACCCATAATTTGGACATTTTGTCCTAGCTTTGGCTGGATTTTTTCAGTGCTTTTTTGCTTCTTTTTTTGCTTTCAATTTTCACCCTCCTCACCTACAATTTGCGTTATGATCCTTGAGTTTTAGTTAGCAAATCTTGACATAGAAAGCTTGCTTAATTTCTCGATCTGCTCAATCTCTTGCAAGCTAGTATATTCGGAGTTTTTGAATTTTGGCCAAATTCCTTAAAATTTAATCCAAATTGTGACCCATGGAAACCCTACCATTTTTTTTCCGTACTTTGTTTTCGTTGGCAATTCCTCTCTCTCTCACGATTGGCATTGTGTGGGAGAAATCCCTGCACATATGTACGTACTTGTATTTTTGAAAGATGTGACTCAAATTTGTATATAAACCAGAGAAAACATGTCACCCGTAGAGTGTCAGAAAATGTATATACGTATCAATTGATTTGGGGACAACTTTCCAGTTTCTTTCTAAACAAACATAATTTACTTCCACACATGTTTTAAGTGAAACAAGAGTTCTTTGACACTACAAACAATTCTAAAAAAAATTACACGAAGGTACATATTTAGTTGAACCCAACAGATTGTATTATTCAATTTGCTTCTGGGAATATCAGTCGAAGTGGGTGACTAGACCTCCTCCTTCACAGACAGGAGATGAACCACATGTTGGACTCTCTTTGCAGCTAAAAACTTGAATCTGATAGATGGATACACAAGATGAGTAATCTCAGCCTTGTTCCTTCAGTTTACTATAATCTCTCTGAAATTTTTGATTTCCAGCCTTGATTTTTCAACCCAGTACAAGTGGTCTGAATGATGCTCATGGTGGACCACCAATATGACCCGTCCTGCTGATGCCAATGGTGGACCACTAGTATGAATGATGACCTTAAGTATGAGTGTTTCGGCTAATGCTGTTGGTGGACCACCATTATAAGTGGTCCAAGTGACGATGGTGGGCCACAGGTATAAGCGGTTCAGCTGATGCTGATGGTGCACCACCGGTATTTTAGCATCCATCGAAGAGCTTTAGGCCATTTTGAGGGCAGATGCAGCCAATCTTTTATATTCACATGCCGTCATGCCATGTTCGGGTTGAGCTGTCTCTGGCGTTCGTCTTGATGCGCTGTTTGGGCTGTTCCAGTGTTCCAGTATTTGGATGATCCAATATGCACCCCAGCAAGCGTATTGTGTATTAGATAAGTAATTTAAAATTGTGATCACTTTTACGTTTCAAAATCTGACCTCGAGGTTTTTTTTTTTTTAATGATGTTATAGTCGTTTAGCATAAAAAATAGCATGAAAATTATTTGTATTGTGCGACCATTGTTAGAAAAATCGACCGTTTAGCTCGGAATCGCTAGGGTTTCGAGTTCGGTTAGGGGCGGTTTTGGGGTTCTAAGGACCTAGGGTATCACCCCATAAAATGTCGGGACCAAAACCGTTTGGTTAGAGGTCGAACCAGCCGCATTTTTGTCTGACCGGTCGGTTTTGATTTAATTGAATCGGTTTTTTGTTAAAATGGTGTTTTTTTTTCGCAAAAAAAGGGGCAAAATGAAATAATGGTCTTTTTTTGAAATGGAGCCCATTATTTGCAGCAGGGCCCATGAACCAATTTTTTTTGCTTTTTTTTATTCAATTTGCTAGCCATTTTTTGGAGTTTATGGTGTTTTAGTGCTGTAAACCATTATTGATTGTCAATAAAACAACAAAATTTGAATTAAAGATTAAAAAAAAACAATAGTTCTTGTGGATTGATGTGGTGGATTTTCTCGCCTTTTGAAATTTTTGCCATTATATCAATTTTTTCTTGAATAGTGTTTACACTCCGATTTGCGCTAATCTCTAGGATGAGATATGATCAAATCTTAACAAAAACTGAGTTACTTTTGAAAAAGTAAAGTGAGTGGGGTCGTTTGAATTATGGGCTCAGAAAAATCCCAAATCTATACATCCATTTTTTTTCTGAGTCCACTGGTAGCACCAGCTTCAAATTCGTATTTTGATCTAAAAAAAACTCTTTTAAATTTTAATTAAATCTAATAATAAATTAATTTTCAAAAAAATAATTTAAAGTAGAGAATTAAATGAAGAAAAAATAATTAAATCAATCAAAGAAATATATACTTACCTCTAGGGATCCAAAACTCAGAGTTTCGGGTTTGGATCAGACAACTCTTTTGATTTGTAACACCATCTCTTTTTTGGATGTTTTTTGCTTGTTAGAATTGGTAGATCTAAAGTTCTTTGACTTAGATCTAAGGTTTTTAAGGTACTGAGAAAAGCTGGGGATTTTAGGTAAGGTCTACTAAGCTTTTTTTGGTATGTTTTAAGATTGAAGAATATTTTTTTTGTTTTTTAAGGTTTTTTGGATCTCCAGAGGTTGAATATGAATTTTGAGATTTTTTCTGATTTTTTAGGATTTTTTCTAATTTTTTTAAAATATTTTAACGGTTTTTCCTATTTTTGGGTAATTTTTCTTATTTTCAAAATTTCTAAGGTATCTTTATTCTTTGGGTTATGGAGATGGGGTATTTATAAGATTCGATTGGGGATTTTTTTTTATTTTTTTGGAATTTTTTTGGATTTATCTTGAAGCTTTATCCTTATCTAGTTAAATAAAACATCTTCCGTGCATCATAAAATGCATTAAATATATCATAAATCTTTTTACTGCATCATCAAATGCGTTTACTATGTCATCAAGCTGCGTTTGGGCCTGTCGGGCCGCGATATAGCCTGGCCCGCAGCTCGATACTTGGGTATCACAGGGACTAAATTATCATTTGTTAGATCTTTTTATCCGTAGGTCTGATTTAGACGATTTTTGAATTGTTGGAAAGCTTTTGGGCCCTATTTCAAGTTGGGATGGTTGGGAAATTTTAAAGCAGTTATATTGGGTCTATGTTGCCTAAAGTCTACTAGGGTTTGTGGTCCTCTAGGCTTAGAATCAAGGTTTTTAGGAGTTCCCTTGGCCAAAATTTCGATGGGGGTGTGTACAGTTGTCCCTCTTTGGGGTTCACCTGGGGCACCAGGTAAATGACAAAGAAATCGACACCTGAGATACGGTAGGAAATAAAACCTTTTTCGAGGGATTATTCTTTTGAATTACTAGGACCCTTTGGGTATGTGGTACGTCGATGGATGCTTTCTATCCATAAGACATCCAACTAACACTGTTATCTTTGAGTAAGTGCGGTTGATAGGTCACCGACAATCGGGATCCGAAGTGACAATCAACAGGTATTGTATTATCTTTGAGTCAGTGACACTCCTTATTGTAGTCACTCTAATGTGACTAGGGAAGCTGTCAGTGTCATCATCTTCGACTTTAGACCTCTTTCTTGGGGTCTGATTCTCCAATCGAATGAGATTTTGATTAAGAAGAAATGATTAGATGATGAATTTCTGGCTAATTAAACTTCTTATTCGCCTTCGATTCTGATTGTTGGGGTCCACGGGTTCAAGCTTTTTGGAGGTGGGAACCTATGGGTTGGTCTCTGTTTTCCTAAGGGTTTGCAAGCATTGCCATCCAGGATTTGGTGGCGGCAGACGCATCATATCCAAGCCTCTATGAAGCTCCTTCATTTTTTAAAACATTTTAAAAGGTTTTGAAGATAGATTGAATTTTGAAACAGAAACAGAGTTTTGGGCTACGTTTTAACCAAAGAAATTAAAGTTTTTGAAAACTCACGAAACAAAGGGGAAATTTTGACGATGAATGAGAAATTTTGAAAAAACAAGTTTTGGTAAGCAGTTTAGACGCACACTACCATGGAGGTCTCTTTTCTTCTTTTTTTTTTTTTACATGAGCTTGTCGAGCCTTTACTTGGGACTTTCAGGACAAGGAATCACTAAGTACTTCGTCATCTTCCAATCTTGACTCTTATGTCACAATTCAAGGAAGATTTTTTCTTGTTTTTCTGAGCAAATCGGTGTCTTGGATAATATGGGATATGCCTAAAAGTGCTCAGAATATCCTTGGATTTCCAATTTTGTTCCTCCACTATAACTCTTTTGAAGTTCAGATAGTTGAGCATCTTCAGGTTTTACTTTGACTGATGCCTTCCTTGCTTTCTAACACTATTCTAACTTGAGAAGAGAAGAATTTCTAGAGATTTTGGAGAAGAGATGAAAAGATAGAGAAGTTTTATTTTTCTATCTTCTCGGGGTCCCTTTCGGGTGTTCAGCCCGGTAGCTTGTTTTTTTTTCTCCAAAGCTCGGGGTTTCTTTCCGATTTTCAGCCTGGTGGATTTTTTTTTTCTATTTTTTTTTCTTTTTTTTTGCTGCTAGGGTCCATTTCGGGTGTTCAGCTTAGTGCTTTTTTTTTCCAACGCTCGAGATTCCTTTTGATTTTTCTTCTCGACGAAATTTATTTTATTTTATTATTATTATTGTTCTTTTGAAGAAGATGAAGAAAGAGGAGGAGGAGAAGAGTCAGTGCCCTTCTTTTTTTGGCACTTCATCTTAAAAACAAATAAGAATACGATCATCCTTTCTTCTTCTAAGTGGCAGGAAGGGCATAGTTTTGGTTATCGTTAGATTTTCTTGCCCCTAGTTGGTATCTGATACTTCCTTGACAAAAAGATTGTCGAATCCTTATAGAATATTTCCTCATTGGATTGCTTCACTCGAGCCTTGATCTTCAGACTCGGAGTCACTCTCAGTTTCTTAATCCTTCAATCTCTTGTTGGGTTGGCTAAGCTCATTATTTATTTATTTATTTATTTATTTTTCAACTCCTTAGGTTGTCAATACTATAGAGTAGAATGCCTAAGCAAAACATGGATGCCCCATTTAGCTTATTTGAAAGGGAGGAGTATGTGATCACTCCACACCTTGTTTATAATTTCTTTCAGTTGCAACTTCATGTTGTTCTTGAGGAGTATATCGCCTCGAGGCATGCTGGGAGTCGTCAGATAAGTCGTGGGTCTCACCGGTTGGCCCTGCTTTATTTTCAACATCATGTGAAGGTGCCCATATCAAGTGCTTTGGCGGGGCTACCCCTGTAAGGTCTTCTCAATTTGATGAGACAATCAGTATCTTGGATGAGACTACCTCTATAGTATTTTCATCAGATGGGGCGATCCCTATCAAACTAGTGGATAGGACTGCCCCTGTTGGATCTTTTTTTTTTTCTTGAATGTGGAGTGCCCCAAGTAGTGGAGTCATGCCCCTGCCCCTATCATTTTATTTGAATCTTTTCTCTTCAGGGAATAGTATGATTTGATATTTAATGTCTGGTTCTTCATCCCATATAGGCAGGTTATTTAAAAAATTATGTGAAAGTGGCCCAGGTGGTCCCTTTAGAATTTCTAGGGTATGATTTCTTTTAATTCTTGCAGAGGTGTTGAATCTTTATGAATGATCAAATTTGGATCCTTTGTGTCTTTGGTGTTGATTGCTAGATGAATCATAGTAATTGATGTAATTGACTGCTTTAGGCTCAGCTCTTCATCCCAAATAAATGGATCTACTAAGAAGTCTGGTGAAGGTGGCCTAGGTGGGCCTCTTAGGATTTTTAGAGGTTCAATTTCTTTCATCCATTCTTGAAGGGATGGATCTTCTTTTGGGTTCACATTAAGGAATGATTCAATTGAATCCTCGAGGCTTGACCCCTTTGTTTCTTCTTGAATTTTACTTTTGAGATTAAGGCATTTCTCACTAATATAGTCTTGATAATCCCTAGCTTTGGGATCTCGGTTGAGCGCATGGATGATTTGAGCCTCCTGTGGGTCACCCACTACATTTATTTGAAAGATGGGTCCATCTACCCCTGTCCTGTTATCTAGGATAATAGGGGTGTCTTGAGCCTTCTGCAAGTTTATTCCTTCAATTTGAATTGGAACTTCTTGTGTGGAAGTTTGCTCTTTCATTCTCTCATGGATCCTGGGCTAAGGCAATCATTGGCATTTTCTTTATAAAATTCCCTAGCCACAAGGTTTTGAGTGAGTTCATGTTCATCTGGTATTTTTTTCATAGGGTGGATAATTTGGTACCTTTGTATCTTTATATTCTCAACTTTTATTGGGATTGTTGGCATTTGTTTCTTCCTTTTGTGGGTTGGACTTCTGTAATTCTATAGAAGCTCCCCATGGAATAAACCCAGATCTAAGGCAATTCTTATCATTTGGTTTCTGAAATTCCTTGGTAAAATACGTCACTCTACCATTTCGGTTTTCATTTTTAGGGCGGTTTCTTCCTGTGCCCCAAGGCCATATTGGATGATTTTCAGGCTTGAGCATGGATTTCAACTTGTCGATCTGTATCAAGTTGACACGGTCTTCATTTTCAGGGTGGGTTCTTCCTGTGCCCAAGGCCATATTGGATGATTTTTATGCTTGAGCAGGGATTTCGACTCGTCGATCTTTATCAAGTTGATATCAGCTAGGACTTCTTCATCTTCATTAGTCATATCATCTGATATTACCAGGCTTTGCTTTGAGTAAGCCGCATCTATGTCCTTAAATGATTTTGGTGATGTTTCTGACTTGGGATCGCCGTCAAATTCTTCAATTGTCATTTCTTTGGAGTTACATTTAGATGAATCTTTACTGTGGTCAGGCTCTTGTTCCTTAATAACTGCATATGACTCTTTCCCCAGTATGGTTTCATCGAGCTCTTGCCCTAGTATAACTAGTGACCGATCTCGGGTCATTTCCTTTGCTCTCTCATAACGTGAAACCATTTATAGCATTGAGTCAAAAGAAAAAGGCCGAATGCTTTTACTGAGGTAGAGTTTATACTAATGGGAAGCATTCTCTATGGCTATACCGATCTTAGAGGCTTCAAAAAACGTGCAATCAATGACTTTTCAGGATCACATTTCTCGTTGAACTTATTTTCATACAGAAGGAATTCGAAACCTAAAGGAAGATGTTCGACATCCCCAAGAACATCCTTGACGTAAGATCTTGGAGGAAGTATATTTGGAACTCCGATCTTAGCTAGAGTCTCTTTAAATGTGGTTAATCCGCCTTTCAGCTGAGCGAGCTCAACTTACTCAGGTTTTAACCTCAGAGGTATGTTGGTTTCCTAGAATTGATGACATAATTTTTTGTTCAGGAGATGCAGTTGATATAGGCCGCACTGGACTAGGGTAGGCTGGACCTGTAAGATGGTTGGATCAGGATAGAGAAGTGGTGCGGGCTTGAGTCAAGGGATAATACAGGTAGGTCTGATAATCGACTTGGACTGGAGGAGCCGAATGCTGGAAAGCCGGTGCCGGCGCATAAAATTGGATAATGGGGGCATGGTGAACAGGATATCCCAAGTAAGGATGATTGGAGGCCAGATGTGCGGCCGGAGGGTATGGAGCCATCAGGTACGACTGACTCGGTGAATATTGAGTTGGAATAAGAGCTGAATAGGCCACCTGCGACTGATGGTATGGGACGGGGGCAACTTGAAGAGGTTACACTGATAGATGACTATACATGACCTGAGGAGGGTTAGGTCTGGACTGACTATGGGAGGGATGGTCCCGTGATCGAGCCGGTTCTATGAAAGGTGGTGGACGAGAAGGTTGGCGATGGCGGCTTGCCGACGTGGTGGAACTAACTTGACCTTGTTGTTCAGGGGCTAGAGAGGTCCATTGACTCTGACCTGACTGACGATTCAATACACTAGGGGGGACGCGTGACTCGACAAGGGCAGTACACCTCAAAAAAGCTTTGACCTCGGGTAAGTTCTTAAGAGAAGGGACTCGTCGTCCATAGAATTAGACAATTGTGAACTTTGAGGAATAGAAACATGGCTTGATGAACTCCTGGGTTTAGGCAAAGATGTCTGACTCTCTAGTTTTCCTTGGTAGCTAGCCGTGCTTGGGCTCTAACTTAATCTTCGGTAGTTCTCTAAGTCTAATAGGTTAGCCTGCCTGATGAGTTCATCATCTGGGTTTTTATGGACTTTACTAAGTTGGTGGCCTCTAGAATGGGTCTTTTGAGGAGGTGAGTAGTGCACCCCTAATTGGAGGGCATCAATTCTAGCTTTTGACAGAGATGGGTGGGGGGCCCCTCCCTAGTTGGGTAGAATCACCCTTTGACTTGGACATTTGTGGGGGGGTGTGCCCTTGATTGGGCAGCATTTTTCCTAGACCTAAACTTAGAAGATGAAGGTGGGTTCAACCATGATTCTTTAGTCTCGAATTGAATGCTCTGACTGTTTTGAGTAACTCGAGCCATACATACTTGCTGGACTTCATGGCTCAATTGACTTACAGATGTGTTAGCTATGCTTAACCTTGTGTGTGAGACAATGGACTCACTGGAGCCTGATCTCGACTGACCTGAGACAGGGTAGGCCTTGGGAACTGAGGCATAAAGTCCTATGGGTCTAGTCATCCTAGGGAGCATATATGATGCAGTAGATTAAGTATCTGAGTCACCATGAACTACAGACATGACTAGAAACTTATGTAACAAAAATATTTTCTTTTTTATTTTTTTATCTTTTTTTTTTTGCCTCTTTTTAGCTATCTAAAAAAGAAACAAGATAAAGATGCGTCTAAAAGAAAAATATTTTTTATTTATTTATTAAGAAATAGATAAAGATTTTTTCTAAAATGTGTATCTTAAAAACATAAAGATACACTTAAAGTAGATAATTATGATCTACAGAAGATAAAAGATAATCTAAAGATGATAAGCATGAATAAAAGAATATATGAAAAAGATGATATCAAGATGAATCTAAAGATACTCTCAAAAAAGAAAAAAAGATGATAAAGATGATCTAAAAAGTGAATATAAAAGAAAGATCTAATGATAAACATGATCAAGATGGATCTAAAGATAAAGATGATCAAGATGAGATCTAAAAAAAAGATAATCTTAAAAAAAATAAAGATGACTTAAAAGATGATCTAAAGATTGAAAGAAAAAAGATCTTAAATTTTTTATAGAGAGAAAAAAATAGAAAGAAACGATAGAATATAACAAAAAGAAATCTTTTTAAATCTACCTCATTTTCTTCTTTTTTATTTTTATTTTTGTTGGAAAAATAAATATGAGAAAAAACGAAGAAGCTTTATTTAATCTAAAATACGGATCTAAAGCTCAAGTTGCCCTACGATGGGCGCCAAACTGTTTACGCTCCGATCTGCAGCGATCTCTGGGATGAGATCTGCTCAAATCTTAACAAAAACTGAGTTACTTTTGAAAATGTAAGGTGAGTGGGGTCATTTGAATTATGGGCTAAGAAAAATCCCAAATCTATACATCTAGTATTTTTCTGAGTCCACTGGCAGTGTCAGCTCCAAATCCGTATTTTGACCTAAAACAAATGCTTCTAAATTAATTAAATCTAATAATAAATTAATTTACAGAAAAATAATTTAAAGCAGAGAATTAAATGAAGAAAAACAAATTAAATCAATCAAATCAATATATACTTACCTCTAAGGACCGGAAACCCAGAGTTTGGCGCATGGATCCGGCCGCACTTTTGATCTGCATCACCATCTCATTTTTTTGATGCCTTTTGCTTGTTGGAATTGGTAGATCTAAGGTTTTTTTGCCTAGATCTAGGGTTCCTAAGGGGCATTGGGAAACGTTGGGGATTTTAGGTAGGGTCTACCTAGGCTTTTCTTGGTATTTCTTAGGATTAGAAAAGAATTTATCTTAGTTTTCTAAGGTTTTTCGGGTCTTCAGAGGTTGAATATGAATTCTTGGATCTTCTCTTACTTTTTGGGATTTTTTTTAAATGTTATAGGAATTTTCTAAGGGTTTTTCCTATTTTTTGGTATTTTTGGGCAATTTTTCACATTTCTAGAATTGCTAAGGGATTATTATTTTTTCTTTGGGTTATGGTAGAGGGGGTATTTATAGGATTCAATTGGTGATTTTTCTTGATTTTTTTGGAATTTTTTTGGATTTATCTTGAAGTTTTATCTTTATCTAATTAAATTAAACGCCTTCACTGCATCATAATTAATTGCGTCTTGGCCTACCAAGCCGCGTTATAGTTCGGCCCACGGTAGCATACTTGGGTCTCACAGTGACAAAAATATCATTTGTTAAATCGTTTTATCCGTAGGTCCGATTCATACGATTTTTGGACTATTGGAAAGCTCTTGGGCTCTACTTCAAGTTGGGGTAGGTTTTAGTCAATTTTGAAGCATTTATATCGGGTCTAGCTTGCCTAAGATCTACTAGGGTTTGTGTGGCCCTTTAGGCTTAGAATCGTGTTTTTTGGGAGTTCCCTTAGCCAGATTTTTGAGGGGGTTGTCTACAAATAGGTGACGATTATTGAGGAAATTTGAGGTTGGTTACCATATGCATGTTTCAATTTGTTCATAAAATAAGATATAGGGGGTTGATTTTGGCCCGATAATTTGCTTGAAAAACCTATGTTCAAGCTGCTCGAAGAGCCCTAGTTCGATGTTCCATTTTGTCAATTTCATCTTCAATAGGTAATGATTATATATGAAAGTTGAGGGTTTTGAATTATAATCGAATTGGTTACCATATCCTTTACTCAATTTGTTCAAAGACCAAGAAATTGGGGGTTAATTTTGGCCTGAAAATTTGCTGCTCGAAGAACTTGTGTTCGATCCAAAAAACATATTTTGGATCAATTAACTGATCTTTTTTATCAAATTGGTTTGTGGATTTTGATCATCAAGGCTTCATTTATCATATAAAATAGGTTTGTTGATTTATAATTGAATAAAGGTTTTTATATGAATTTATTTCTTGCTCAATGTCATGAAAATTTCATGGTCTAAATTTTTTGTGATTTTTTAAATTAAATAAAAAATGCCAAATATTTTTGAATTAGATTTGGTGTGTTTGAAACATGATGGAATAAAGCGTTTGTGTTGATTTGTTTGATTTTCCAAACATTGAAGGTAGTTTTCTGCTTGAAATGTTGCTCAATTTTAGAGGTTATTGATGATAAACCGATTTTAAAAAAAAAAACAATTTTACTTAATATTATGAAGTTAATAAAATTATTTTGTATGATGAATATGGGAAGTGTTTTTCTATTTTGCTTATTAAAATTATGTTTTTTTTTTTAAAAAAAAGTATTTTTTTATGAATATGACAAAAAATCGGTTCTTATTTTTTAAATGTTTTTTTTTTTCTAACAAAAAAAAAAATAAATGCGTGATAATGTCGGTCTTACTTTTGCTCCATTTTTTATTGGTTCGATTTTTTTCATTATTATTTTTTAAGTGCCTGATATAGTTATATTTGTAATAATGGAAATGCGATTGTAATTATAATTGTTGTAATAATGGAATTGGGATTGTAATTGTGTAATGGAAATGAGATTATAATTGTGTTGGTAGAGGCATTCACAATTTCAAACTTTTTTATTATAAAAAAACATTGATCTTGCTTTTAAATAACTATCTTGGATTCTAATATTTACTTAGGATCAATAATGCCCAATTCCTTCTTACTATTTTCTTATTTTATTGTAAAAGCTATTGATATAGCTATTTAGTTTACTGCTCTATTAATGAATGTAATCATGACCTGTTAGTATGATTACTTCAAAACTTTTGTTGGACTAGAGAAACAAAGAAAATACATTAGAAAAACAATAGTATCTTGTCCCTTTGCTACTCTCATTACTACTAACTATCGTTAGTTGGACTTTGTAACTCCATCAATTAAATTGATGTCAAATTATATTAATTTTTGTAAAATTAATATAAATGTAGGCAAAAAGTATTTATATATTAATTTTTATAAAAAGTTGTTTCAATTTTTTTTTTGTAAGATAAATGTAGGCAAGAAGGTAATATACACTTAATATAAGTTTTTTTTTTGGGGGCAGGTTTTGACCCATTTAAAAAAAAAAATCCATCGGCTCGGTTAGTTTGGTTAATCATCCGATTAATCTAGTACGATTCTAACCGCTCCTAGCCCTATGTCCGGTTAACCGTTCCGGTTCGATTTTGCAAACACTATGAACGACCCATAAAATTGCATTTCTTGTCATTCCATTGATGCCAAGAGAGATGTCAAAAGTTTGTTTTATGTCATGCACCACCATATTTAGTGTAGAATGACTCACTTGGGTAAAAAGTCATCTAGGAAGTATTTTTTAGATAAAAAATTGAGTGATCACTTGAGAATAATCATAGACATATTTAAGAGAGGGTGCGCTTTGTATAGAGCCCAGGCGCTAAACAATCAAATTATAGCCTACTATCAAATAGCGTCAAGAAATATGGTTTCAATACTGAAAATCTTTGTAATAGCGTTAAAATATATTTACATCTTTATTTATAAAGTTTAAAGCTTAAAAAATAGTGTAGATCGATAGATCTATGAAAACTGGAAAATCTTGAAAATTGACAGTCCAAAAATGTGTTACAAAATATCCCATTTTCAAAACTTAAAATCCATTTTTTTTGTTTTTTGTTTTCTATGCATCTTGACTCGATATGATCAATTTGAGGATATTTGGGCATCCAAACAACATCTTCTAGTGAAACTTTTGAGGTAGGCTCAAATTGGATTGTTTAGAGTTTTCGCTCTATATAAATTTTTCCCTATAAGAAAAACAAATATTTTTGAATATCGAAATATTTAAATCTAACAATCCAAAATTAGACTGTCGGTATTAGGAGTTGTTCTTGACCACCATGGATAGTGGTCACAATTGTTTTTAGGGAGGGTACACAATGAGACCATTTCTACCTTTGATATCACAATTACTTACAACCATCCAATATGAAATTTGATAGCTTGGATGTGTCACAAAATTTGAGAAAATTTATTTTGAAGTTTGAGCTAGGACAATGGAATAAATGCAGCCACCCAATTCATAACCAATGGTCAAGATTAATTGTGACCATGTTGTATTAAAGGTAAATGATCTCATTCTATACTCTGCATTATTTTTGGGAGACTAGTGACTTTGTTGATAAGGACAAATCCCTAAAATTTGGAGGAGCACTAGTGACTTTGTTGATAAGGACAAATACCTAAACTTTGAGCTCCTCCAATGTTCATTTTACACTATGGATCATGCACCTCCACGTACACCTCCAAGGAGCATGTAACTATTGAGTTATTTGCTTTAGCTAATATTCTAAGGGAAATGTTGAGATTGATCCACTAGTTCACAACTACATATGAGCTAAATAGTCCAAATTGAATATGGATTTATCTAACGATCACGACCTCATTTCGTATTTATATTTTAATTTTTTTTATAAATCCAAATTACTTGAAATTTTGGGTTTGTATTTTTTAAAATTAGAAAAATCTTATAAAATATATAAAATAATAATTTGTAAAAAAATAAATAGATCAAAATACCCTCAAAATATTTTAAAGGTATTTTGGTTAATTTAGTTTTTGTAAATTATTTTTTTAATATTTTTATTAAGTCCATCGATACTTGATTACTACTCCATTGGATTGGATGACACCTGGTATTTCAAAGGTGGGCACAATTAAGTGGAGATCTATATAGGTAAGTATGATGGGTATTTAGAAAAAAAGAAATAGAATGGTATTTGATGGGATCTACATGGACATTTCAATGTTGAAGGCTTCGAGATTGGTTTCCCAAAACCCCAAATGACTACTAATCCTTGGGCAGGGATTGGTTTGTCTACTCAATCAAATCGAATTGCTGCTATCTAGAAACCACCACCTTCTAACTCACCTTCTAACTCATGTAAATTGAACTTTGATGGAAGTTTTTTAAAAAAATCCGGCCACAACTGGATTTGATGGACTAATGAGAGACCATAATGGGCACATTGTTTGTTCATACTCAATGCCCATGTGGTGTCATTACAGTGAATGAAGCAAAAGCTAGAGTTATTTTAGAAGGTATTAAGCTTCTAGTAGGATTTGAGAGAGGTAAGTTCATACAAGATCAGTCATAGAGTAAATAGAGTAAATGTGAAGCTAATATACCTTGAGGCTGACTAGTATATTTCATGACATGTGAGACATTCTATGTTGTCTAAATGCCGACATTCGCCATTGTTAGGCTAATGCAAAGGCCGACTCTCTCACTAAGGGAGATATCGTGGCCACCAACCACCGTTGGTGATCACCACTTCTAGTGAACAATGTACCACCTGTAATGATGATTTCTTAATGAAAGTTTTATGTTAATGTGTAAACAAATATATAAATAAACCCAATAAAGGCCATATTTTGTTCTCCTTAACGTGTACATTTATCTTCTCACCTAAATGATGTTTTTGGTACTATTAGGATATAAAAATTCGCTCAAAACTAGAATATAAAAGGAAAAAAAAAGAATACACATTTTATGATCTCATAATAGCTCAAAACTCTATCCCATCCATGGGAATAAACCTCAGCATGTATACCATGCTCCAATAGGAGCATACCCTTAGCGAATATTCCTTATTTGGAATACCTACTAAATTTTGAGAACCACTGAAGAATAAGTAAAAAATTATTTTACAAAAAATTTAAATTTTGGGTTTATCAATACTTAGATTTCACCAACCCAAAAATTTGAGTCTCAGCCATTATTTTTTCCCAAGTGCATATGAGTGTGAGATCTGAAAATTTCTTTTGTTGAGGTTACTCTATGCGTTAAAAAAGGTTTCATCTCTAAAATTTGGGGTCTTAAATTCTCCAAGATTAGGTTGTTTGCAAGGGAATAAATAGATGCTATTAGGGAGCATTAAATCTTTTGGCCTGAAATTTTGCACTTTGCTCCAATAGAACAAAGTAGGATTAGTTAGTAGTGTAGTACCTTGTGTAAGGGGGGAAGTGGAGAGAGAGAGAGAGAGAGGGGGGGAAGGGAACTTTAAAGGCCTTTTTTATTTTTTTCATAGCGTAAGAACGAATATCCACTTTTCCAAATACAGGCGCCAATTTTAGCCGCTCAAACCGCATTATTTGCGTCACATATCTCAGGACCCATTTATTTGATTCCAACTATCTCAAAGGAAGAGTAAAATCCCGATGCCTTTCCGGAAATCTTTGAAAAAAACTCTCTCTTTCCACCATTCTTAACTGCACAGGCATCTTCAAATATCAAACCTGCATGCATCAACCACGACGCCGTAGAATGAGCATATGCTGAATAATACTTTCAATATCCATAAATGAAAATATAATGCACAGATGCATGATTTTGTACACAAAAACATCCATGCATACAACATAAATGATTGGACACATGAATGCATGAGTATATCTTAACATTAGTGTTTTAAATCATGGACTCGGGCCTGAATCCATGTCATGCAACTCGACTCAGCCAAGTCCTAACAAAACTTGGCCGAGTCCTCGAAAAACTAAAAAAATGACTAAACAAAGCAAAAGTTGAAATAACATAGCAAAGAAAAGCAATTGAGGCCAAGTCATACCCTAATCCCCCATTCTACTCTATTCTACTTAATTGGGGTTGGTTACAAGAATCCTAGTCCCTCATTCTTTCTCTTTTTTTTTTATGAAAATTATCTTAGTCTCTCATTCTACTCTATTAGGGGCCATACCCTAAGATATGAGCAAAGCAAAAGTTGAATAACATAGCATGGACAACCCATATTGAATAGACCAAGAAAATTCATTGCACTTGACCAAGGGCCTTTGAGTGATCAACCGATTGAATTTGGACAAATTTTATACTTGGTTCACTTCAGCTCCTAAACATCCCCAATAAGCCTACGTCCCTCCCTCCCTTGCATAGACACTTCCCTTGGCACCGACTGTGAAAATACATGAGACATACAAGAGAAAAATGTAGTACAAGTGCCCCGATAATTCTCAATATTATAATCAGTTAGCATGACCAGTTAAACATCAAACAGAATAAAGGCCAAGGCATTACACCACGTATTGCCACAAGATAGACGAGGAAACCGGACCTATAGAAATCTGCTCAGAACAGGCAAGGATTGGCAAATCAGACTTGATTCTTCGGTGTGAGAATTGGTCCATAAAAATAAAAAGAAAAAAGATAAAATAACAAAACTAATAAAAAAATTTGATGTAGAGGAACACACTAAAAAATTTTAATGTAAAGGAAGCACACACGCGCACACAGATTTTAATGTAGAGGAGCAAAGTAAAAACCTTTCATGTGGAGGAACACACACACACGAGAGAATCCCAGGTGGAGATCGGCAAACATGCAGCAAAATGCACAAATCAGCTATAAAAAATCAGCCCTTACGACTTGGGCCCAGCCATGGGAAAACCATTCGATATCACGCTTATGTCCCATTCGATATCACGCTTAGGTCAGATACTTCAGCACTTCAAAAAATATCCAATATGATGCATGAAACTCATGCTCATGAGATACCAATACTTCTTTCAAACTCAATTGAAGAGGGGCAACCATTAAGGCCTGTTTAAGTATCCGTTAAAAGGATTGAAAGTATGCAGCAAGAGTTCTTAAGTTCGCTTAAATAAAACAACTTGGACTAGTTAAAAGCATATAAAAGAGCAAGTGGCTAAAACCAAATAGGAATCTCGAGGTTTTCAAACATTACAATCTATACATCTTCACATGAATTGATGATATTATTACTTCGATACATTTTAATATACTACTCGTCTAGAAGAAAATAAAAACCTAACACAAGATGTGAATATACATGTAAATTTTATAAGTGACTTCTAATTAAAATACTAAACTAATACAAATATGAAGGTAAAATATGTGAACAGTCAACATCGTAAAGGCAGATGCATGAAATACCAAATAGTAATTCTGTTGAATTTATCTCTTCAGTCAAAGATTCAAGTCACTTGATACTCAGCATACAAATATATCCAACACCATGCTAATCATGTAGATCTCATCCAAAACATTGCAATCTTCCAAGGTGCTGTAACTCTTTTCTCACCATCTGATCAAATTCATCAGATCAACTTCCACTTCAAGAAGCTTGTCAGATGGAAGTGGATTAGACCCAATTAAAAGGCTCTCGTGTTTGTTCCATTCCTACCACAGGTAGGGGACCCCTTCCCTACTGATCTGCCCCAAAAAAAGAAAAAAAAAAGAAGAAAAGATTCTCACATCCACTTCAACAGAATCAATAATGGGCATGGTGGTCCTCTAGATGCCTTCAACCTCTCTAATCCTAATAAGTTCCCCTGGCTTCCAAAGGCTCAGGTATCGGTGACATGGACAATTGTGTTTTAGGTCTGGACCTCTTCATTCTCACTCCATGTAGGTAATCGTCTAATTCCAAATCAAATTGAGGCCTCAGGACACTTTCCCATTCGATGCTCATAAAATGATGGACAAAGTGGCAAACAAATTTACCTGAGCAGCTTTCATTGGCATGAATTCACATCTAGTAATATGTTCTCTCAAAGAGTCCTCAGAAGACAGCCAAGAGACCAATCTTCCATATATTTCTCTATCTTTCAACAATTGGGGTCAAACCACAAAATTTGATTTCTAATGATGCAAGAATTATCCATGAGGGGCAGGAGATCCTCCATGCATACCCACAATGTAACCCTGATGTTGTTGTGCAGTCTATTGGCACCAAAAACCAAAGGAAGCACGCTAGGAAGATCTAGATCACTCCATACGATGCATCCATAAAACATATTGGGAAATCCCTTACAGACTAGTACAGGACTTGATGGCAAGGCTCTAAAATGAATGTAAACAACATGGATATAGTAGATCGACCTACCTCAAGACCCTTTGGAATCCAAATAAAAACTTGAGAGGATTTGTTTACTGTAATTGAGAAACAAAAGCTAACAGTTAATGAAAGAAGCAGCTACTGACACCGCTAATGATATCCAAATCCCACCCTACTTAACCGATGATCAAGGAATCACCCAACTATGCACTCCTAAGTCCCCTCCATATCCATCTGGAACAAGATCCTCAACCTCCTCTCCACATGCATAGAGTCAAGACTCTCCTAAGTTGCAAGGACACTATCCACAACTTACCAATGTTACAACACATACACTGTATCGTAGTGATAGTTAGGTTGATTGTTAGGTTGCAAGGTTTGCCTGAAACCAATTTAAAAAAAAATGGATCGGTGACTGGGATGCCATCCAGATAACCAATTCAGAGCGGTGGTCCGAATCGGCGGATAGGCCGGATCAGCGAGTCTAGACTTAAAAAAAAATCATTATAAATGATTTCTTTTAGATTTTCAAGAAAAAATGAGGAGTGTCCATTATGAATTTTCAATATCTTGCAAAAGATGTGAATATTGAGATACCATTTCGTGTTTTAATGTTTGTTGACCATTACATTCACATTCACATCTTGGATATGAATACACGGTCTATAACATTCTCAAAAAAGTAAAAAAGATATGAATACACGGTCTATAATGAAACTGGTTTATATATAAAATTTATATTTTTTTCGAAAAGATATTGCAATTTTCAAAACATAATTATAATTTACAATTTTCGTTATAGTTTACAAATTATTAATTTTCATTAGATATAATAATAACATAATATATAAGGATTGTATACAATGAGACCATTTATCATTAATACAAGCAGGTCACAATCAAACCTAGCATTAGATGTTAAACTTGATGGCTTCGGTTTTATATTTAAATATAACAATAACACATTTTATACAACAATAATAATTTATTGAATTCTTATTGTTAATGGAACTCAATTATCCTTCTTTATATAACAATAACAATTTATTGATTTGTTATTTTATATAACCATAACAATTTATTATTTTTGTGGTTATCTTAAATATAGGATAATTGGCAGACACAGAGGTAAGTACTTACGTTAAAATTAACTGAATAAATTAAGGAAAGGCTTTACCTCTCCATAAAACTTCAAGATCTCATTAATCCCCCATCGAGGACGCTTGAAATTTCATGGAAAGGAAGGCCTATAAATTTGACCCGTGGATGGTTGGGACAACGTGTGTATGTGACCCCATTGCATTGATGATGTGTTGCCACTACTAGGATGATAAGAAAAACAACAATTAAAAAATATTAAAAGAGGGAAGTCACCCACTCCACCACCCCTCTTTTAAATAAAAAAATTTCAAATGAAGAAATTGTACAAGAAAAGGTTGGAACTGCGTTGAGTCACCTAATTCACCGATGGAACCGGCTGGTTCCCTGACAGAACCAATAATTCTGAAAGAGAACCGAGCGGTTCTTTCCAAAACTGGCCGATTCCCGATATAGTAAGGAAACCAGTATGGTCTTACTAACTCCCAATCCAAATTGAGCGATTCCGAGTCGAATCAGCATTATTTAAAACTCTGTCTAGATCCGATTCAACAAAGCCTAGTGAGGCCAAAGTTCAATTTTGGCCTAAAATTTTATATTTCTGAATCTTAACTATGGTTTAAAAAATGATAATCTAGATCAGAATCGCCCAACCCGGATGAGGAAATCCGAATCAGGAATTAGTGGGGCCATGTTGGTGCCCTTACCATATCGGGAACCGACCAGTTCTAGAAAAAACTGCTCGGGTCTCTTAAAGAGCTAACCGGTACTCTCAATAAACCAGCCGGTTCTATCAGGGAACTAAGTGACTCTATTTGGTTCCTACCTTGTTTTTTTAATTTCTTCATTTGACAATTTTGAAATTTTTTTATTAAAAAGAGGAATGGTGGAGTGGCTCAACCCCTACTTTTATTTAGTTATCTTAGTCCATAGTTTATTTATTGACCAAGGAGTAGCCCACATCATAGACGAAATGGAACCACACTCGTGTGTTGTCCCAACCATCCATGGCCCATATTTATAGGCCTTCCTTTCATAAAATTTCGAATGCCCCTGATGTGAGACTAATGAGAGCTTGAAGTTTTATGGAGAGGCAAGGCCTTTCCTTTATGCCTTTCTTTTTCTTTTGAACATAAAGCCATGTCTTACATCTACCAATTATCTTATATTTATAATAACAAAAAAAATCAATAAAACTTTATTGTCATATGAAATAACTGTTAATTTCCTAAGATATTTATGTTTCAAAACATCCTTTATTTTTGTGTTTCTTTGATTAATTAAAGAAAATAAAATATTGCAATAATTCTTTTAGAAGTTGTCGTGCAGCTTGTAGTCCATGGTGAACCTTTTTCACCACAGTTCTCTTGTTCACCACGGTGTTCTTATTTGTAGTGATGAGCTCAATGAGATGCTTACCGCCGTGACTCTAGCAAGCTTCAAGTTCGCTTTGTCCTTTTCCCAAGTAAACCTCTTGCATTTTTATATAATGTTAAGTTTTCTCACTTAACATTTTATTTATTTGAAAGCAACCCTGCTTCTCTCACTTTAACATTTTATTTATTTTAAAGCAACCCTACTTCTCCCTTTGAGTGGCTTGAAGCCACGTGAACATTAATGTGGCTCCATGCCACTTAATTTATTTCCTTTTCACACATTTATTACCTTCTCTTCCCACCTCACCTTATGTGAACATCATATGTATCTTTAGCTTTCATTTATAGAAGTGAAAGAGGTGAGGAACAAGATGGACTTAAAAAGAGGAAGAACAAAACAAAAAACGGAGGAGGTTTTCAGACGGTTTCAAAAAACTGATTTCAAGGAATTCCATATTTAAAGTCCATCTTATTACTATGTCAAACTGAGGTTCATTGATTGCTATCAATTTGACAGCAAGATCAGAAACACTATGATTTTACCAATCTTCAAGAGTGCAACTTGAAATCCTTTCGACTTTAAGTCGTGTTGTTTGTATCTTGGGAGTGAACTCATTGGGATCAAATTGCATCTCGGAATTTTTTGAGTCTGAGGCATTTCAAATTTTGATGAAAGAAAGTTCATCCCGTGCCTCCAGATTCTGATTTATCAGTCTCCCTAAATTTCAGACACAACAAACAACCTCTACGAGGTTAACCGAAAATGAAATTTTGGACTTCATGTTGAATTCAACTTTTGTTGAGGGAGATTCTATTAAATTTTATTCTACGGAATAATGAAAACTAATAATAGGAAATCAATAAATTGTTATTAATTACATAAAGAAAAAAAATCTAGATCCATTAACAACAATCAAATCAATAAATTGTCATTGTCATATAAATTTTGTTCTTGTTATATTTATAAATAATAATTGTTATATTTAATATAAGTATTTTTAATTTTTTACCGCCATATTACATTTGTGATTGTTTTGTAAAAACTTTTATTGTTATATTCAAATAGTGATTGTTATGATTTATAACAATAATAAGTTTTTACGCCACTAGCTCCAAAGTCACAACAGGCAAAATGAAAAGATCCTAGAAATACCTTAAAAATTAAAAGAAAGATATCAAAAGAGAATTTAATAGAGCAAATAGATTGCACGCATGACAAGCATCTTCTTGAAGAAGGTTCCTTTAAATGGCAGCCTCTGATTGGCTGCTTTGGATTATGTTATCCAATAGGTGGTGGCCTTCTATTGGTTGATTAGGATTACATTATCCTTAAAAAAAATCTTTTCTTTATCATATCTTTCATTTGTTCTTTCATCTTCGAACCCATAGACTTTGTTATTATTTAAATGAATTGTATCTATTACACACGATCTTTACCCCTTTGCCTTAATCTTTTGAGCACCTTTTTCTAGTTTTGATTGGATCTGCTGACATCAGAGAATTTTCTTATCTTCTGACAGGTACGCTTATGGGGGTCTTCTGAGAGTCATGCTTTTGGCATATAATAGTTTCAAATTTTACCAAATCAATTACTTTTTAATTCTTTAGTCATCTCATCAATCATTTCTTGAAACTACTCAAAATCTACTGAACCAGCTCCATGCATATTGTGTCCATTTCAACCAATAAAATTTGAATCATCAGAGAGGGCCTTATCATCATCTTCAATATATTTTCATAGTTTTCAATATGAGTTTCTTCATACCATATTGCTTCTACTAATATATCTAAAATTATTGGATTCTTTTCATAATTTATAAAATGAGGCATTTTAATATCGAGAGAAGATGTGTTTCATCCATAAAATAAAAAAATTCACTATAATCGTTATTCAACCTTTTATAAACATAATCTTAGAACTTTTCTGGTAGGATTGTAGATATAGCTTCAAACTTGTTCCACCATTCTTCAAATAATGAACAAAAAAAGTATTCTACTATTAAAAAAGAAATCTTAGCCATAGTCCAAGTCGTATTAAAATTTCAAAGTGATATATTAAACCAAAAAGTTTTACTAAAAATTACTATAAGTTAGGCAAAGAGGTATTAGGAAAGGATATTAATGATTTAGCATCTAAACAAACCTGTTTGCAAGGTAGCCCTTTGCAAGATAATTCTCTGCATGACTTTTTATCTAGTGAATTTTAGCAAGGTCCTCGACAACCCCAAGGGCAAAAATGTAACTACCAAAACTTCGTGTAGCCCTTGGTTAAACGTGAATTTTTGCAAGATGGCATGAACCCCAAGGGCATGGGCAAAAATGTAACTACCAAAACTTCAAGTAGCCCTACGTTAAACCTGTTTAAGAAAATTTCTACAATAACGGTTATACCCTTAAAAACAAAGATTTATCTTTACCTGCTGAAGAAATAGCAAAAAATTACATTGCTACTTCATTTCGTTTTCCAATTAGAACTATTAGAAAAGATTATGCTTTTATGAACAAATCTTATTAAATACAAAGAGTGCATAAGAAATCAATTTAGAGGAGTGTCAAATGAGTACACTCTCTCAAATGATTATTAATAAAAAAATGGCTTTAGAAGAAAGTAATATGAAGCCTTTTTTATGGTAAAATATTTAACAAATTTCAAGAAATTATAAGTCTCATATGACATGTAATTATGATGATTACATGGATGCCTGGAATTATATCATGCTTATCCAAATAGATTATTTTCCCATACAAGGACGAATCTCTTCTCTAAGTCATTCACTCAGAAAGAGATTCCCAACTAGTTCCTATTATGGTGGACAAGTTTGAAGCTATATCCACAATCCTACTAGAAAAGTTCCAAGATTTTGTTCATAAAAGATTAAATAACAATTATAGTGGATTCCTTTATTTTATGGTTGAACACATATTCTTCTGGATGCTGAAAAACTCTTTGATTGATCATCTCGACATAGAGATGTGTGACCATGAAAAATAAAAAGATTTTAAGTCTCAAAAATAGTGCATTTTACAACACATTATCTAAACTGTCCATTTTCAAGATATTCATATGTTTATAGATCTACTTGATTTTAACCATTTTTTAAATTTAAAATTTCATAATTAGATATAAAAATAGATTTTGAGATAATCCTACAAACATTTTACATCAGAATTATACGTCATGATAAAATCTGAAGGTGCACCTTACCTCTACAGCTACGGATGCATCCGTATGCCAACTGCACCCTTTTACAAATCATGAAAAAAATCCATCTACCTAGATAGATTACTAGAAGCAAGATGGTATGAAAAACTTATATTGGAAATATGAAAATATATTGAAGATGATGCCCTCTTAGATGATTTAAATTTTATTGATCCAAATGGAGACGATAAGGATGAAGCAGCTTCAACAGAATGGTTCCAAGGAAGGGATGGATGGGATGAATAAAGAATTAAAAAGTAATTAATATGAAAAAATCTAAAACTATTCTAGGCTTAAAGCAAGACTCTCAGAAGACCACGACAAGTGTCGGAAGATAAAGAAGATTCTCTAATGTCAAAATATCCAATCAAAATTAGAAAAAGATGCTAACAAGATAAAGAGCAAGGAGTAAAGATCACATGTAATAGATAATATTCCTTTAAATTATGACAAAAGGCATAGAGTTTGAAGATGAAAGAACACGTGTAAGAATATGATGAACAAATAATTCTTTAAGGATAATACAATCCTCATGAGACAATAGAAGGCCACCACATATTGGATAATGCAATCCAAAGCTGCCAATCAGTGGCTGCCATCTAAATGAAGTTATCTTCAAAAAATGCTCATCTTGTCTATAAATACCCAAAGACTCAGGCTCTCAGCTTTTCTCTCCTAGTTATTCTCGAGTCCTCCTTTGGCTCTCTCTTTGTTCTCTTTGAGTCTCCTCTTTCATCTCTTTAGCTTTCAGTACTTTTGAGTCTCTATAAAGTTTAAATTTGTAACAAGTCCATCTGTCTACTGTAAGATTAAAGATTGTAGTAAAAGTACGAATACCCCGTTCACGTAAGTTCTTGTTCTTGTATTCTATATGTACTATTAATGAAATAGTAATTTTTTTAGTAAGGTTAACTTTTAATGAAATAGTAATTTTCTTTTGAAGAAGTATATGTTCTCCTGTGTGCTATTGTGTACTCTCTCTTAAATACTCTTCAGATATCTCTTTCTTTAAATTTTTAAGCTATTTCTAAGATCCATTCCTGTTTGATATCAGAGCCATGTTTCTATTCTAAATCTATGCATTAAGAATAATTTTACAATAGTTAAAGACATACAATAAACCATTATCTTAGGAGTTCCACTATTTTATTTAATTTTGGGAAGTATTAGGAGTTCCATTATTAACAATAATACAAGTTACTTTTAGTTTTTGTGAAAACCAAGGATAATAAATATTAATGAAATTCAGGAATCAATTACTAGGAAAACAAAAATTATAAATGAATTACAAATCACAATGGACCATAAATGAATAAAAAAAAGACTAGAAAGGATGATAGTTTAAAAAAGAAGATAGAAGAATTTAAAGAACTCTCAATAAAAGAAATATGTTCAGATCTTCCAAGTGCTTTTTGGCACAGAAAAAACATGTAGTACAATTATCCTATATAGATGGATTTTCCAAAGCAAAAATTCCTACTAAAGCCAGACAAATGAACCAAAAGTATCTCAAAATCTGTCAAATGAAGCAAAAGTATCTAAAAATCTGTCAAAGGGAAATTCAAGATATTTTAAAGGAAAATTTAATATATAAAAGTACAACTCTTTAGAGTTGTGCAGCATTTTATGCAGAGAATGTGGCCGAATTTGAGAGAGAGTACCTAGATTAGTTATAAATTATAAACCCTTAAATAGAGAAATGGATAAGACATCTTATTCCTAACCAACATGACCTTATCTCTCATATTCAAAACGCAAAAATATTCTTTAAGTTTGATATGAAATCTGGATTTTTAGCAAATACATATTAACGAATATGATAGATACAAGAGTGTATTTACAATTCCTTTTGGTCATTACGAATGGAATGTCATGCCTTTCAGACAGAATAATATTTTTTTTTTTTTCGAGAAATGGTTACCTTTATAAAATAGTCGGACTAAGACAGAGTATGGCGTGCAAATTTAGTAATAATAGGAGTAAAGACGAGGAAGTAGTTAAGATTGATGGCCATGAAGTACAAAAAATACCGCACTAGATATCTTGGATCGATAATCCAGGAATATGGAGATATCGTGGATAATGTCACATACATAATTAGATCTGGGTGGGCGAAGTGGAGATGTGCAACTGGAATTTTATATGATCACCGCATACCGATGAGGCTAAAGGGCAAGTTCTACAGGACAACGGTGAGATAACCTTTGCTCTATGGGGCGGAATATTGGTTGAACAAAAAACAATATTGTCACACCCCAAGTTTTATAATACTAACATTCCAATTAAGATTTCCTATGAATCTGAAACCGAATGCTCTGAAACCAAAATTGTCATACCCCAAATTTTATAATACTAATATTCATAAGGTGTGACAGTCTATTCTTAAACTATAGATAGAACAAATCAGAATATTGCACCAAAACTGATTTTTCCATTTAGAAATTTTCAAATTTGCACAAAGTCTACTCAAATCTTGTATTAACATGAAGTCTATAAATATATATATATATATATGGAAAATTCTTCCTAACGCCTATAGGAGAAAATGAATAGTAATTTCGCCTACCCTCATCACTGTCCAAGTTTCATCGCGCGATTATGATTGTCCAGTAGTTTTTTATTTTTCATTTTTGTTTTCTATATATCGGAATGACCTGAAATTTAAAAGGTATATACATCTTACTGAGGCGCATCTAATTAAAATATAAAAAAAAATTATTCGCAAAAACAAAATTGACCAAAATACCCCTGAAAAGTTTCGGGGCTATTTTTGTCAATGTTTTTCATGTAAAATATTGTTTTTATATTTTTGAAGATTCCCCTATTTTTGATGAATACAGGCTCTAAATTTCAGGTCATTCCGATTTGTAGAAAAAAAAATGAAACACTACTGGACAATCGTTACCGTGCGATGAATTTTGGACGGTGATGGGGGTAGGCGAAATCACTGTTCATTTTCACCTATAGGCGTTGCATAGTGTTTTCCTATATATATATATATATATATATATATATACAATTTTGATAGAACAAAAGTTACAAAAGCGAATTTAACGACGACTACAGACGTCTTCCAAGCTACTCCTGCTGTACATAAGAACAATAAGGCTGTAATTATTCTGAAAATAATTTACAACAGTTTGATGAGTTTGGCTACTCAATAAATGATCATAATCCTTAAAAATAATCATGGTTGACAAATGTAAATGTTTTTTAAAAGAATACGTATTGGAACAACATGAGGAAAAACATACATAGAGAACTGTTGCAAATTCAGAAATACACATAATCCAAAAGATTTTACGTGCATTTTGAAACAATATGAGGAAGTGTATACATAAATCCTTAAACAGAAATGTACAATTTAACAGAATTCACAAATACCCTACCGTCATCCCAAATAGGTCACTTATAAACCCCACCAGCGTCCTAGATGGGTCCACTCAATCCCTACCAGCGCCCCGGATAGGTAAACTCAATCCCTACTGCATTCCGGATAGGTCCACTCAATCCCTACTGGCATCCCGGATAGGTCCACTTAATCCCTACTGGCGCCTCGGATAGGTCCACTTATATCTCATCGGTGTACCAGATGAGTCCACTTGTATACCTAAAGTATCTCTAAAACTCTTTTTGAACATCAGGAAGCAACAATATCGTATATTTAAAACACCATTGAAATCAACAGCATGAATACACAAAGCAATTTATAACAAACACTTTCACTGATATTTTATAAATATCCAGTCCAACATTTTGGACCCAATTTCTTAAATATAGTTTCAGAAAGATAGCAGTTATGAGAGACATTGAAATCTTTACATGATAAACATTCTATAGACAGTAGAAGAATCTTATGGAAATCCAGAGTTGAATACTAAATTTTCAACTATCTAAAATTCTTAATAATAGACGAAAATATTAAAATTATATGCCGAAATACCAATTTTTAAATAACTAATTTTCAAAAAAAAATCAGGTCACTTACGCCTAAAACTTATAGTGTTTAAAATTCATCACAATAAATGAAAAAAAATATCACAATTTTATTAAAAGCAAAAATACAAATCTTCAAATAACTATTTTACAGGAAAATGAAATCACTTACTTATACATTACTCTGAGATAGATGTATTACTACTGTTGCCAAAGTAAGACCGGGATTACTGAAATTTAGCAAAAGGTATGGAAAGAAAGACCAAATGAATTTGTGTAAGAGGAGGAGCATAAAAATGTTCATATTACAAGAGAGAAATATTATATTCTTATGAGAGAGAAATAATATATAATTATTTTATGAGAACCTTATGGGAGACAGAAGAACCTATTGAGAGAGAAAAATATTCTTTAATTCTTTTTATGAGAATATAATGAGAGATAAAATGATTGCTATGAGATAATAATATTAACATTATGAGAGAGAAAATAATCATTTGAGAATAATATAACATTATTAGAATACTATTATGAGAAAATAATCATTTAACAATAATTTAACATTATGAGAATAATATAATATTATGAGAAAATAATATATTATGGTGAGAAAACAATCATTTGAGAATAATATAACATTATGAGAATACTATTATAAGAATACTATTATCTCCTCTTGTGCTAATTCCATCTATTGTTATGAATTTTAGACACTATAAGTTTTATGTGCAAGTATCCTGATTTTTTTCTGAAAAATAGTTATTTAAAAACTAGTATTTCAGCATATAATTGTAATATTTCCATCAATTATTAAAAAATTTAGATAGTTGAAAATTTAGTATTCAACTCTAGATTTTCATAAGATTCTTTTAATGTCTATATAATGTTTATCATGTAAAGATTTCAATGTCTCTCATAACTACTACCTTTCTGAAACTATATTTAAAAACTTGAGCCCAAAATATTAGACTGAATATTTATAGAAATATCAATGAAAGTGTTTGTTATAAATTGCTTCATGTAGATTCATGCTATTGATATCAAGGATATTTTGAACGTACGATATTGCTGCTTCTTGATATTCAAAAAGAATTTCAAAGATACTTTAAGTATACAAGTAGACTCATCTGGTACGCCGGTGAGGTATAAGTAGACCTATCTAGGACGCCGGTAGAGATTAAGTGGACCTATCGATGAGGCTGGTAGGGTTTAAGTGGACTTATTTCGGATGCCAGTATGGATTTAGCGGACCTATACGGGACGTCGGTAGGGATTGGGTGGACCCATCCAAGACGCTGGTGGGATGTATAACTGAACTACTTGGGACGACGATAGGGTATTTGTGAAATCTTGTGAATTATGTTAAACGGTACATTTCTGTTAAAGGATTTATGTATGCACTTCCTCATATTGTTTCAAAATACATGTGAAATCCTTTGGATTATGTTAAAATGTGTATTTCTGAATTTGGAATAGTTCTCCATGTATGATTTTTCCTCATATTGTTCCAATATGTATTCTTTTAAAAAACATTTACATTTGTCAACTATGATTTTAAGGATTATGATGATCACTTACTGAGTAGCCAAACTCATCAAACTGTTGTAATTTCTTTTCAAAATAATTGCAACCTTATTGTTCGTATGTACAGTAGAAGTAGCTTGGAAAAAATCTGTAGTCGTGGTTAAATTCACCTTTGTAACTTTTGTTCTATCAGAATTGTATATATATATGTATAGACCCTCATGTTAATACAAGATGTTAGTAGACTTTGTACAAATTTGAAAATTTCTAAATGGAAAAATCAGTTTTGGTGCAATATATAGGGGAAACTCTAAATTTGTTCTATCTATAGTTTAAGAATAGACTAGCACACCTCAGGAATATTAGTTTATAAAACTTGGGGTGTAACAAATATACCAATAGAATCAGTATAGCGGAGATGAGGATGTCGAGATGGATGAGTGGCAAGACAAGAAAGGATAGAATTCGCAATGAATCTATTCGAGAGAATTTAGGCGTGGCACCAATAAGCGATAAAATGAGAGAGAGTAGACTTGGGTGGACAGGCCATATGTGGTGCGGACCAAGTACAACACCTGTTAGGAGGTGCGAATTAGTTCAACTGGAAGGATTGAAAAGGGCAAGGAGTAGACCCAAAAGGACGTGATTGGAAGTAGTCTGATATGGGAACTTATGGCCTAACCGAGATATGGCCTTTAAAAGAGCAGAATGGATAACCAAGATTCATGTAGCCGACCCCAATTAATTGGGAAAAGGCTAAAATAATGATGATGGCTTTATAAAATAAATGAGAAGCATTACATTTAAAATTAGATCGAGGCAGCCCACAAATTGAGTGCTCTGAGTACAGATGCGAGAGAGAAGAAAAAAGAAAATCAGGGTCTAAGAGAGAGAGGTACAATAAGATGGGTAGGTATAGCTATCACAAACAAATTTGCACCAAAGGAGGGGGGGGAGGAATCTAGTCTACTTCAGAAGGCAGCAACAGCTGCAGTGCACGAATCAAGGGGCAACATCACTGGCAGCTAGCGAGGTCTTGTATTTGGGGTTGCAACTTAGATGAGGTAAGATCTGCTCACAAGAGGAAGCAGCAAAGTTTTCTTCTAAGAGAGACGGCCACTCCGTCGAAAAGAGGTAGGAGCTTTGTCCAGAAGAGTAAGAGCTCTGGCTATGTAAACTCTTTCTTGCAAAAGGTGAAAAGGGCGGAGGGAGAAGAGAGTGAAAGGAGAACGAGGGGCAGAGAAGAGGGAGGTAAAAGAAAGAGGCAGACAAAAAAAGGAAAGAGGGAGGAGTGGAAGGAGGAGAAAAGCAGTGTTCAAAAAAGAGGACCGCCCAGTACCTAGGCAGCTAAACTGGGCACGTGCCTTGCCTAGGGGAAGAAATTTTTGTTTTTTAGTTGTATTGATTTTTTTGAAATATAAAGGGTTTGAAGGATGGGTTTTGGATTCATTTCAAACCTAAACCCACAAGAACCCATTTTAAAGAGAAAGAAACCTAAAGAAAACAAAATTTTGTGACTTTCATTGGATCGAAGTGCTCATCAAAGTTACGAAAAATGGATCCAAACATCACCCAAGTAGATTTGATTTAGTTTTGGAGTTTTATAATCCTATTAGAGGGTGTTTTTTATTATTTTAGCACCAGAAAACATCTCAAAGGTGGGAGTTTGGAGTTCGAGCAATCAAAGTTAGTGCAGAAATTTATTTTTAGATTGCTTGTTTTATTTTGAGATGTCTTCTTTAAGATCTAGTCGAAGTGGAGATAAAATATAGATATAACCCAAATCCAAATGACAAAAATTGCATTAGATGCAATTTTTGTGAAAATGATACGAAAGGGGGAATAAACCGATTTAAGAAGCATCTTGTCAGTATTAAGGGGGATGTTGCGCCTTGTAAAAATGTTTCTGAAGCTATCAGACAGGCGATTAAGCAATATATGAGTTTTGTAAAACAAAAACAGGAACAAAATCGTAGTCATTTGAATAGATCTATTTTTGCTACTTCTAAAAGAAGTGATCCGAGTTGGAACCCAAAATCAAACGATAAAAATTGTATAAGGTGTAATTTTTGTGAAAAAGATACCAATTATGGTATTAACCGATTCAAGAAACACCTTGTTGGTATTAAAGGGAATGATGCTTCTTGAAAAAAGGTTCCTGAAGCTATTCAGGATGAGATTAGACAACTTCTGAATTTAAAAGAACCAGAAAATGGTGAACATGATCCTTGTTCTACAGAAATATCTTTTTCAGGTTCTTCTAGAAGTGATGATCCGAGTTGGAAGTATGGTTATAACCCAAATCCGAATGACAAAAATCGTATTAAATGTAATTATTGTGGAAAGGATACTGATGGGGGCATTTATCGATTTAAAAAACACATTGCCGGTATTAAGGGGGATGTTGCCCCCTGTAAAAATGTTCTTGAGGCTATCAGGGAGGAAATTATACAATTTTGAGTTCAGGAAGCACAAAAAGATAACAAAGGGTAGAGCAGCCAAGACTCCAAGAGCCCCATTTGCACATACTAGTAAGAGAGAGGTAGAAGAAGAGGAAGAGGCAGATTCAGAAGAAACAGAGGAGGACGGGAGTTATATTGAAGAAGGAGACAAACTCTAATGATGATGGCCTTGATTCTGATGCATATGATGAAGCTGACCCTATTCCTTCTGATGATGATGATGATTGAAGACTCCTAGTGTTGAGTGTTGACTGTTGTGTTAAGTGTTGACTATTGTGTCCTAGACTGTATATTTTCTAAATTTCTGTATATTTTTTTATTTTTTATTTTTAGTTTCTACTTTCTAATTTCTGGTTCTACTATCTAACTTTTGTGTGTACAGTCTACAGTGTATCAAACTATCAGTGTATGCTTGTATGGTTTTACTGTTTTAGCATTGTATGAAAATATGGATTATGGTCTTATAGATTATCAAAATTCTCTTCTCGACTCTTCTTTTTTTTAACCGGGATTATGGTCTTATGGATTATCAAAATTCTTATGGATTAATCATTATCAGTCATCAGTCACTCATCAAATTTTTTTGTTTTCAACTGGGCCGCTTAAGTTTCAGACAGCCTGGACCGCCATGGCCGCCTGGGGGCTGCCTAGCGCTTTTAGAAACTATGGAGAAAAGAATAGAAATGAAGGGAATCAAGGGAGAAGAAAGAATAAGAGATTAGGGAAGAAAAGGATTAGGAGAGGGGAGAAGGTGATCGTTGGAAGAGAACAGAAGGCGAGAGGGGTAGAAGAAGAGAAAAGGGGATAAGAGGGAGAGAGAAGAGGAATGGAAGATGGTGAAAGATAAAAACGACAGTTTCTATAAAAAATTTTAATATCTATGTGTACTTGTTTTTTTTTTTGAGAGAAGGTTAACATTTATCTCTACTTATTTTCACCTTGCTTTTTTTCCCTTTTTTTGCTTCTTTTTTTTTGTTTTTCCCTTTGTTTTTTTCTCTTTTTTTTCCATCCTTTTTTTTTTTTTCCCCAGGGGATATTTTCCAAGGGGGTCGATTGAAAAACATAAAGGCCAAAAGGCTGCTGCATAGAAGAAAAGCAAAAGAAATAATAAGGGGGTGAGGAAGGAGTGTAGAAGGGAAAGACTAGAGAAGAGGTATGGGGGGAGAAGGGAAGAGAGAGAAGGGAAGGAAGAGAGAGGATAAAGCATAAGAGAGGGAGGAGGAAGAGAAAACTACAAAGAGAGTTTAGCAGAGAAGCAAGAGTAGGTGAGATGAAAGAGAAATGGAAAAATAGGGTAGTGAAGGAAGACCAGAGATAGAGAGGGGATGCAGAAAGGGAAAGAGAAAGCGGGAGAAGAGAAAGAAGTTAGAACAGGGGGTTGCACCTGAAGGGTTGAGAGCGCCTTTTTTGTCCAAGTTGTCTGCCTTGCAATTAGCTTCTCAGGGAATGTGCTTTAAAGAGATCTGAGAAAGGGAGCTAGATAGAAAGAAAATGTGTTCAAAGATGTGGTCGAGGCGCCATGGGGGCAAGGCGGCTCGAGTACCCCAGGATACTATGTTGCTAGAGAGGAGATGGATCTAGTTGAGACCTTCTCTCAATGCGAAAGCTTCAGTGGTGGAATCTGTGATTCCAAAAAAAACCTGAGAACTCAATGAGGATGCCCTCTGAGTTGGCCATTGTCCCACCATAACCTGAGGGACCAAGATTCCCTAAAGAGGAACCATCAATATTGACCTTTAAGGAGCCAAAGGGTGGGGGGGGATCAATTCATTCCAATAGTAGCATTTGGGTTAGCGAGACCCAAAAGACAATCCCAGTTGTTAAGGGCATTAGAAATCAGAACATTCGCGAAAATGGGGATAAGGTTAGCCCACGAGTAACAGAGTAAAAAAGGACAGGGTCAGGCCTACCTCCTAACAGTCCTTGCATTTCTTTTGAGCCAAATCCCCCAAAGGAGAGCAACCACTGAAAGTTGCCACGGTTTTTTGCCATTGCGAGGGAGTTGTGAGTTGAGAAGGGACGAGAATAAGCTTTAAATGGAATGGAGGGGGGGGGGGGCGAGGCCCACTGAATTCGAAAGAGATTAAGGAGAGAAGTTCAGAGAGTAGAGGTTGCTTCACATTGAAGAAAAAGATGGGAATTAGATTCCTCTTCTTGAAGACATATGATACATTTGTTAGGTAAGGGGAGGCCACGCCTTTGTAATTGGTCAAGAGTACGAATTCTTCCCTAGAGGAGAACCTATATAAAGGCTTGCACCTTAAGGGCAACCGATAGGGACCAGCATTTAATAAGGATTGGTGAAGGAGAAAGGCTTGAAAGAAGAGTGCAGTAGTAGGAAGAAACCGAGAAGTTGCCAGAGGGATTGGGAGACCAAAGGAGATTGTCGGGACACTGGAGGGAACAAAAATAGGTTGCAAGAGACTGGAGGAGTGGGTTTAAGGCAGCCAATTCAATATCAGAAAGATTTCTGATAAAAGATGGGAGTCCATTCAAGATAGGAATTTCGAAATTTAGGAATTTCGAAATTCATAGTAATCCCTGATGAGGGCTTCGGGCTTCCTAATTCCATGCAATGATGAAGAGGGCTATGCTAAAGAGAGGGCGGCATCACCTAGCCAGGTGTCTAACCAAAACCTAATGCGGTCCTGTCACCCATATTTCATACAAATGAATAATTTGTAAATTTATAATTGTTATATCTTTCTAAAACATTGTCAATCATAATTATATTTTAAAAGTTTCAATATATTTTTCAATAAATGTATAAATTTCATACATAAAAAATACTCTATTGGTATTAGGTTGTATTTTTATAATTGTATGCTCGATTATGGACCATGTATTCATATCCCAAAAGTGAATGTGAACGTGAATCATCAACAGACATTCAAACAGGAAACTGCATCTCAACATTCACATATTTTAGCAAGATAATAAAAAATTGTGATGCACTGCCTCCTTTTTCTTGAAAACTCAAAAAACTCATTTATAATGATCTTTAGTATTTTTTGAAATTCTTTTAATACTGAATCCTGCCGATCCATCAATCCGAACCACAGATTCGTAGGGGTTTTTCAGATGGCCGATCCGAGTCACTGAACTATTTTTTTTAAAACATTGATCGAAACTGAGTCTCCTGTGAACCAAGAACTAAAACAATCCTTGTTGACCCAATCTGGCTTGCCTTAAAGGACAAGATCTAGATATTAGAGTGATAAACACTACTTTATCAGGTCTCGCCCTTACTAAAGCCATAGAGTTTGAGGTCTTCAGAAAGACCCAAACAGATCTTCAACTTTGAACTTGGGGGCACGAAATGGTCTCACTTTCTTCACAGTATTGAACTCCCCCAACTTGGTATGAGAACTAGATGCAATCAAATACATATAAACGTACTCCTCGGAATAGCCAGTTCAGTACACACCTATTGAGTTAATGATTTCTATGCTCAAGAACTCATTTAAAATCTATAATTATTGCTTTGCCTTTCGATTGGGAATGATGGTAGCGATACAAAGATATCCACCTCTCTAATCATGATTGCATAGCATTGTCTTCATCTTTAAATCGTAAACTAATCGCAGAGAGACGTTAAAGAGCTATATTCATTGCAGTAAACAGTACCACACAACCAGATAAGAGGCAGAAATTTAAAAATTTCTATTAAATAATATTGTGGAACATTCATGCATCTGACATCACATAAATACCTTATTTTTCCCTTTGAGCCTCGGGTTTAGGATCTCCTTGTTTTTAGGTAGGATTCCCATCACTTTGGCTTATCACATATAAGACTCAATCCACTCATCTAGTTGTCATCAAACTTGGTCCCATACAAGGCCTTCGGTTAATGCATCCACCAAGTTCCACTTAGATACAGAAATTACGCTGGGTTCAAGCAAATGGTCTCAACTGATTATACCTCAAGCGAATGTGTCATGACTTGCCGCTATAGATCTAATAATTGATTCAAAAAGCTGTCTGCCCAGCGCCTAGGAGGGCTACAGGGGGCTGGGCACATCGCACAAGCCTGGGTGAACCAACTAGGTGGGTTGTCCTTGGACGCCCACCTAGTACCCTGCCGAGGCATGCGCTTAGAGTACCTGGGTGGGAGCCCAAGGGCATGCACCTGCCTCAGTGCAAAAGTACCCATTGGGTGGGTTTTTTTGGTTTCTTTTTATTATAAAAAAAAATGAATGAATAGGCATTTTTTATACAAAATTTGGATCTAAAACAAGATTACTGAACACCCCTTACCCCCTTCTGAACTTGGGCCGCCCAAGTCCCAAGGCGCCCGCCTAAAAGTTGGGCAGCATAGACCATCTTAATTGCCTAGGCGCATTTTGGAACACCGTATCTAACCCACCTCTCAATATACCATAATTTCACAATCACAATTTATTGAGAATGCAAGCATAGACCCTTGAACAAAAGGTCTTCAACCAATAGGATCCTTAGCCACTTTGCCTTTATACTGGAGGCTTCCAACGTTATTAACTCTAATTCCAAATGCAAATCTAGAGATACAAGTTTGCTCCTTGGGAACTCCATGCAACAGAACCACCATGTGAAGACTAGACATAAATTTATCGAAATTCGACATCCAGTTTGCATCGTTGTATCCTTACAATACAACAAATTCACCTTCATAATGTAGGCCATAGGCCATAGGGCATAGTCCATCGTTCATTTAAAATATCTAAGAACTTTATGGGCCACATTTCATTGCTCTTGACCAGGGTTGTCAATAAATCTACTCGGCTTTCCCACAACATAGGCAATCATCATATACATGGCATTCTACTTTATAATAATTATTGCAGACCATCACCAACTTGGTCCACTATGGTCCTAGGATCGTAATCCAATATATGATCATGAAACCATAATTAGACACTATTCATATATGGTCCTTGTGGATCTCACTTTTATTTTTCTTACATTCACTTTTAACGTGACGAACCTTACACCCGGCATTGTATATCTATGCCAAATGCATTTTAATATCATGTGACGTATTTAAATGAGAGCATATTTGATCATCGTTTGATACATCATCTACTAGTGATGATGTGTAACACTGCCTCTTTTTGGTCCATATACATACTCTTTCATCTCCCTTTTTCAATTAATTCTTCTGTTTCTAAAATTAACATACTTTTAATGAAATTGCTTTCTCTCTCCTTTATACTCATCGCATCTGCTATATTTCGGCCCCAATGCACATATATGGCTCGTGTGTATATCCTTCAGTCAATATAAGGCATCATAAAACTTCATTAATTTGGTATATGAGTATGCTTAATTTGGATAAATGAGTTCGCTAGTTTATTGTGCACACAAGGTACCTATTTTAGCTTCTATATAATATTTGAGTTAACTTAACATCCCTCCCAATTACATATTATGAATATTAGGATCAGACCGGCCAACAGAATCAATGAGGGGTTTGGTCCAGTCAAAATTAGTTCGTCCGTTGGCTGAACAAGTTAGTCCAAATTTAAAAAATAATAAAACAAAAATAGAAATAACAGTTTAAAGCAATAAAATACATTAGAAAATTTTGCCCAACTTTATTTAGTTGGTCAAACTAATCAAAATCAACCAGCCCTTCCCAACAAAACCAGTCAAACAGTGATTCTGATTGATTTTATACCAAACTCAGTTTATGCTTTGGACTGGATTGGCAAGGCACCACTCTGTAGTCTGATCAGTCGGACGACTTAAAAACCAGTGTTAGGTTTTGATCGATAGGACCAACTAATTTTGACCAATTCAACCAACAAAATAAAGTTGGGCAATTTTTTTAACAGATTTCAAACTTCTAAATTGTTATTTCTATTTTGCTTTTTTTTTATAAATTCCTCCAACCATTTAAACTTTTGGACAGAACAATTTTGACTGGCCTAGACCCCTCACCAGTTCGGTGGCCAGTTCAATCCTGATAATATAGGCCACTGCCATGCAATTGTGACTACGGGGATAAACGGCTATGTATCACAATCATCGTTCCACTCGATGTTTATTACAATATTATGAATTAGAAGGCAAACCAATAAATGCAATTGTAGTTTTAGACAAGTTCTTGAGCACGCCACTCATTAACTCAAGAGGTGTGTAACCAAACTAGCTTTATATGTTCGCCTAAATGATTACATCTTGGTTCTCATAGCAAGTCATCATAATAAGTCAAGGGTATTCAATACATCGAGAAAAGTGAACTATCATCTGCTCCCAAGTTCAAAGTTAAATATCAATTTGGATGCATCTATAGACTTTGGCCTCTCGAATCTGGTATCTATCTTTTAGGTGAAACCAGATTAAAAGCAGGTTTATCACTTAAATATATCGATCTCATCCTTTTGTGGGAACCGGATTGTAGGGAGTTCATTTCTTTGGCATCTGAACTAGACTGACAAGGATTAGTTCAACTCTCTAGATGATAAGAAACTTAGTTTAGATCCAAAAAAATGACAGTTTTTTAGGAAGTGGATTCAGAAAGGTGAAATTCCAAGCCAAAATTTAGCTTCAGGTCATGGGAGACTGACAAATTAGTCCACAGAAAAATTGGAACCTAACTAAGATCATAAACTAAAGGCCTCACTTAGCTTCAGATAACACTTTAGCGAAAATCTTATATATGATTCTTTAATGAGGAGAAATCTTATGAATGCTGCCGTATTGCCATTGAAGGATGCCATGATTCCACCTTAGGGTCGAATCCCATCGACATAGCAAAAGAAATAATGAATAGGTTCTCTAACTTGGGTTTACTGGTGGGCATAGTCCAAGAAAGTTGTGATGCCTATACACTGTTTGATGAATAACCATAATAAAGTTACAAGCACCTAACACGTGCATTGGACGACCCTTACCACCTAAAGAACAACAGTCATTTTCATGAATGAAAATACAAAATCCTAAAAATTCTGAAAAATGTTACAAATGAGAAGAACAAAACAAACTTTTGATGTTAACCTTTACATCTCTACAAATAGAACCATGAAGAAAACCTTGGACTCCCCTATGCAAAAAGAAACTAAAAAACCCAAAGTTCTCCACAAAGGGATTATAGACGAAGGTGAACTTTCCTTGAACCCTAAAACATCTTAGGCAAGGAACATGCAACCCCCAAATTCACACAAAAGAAGAATTAGAAGAAGAAGAAAGATCAAGCATAAACTCTAGAACATAAACACATAAAGTACATATTTAAGTAGATCATTAACATACTAGGAGCAGGTAAAAGGTATCTCCATGACAGCTCAAAACATCAACAAATAAAAAAAATAAAACCATAACATCTCTGATCATTTAAGATAGAAATAGGAAACTTCTAGCCTCTAAACCATAAAACCTCTTCAACCAAAAAATTATAGATGAAAACCATAACATCCCTTGTAAACGAACACAAGAGAATCAGAAGAAGAGCACACTTCAAAATCCTAAAACTTCCATAAAACCTTGAAGTCGCCCAAATGCACAACATGAAAGAAGAAGCACTAGAAAGATAAGCACTTACATTAAAACCCTCCGCTCTAAGGCACTGTAAATGAGCTTCAATCCACTTCGAGCATGCAGCTTCACCATGTTCGACTATGCATTCATCTCTCAGTCTCTTTGTATCAGGGCAAGCACAACAAATCTTCTTTCTCTTTGACGGCTCCTCAGCCTTAGGCTTGGGCTCAACGGAAGAAAGAGTTTGGGTCATCAATGGCTGCTTCTCTGTAATTTTTCTTGGGTCAGAGTTTGTCACCGCCATGGCCTCGCTTCTGCTTACAGTCACGTTCCCCATGAAACCTGAGAAAACAGTCCTCACTACTTTCTCTCAAAAAGGTGGCGTTTAATAGCTTCTTCTATTTTTTTGAGGAATATGTTGACGTGTATTATATATAAGCTAAAGAATTACATAAACTAAAACTATCCAAAGAAGCAACCCACAGAAGGGTGCACTTACAACCTTAGAAAACAGAACAGGAAGAAAAAAAACAAAAAACAAAAAATAAGAACAAAAATAAAAATAAAAACAAAAAGGACAAGGAGAATCTTCAGAGGGCTTCAGACATCAACGCCTTCTAGCAGACTGGGAACCACCAGAAGGTGAGAGGATGATAATTCGGAGTACTGATGAACGGTGAAGTAAGCAACAACCAGGCAGAGTAGGTAGTGTGTAACATTGTAACCCTGAGAAGAAATGCTAAACGGTTTCGCCACCATGCAACCCGAAGAGGAGACCCACTACCGTGAGATTAGTAGCAGCCAGACAGAGTAATCAGTGACTACCATTGTAACCCTGGAGAGAAGTGGTAAACAGGTTATACCACTAAGCTACCCAATCAAGAGGCCCACTACCATTGAATTGAATTGGGAGGTGAGTTGGGATGTATCAGAGATGGTCTGCCACTAAAAACAACTTTCTGCTTCTGATAGGGGCCAATGTACTGATATCAATCTAAAGCTTCTGCTCCTGCTGAGGACCATCGCACCGTAAATCGAAAGGTAGTTGTGTAACCCAAGGCTATGGGCCATTGTAACGACCGTGAATGAGCGTAGATCTAAAAGTAAGGGTGCTGGGATCTGAGAATTACCAGAAATTCTCGTGAACGAGAGTTAGACGAGGAGAATGAAGAGAAAGGGGGAAGGAAGAGATAGAAATGAAGGAGAGGTCTAAGAAAGAGAGAAAGATAGCAGAAGAAGATAAGATAAAGCTTAAAGACTGAGAAAGGAGTGAAATGGATAGCAAGAGGTGAGAGATGGAGGGGAGAGTGATGAAGGTAATTAAGGTAACCTGTTTAAGACAGACCAGAAATTACGAGGCATTGGAGAGGGGGTGGGGAAGTGAGAGCATAGTACAGAGAAAAAGGTAGAGAAAGAGGTGAAAAGATGTTAAGGGTAAAAACACAAGAAGAAGGGAGGGAATGGAAATGAGTATCAGAAAATGAGAGAGTGAGAAAGGAGAAGATGAGAAATTTCATCATTTCGAATGCCTCAAAGTATTTAGAAGGAGAGAGAAAGAATAGGATGAGATGTTTCTTCTTTTCCAACACCTCAAAGTAAGAAGGTAGAAACACTTCGAATTTGTTTTGTTTTTTTTTTTTTTTGGAGCAGAGGGTGGATGGGAAGAGAGAAAGAGAATAAGAGGGAGTGAGACAGCCGTAATGTATCAAGGAACTGGCAGAGTACCTGCACCCAAAGCCGCACCTTCCTTAGCTAAAATGTCTGACACTGTGTTGGCTTCTCGGTAAATGAGTGTGAACTTGGGTGCGGCTTCTGCAAATACTTCGAATAAGGAAGAGAGAAAGAGAATAAGAGGGAGATAGACAGCCGTAATGTATCAAGGAACTAGCAGAGTACCTGCACCCAAAGCCGCACCTTCCTTAGGTGGATGGGAAGAGAGAGAGAATAGAGGGAGAGAGACAGCCGTAATGTAACAAGGAATTGGCAGAGTACCTGCACCCAAAGCCGCACCTTCCTTAGCTAAAATGTTCCATAAGCGCCACCTTTTTAATCCTTCCAGTAGAGCAATGGCCTCTGCTTCCGTGGAGTCTCTAACTCCTATGAACTCCGAGAAAGTCCAGAGAATTGAGTCTGAGTTTGAGAGGAACCCACCAATACCAAAGGGGCCGGGGTTTCCTAAGGACGAGCCATCTGTGCTTAATTTTAGAAAACCCGGAGGTGGTGGTACCCAAACAGCCCGAGGTCTAACCGATGGGGGTGACAGGTTAAGCAAGCTGGCCCAATTATTCAGGAAGTGGGAAATAGGGAGCTTTGCAAAGATATGTATGTTTTTGGCCCAGAAGGAAATTAGGGATGCAATAGTATAAAAAATGGACTTTGGTGGTTTAAGAACGCCTCTAAATGTCCTTGCGTTCTTTCTAACGAAACACTCCACATAAGGGTCGCAATTGATATACGCCACAGTTGTTTTCCAGGGGAGGAGAAAGTGGGGGAGTACAGAGACTCAAAAAGGTGTGACCCAAAGAAGATCAAAGAGGTTCAAAAGGGATGACCAAAGGCCAAAGGTGAGATCACAGTGGATAAATAAATGTGGAATAGGTTCTTCTTCTGGATGCCAGAGAAGGAGACTCCACGACGTTGCAATTGATCAAGGGTTAGGGTTTTCCAGAAAAGGAGCACCCAAATGAAGGCCTGAACTTTAAGGGGTATAGGAAGGGACCAAGACTTGTTGATCAAGGGTTGGCAGGTGGGTTTCAAAGCATTAAATTGTAGAAAGAGGACACTACGAAGCTCCTTGAAGGGAATTCAGCCAAAATAAGGGCATCTGGACGGTTGAGACCACTGAAGACTGGATGCAAAAGTTGGAGTAAGGAGGTCAGAGAGGTAGTTTCCTGCTCTGAGAGATTTCTGCGGAAAATGGGAGTCCAAACTAGATTGAACACGCCAAGTTCTACATATTCAGCTCTAGAAGCCGATTGATTGCATGCCAAAGAATAAAGAGAGGAAAGGTAATATTCAAATGGGTGTGACCTATCCAAATGTCAGTCCAAAACTTAATACGGTGACCATTGCCTAGTTTTTTTATTTTTATTTTTTTGATAATGTTAACATTGTATTGCTATATGAAGAAAGAGTACAACTGTTAGCGGAGATAGAGGACCGAGAGTACCCACGAGACGGGTATCTTGGTCAAAAAATAGGTCCAGGGATCCTATACAAAAAATTGGCCTTGTCACGTGCCTGGTTACAAAAAAATTGAGCAGCAAAAAATGGGGCTTATAAGAAAGCTTGAGTACAAGATGAAGATAAAGGCTAACTACGGTCTTAGATACCCTCTATGGTCCAGAGCAAAAAAGGAGATGGACCGGTTGGGGTCTTCCACACGTGCTCGTGCTCCGTCTTTAGCTAAAAGATTGGCGAGCTCGTTCGATGCCCGCCAAGTATGCGTCCATTAGACGTTCATATCCCTGCATATGTGGTAAATTTCATCAAAAATCCTGGAAAGGTACCAAGGCGAAGAAGTAGTGCCTTCTGCCCAAGAGATGATATTTTGAGCATCTCCTTCAACCACCAAAAGTCGGCCCATGAAAGGTTAAAACTTTTGAGCCCCATAAGCAATGCCAAAGCTTCAGCAAATTGGGAGTCTCCCAGTCCCACATATTCCAAGTAGGCTAGGAGGATATTGCGGTTGTGATCACAGAAAACCCCCTCCAGCTCCTTGATGGGCTTGGGTTCCCCCAACAAACAACCATCAAAGTTGAGTTTAATGCCATTTTCTGGCGAGGGCTGTCAATTGTGAGGTCTTTGGTTCTTGTGGGGTTGGAGGTGAATGATATTCTCCCACTGACTGAGGAAGGTAATAGTGGGGATCCCTACAAAGTCCCTGTGGGTAGAAGCCCAAAAAGTTACTAGGAAGGTAACCTTTTGAAATAGCACAGGAACTTCGTTTTTGTGTCCTTGGAAAACCACCCATTTCTTTCTCGCAATATAGCCCAGATGGTGGCAGCGATTGCTGACTTCCACAAAGTTCTATCGGCCTTAGGCCAATGGCAACCTGAGTAGGAGGAGATGAGAGCCATAACCGAGGGTGGACCCATTGGAAATGGAACAACTCAAGAATAAGGCTCCACAGTTCAAAGGCTTGACTGCAGTATAAGAAAAGATGAGGTTCGACTCCTCATTCAAGCACATAGCACATCTATTGGGGAGCAAAATGCCTCTTTTTTTAAGCTGGTCGACTGTGAGAGCCCGTTGACAGCAGGCAATCCAATTGAAAGTTTGGACTTTTGGTGGAGCAATAGTGGACCAAACTTTGGATAGGATACAGACAAGGTTAAGTGGGTAAGTAGGGGGTTGAATAAGTTTATTGTAGAAAGAGGCTACTGAAAATTTTCCAAACGAAGAGAGAGTCCATACCAGAGAATCTCTCCCATATGGAGATAAGAAAATTGGGTTAAGGCAGCCGACAAGGAGGTGAAGAGTGACGTTTCCTCTTCGGAAAGGTTTCTTCTAAAGGAGGGATTCCAGGTTCTTCGGCCCCCTGAAAAGACCATTTCAGCTGCTATGGTTGAGTCTTTGTTGGAGGAGAGGTAAAAGAGAGAGGGGAAGAAGTCCCTAAGAGGGGGAGTGTCCAATCTAGAGATCAGACCAAAAGTGCAACTCTAGTGCCTTCTTTAGGATGGAAGCAGATAGATTGGTTGAAAAGAGCAAGAGAGGAGGCAAAGGATTTCCAGGCTCCAGAGGCTCAGTTGCGAGAGGTCCTGTCAGGCACCCACTTGTGTTCCGGAATCCTGTATTTGTTATGAATGACCTGTGCCCAGATAGAATTAGGTTGGGTGGCCAATCTCCACCACCATTTCCCTAGCAGAGCCAGGTTGTGTTTTTTAAGGTCTCTGATTCCTAGACCACCTTGTGATTTGGGTAGCCGGACTCTATCCCACGAGATAAGGTGATGTCTGGTTTTTTTCGCTTGACCTGACCATAGAAAATTCCTCATAAGCTGATCCAGCCTGTTAGCCACCAAGGCTGGCATGTGGAAGATGGACATTAAGTAGACCGGGGCGTTGGCCAGTATTGCTTTGGCCAGCGTTGAACGGCCAGCCACAGAGAGATATCTCCCTTTCCAGCCTGCCAGACGTCTATCCACTTTGTCGATGACTTGAGCCCAATGTCTCTTTTTCGGCTTCCCCAAGCCCAAAGGTATGCCCAAGTAAATGGTGAGGAGATCCTCAACTTTACAATCCCAAGAAGGAATAAGGGCCCTGATCTCTTGAATAGTCAGACCCACCCCCATCATTTTTTATTTATCCATGTTGACCTAGTTTAAGTCTAATACGACTCTAGAATGCATTCTTAGTGGGTGCAATACATTTCCAAACACCTGAAGACCGACAAGATCGAGTTCTAGGCAGCCAATAATCAAAACCCAAACCGTAATAGTCCCTGATTACCTATTTCCATAACAGAGGGTGGGGAGAGGACCACTTCCCCAAGAGTGCAAGGTTCAGAGTCCTAAGGATTTTTATCCCCAGTCCCCCAAATTGTTTTGGAACACAGACCTTATCCCAAGCAATGAGATAATATTTTTTGGGGCCATCAAATCCAAACCATAAGAAATCCCTCGTCAATTTTTCTAGTTTTCGGATGACCGAGATGGGGATTTGAAAGAGTGACTTATAGTAAATTGGAATGCTGGCAAGAGTGGCTCTAATGAGTGTGATTCTACCCCCAAATGACAGGAATCTCCCTTTCCAAGAGGCGAACTTCCAAGTAAATTTCTCAATCAAATGGTCCCACAGGTGCTTCCCAAGTTTGCCTAAGCACAAAGGAAGGCCTAGGTAGGAGGATGGGAGGATTTCAATTGCACAACCTAAACGACTATCCAGTTCTGGATTTTGAACTTGGATGCCAAGCATTTTAGTTTCGATAAGGTTGACTTTCATCCCTGTGAGAAGCCCAACGGTTCTAAGAAATCTCCAAAGACAATCAACTTGATCATAATGGGCATCACAGAAGATTAAAGTATCGCCGGTGTAAAGATTCCCCTTATCCTTTGTACTACATTATGTCCTAATGTACTTCAAGTAAACACACGAGAACAGACTCTATTTTTCCAAACCAATATAGAAAAATCCAATACATCATACCAAAAACAACATCCTGGTCAGACATTATCTTACCAGAATCATGGTCTATTCATAACGAAAACCAACCATCCCAAACATCTATATAAAATATTCCAGATAAAATTATAGAACATACAGATGGAAATATTGAAATCCAATTTACTAATAATAGAACTACTATTCCTACTGCCATAGCAGATTCTATATCTTTTCCTCAATTGTCTCTCAAAATTGAACCGTCAAGACAATCTGTTACCACATACACCCATAGTCAACATCTAAGGACTCCTTCATCCACAAGTAGTACTCCTCGGAGACTACAAATTGATGGATTAAGAAGAACACCAGATAATATTATTATTCCACAATATAAACAAGCTCAACAAGAACCTGAAGAATCTGACTTCCTTCAAGTCTTACAACTTGAAGAACAATTCGATAATCAATATATCGAAAATGAATATTTATCTGCTGAAAATGCAGATATAAAAA